>CM060443.1:210123462-210723462 GCA_030545235.1 Helianthus tuberosus
ATTCATTTCATTACAACACCGACACTCGTTATAGCAACGGAAAGTCAAAATCACGAAAAACAAAGTCGTTATATGTTAAAGAATATTAACATGTGATTAAGTCGATCTTTTACAAATGATACCGATATCACGTTCAGTTGGTATTGAGTTGGTTTTTTCGTTAACGTTACATTAATTAGAGTTATAAATGTTAAATACTACAATTTTTTCCACTTTAAGCACTTTCGATCTACAAACAGAAATCATTTTTAATCAACAACGGCATAATACAAACATTAATGTTGTATAGGATATAAAATCGGTAAATCACATTTATGGTAAACAATTTATTCTATCAATCCACATGTTCCCAAAACACAAGCTTCTGTCTTCCTCATCCATCGCCCCAGCCCACACCGCCGTAGCCACCTCGCCGCCACAACCATTTCAGACAACCAACAAAACGCCGCTGTGAGCAGAGCGGATCTGGTTTCATATCGTCTGCTTCATCAACGCAAACCCGGCTGTGGTGCTTAACCGTAGCGGTGGAGGCGGCGACTTCAAAGGGTATTCTGATTACCAGAAAAATCACTAAATCCCAGTTCTTTAGCTGACCCCAGTTCGTGCACTCCGGTAAATATTGGTTCCTTGCCAGCAAGATTGCGTTTTGCTCCGGTCGTTTTTGGGTAGCCATCGTCAAAATCTTTGAAGGGCAATATTGAACCTCTTTTTTCAGTCGAAGGGCAAAATTGTCACACCCCAACCGATGGCGGAAACATCGGGGCATGGCACTGAGCGAAACAGATTGTCCAGAAGTTTCCATAACAACTATATTTACCAAATATTTTAAAGTAACACGTCCCATACCATGTCATAAATGATAATGTAATTATTACAGAAAGATCCAGTCAAATTGTTCTGTTCCGACAACTCAGATTTTTATTACAGACAATTGTTTATTTATTGGTTTCTAGGACTCCGTCCCTAGCCTCGATTTCATCACCAGTACACAAAGCATGTAAACATCCTAAGTACCTGTCACATACGTTAAAGTAAAAGTCAATACACATAGTGTAAAGGTGAGCATACAAGTTTGATTAATAGCATATAGAGTTCGAAAGCGTTACGCATAACCAGCACGTACACAGAGTAAAATGAGGCCTGTTAGTTATCGACATGAACCTATCGATACCAATGACTGCGGGTTGACTGCCCAAGGCAGTTCGCGATACATACTCACCACTGTGAGCCATGTAGGTAATTGTCCTTAACAACCCCCGAGTGAACGGGTGCTGAGTCCAAACTAATAGTACTATCGTTGCTAAGGCAGGTAGACAACATTCCATGTGTAAACATAACAAACAAGCATTCATTAAGTCACGTATACATGCGATAGCGGTTAGCGTTTAAAGTATTGCGTAGTGTGTTTGATGTGATGTTGTATAAGTAATGTATGTAACACCCAAAAGTGCGTAAAGCAAAAAGGGATCGAGTATACTCACAGCGGTTGATGGATTGAAGGGAGCGCTAGAGAGTAGGGTTAGCCTGAACAGATTGATAGCATAACGATAAGTGTTGCGTAAAACGAAACAAGTGATAGTTGGGTCGATCAGCAGTTCGATCGGATGGTAGTCCGATCGGACGGCCAATCGTGCGGGTGACAGTCCGTTCAGACGGTCGTCCGGTCGGATGACCGTTCGAGTGGATTATTTCTTCCTTTGAGAAGGATGTGTTTGTGTATGATGGCTTGACTTTTGAAGTTTTCGTTGTAGTATTTTGAAAACATAGAAGTATCTCTACCTTTCAGGTCGGTCGATCGGACGGCAACCCGATTGGTTGGGCACTTCAGTGAGAACAAGTTCACAGCAGGTTGTCACTCGATCGGACGGTCGTTCGATCGGGTGGCATCCTTTGTGCATTGAACATGTTGAAAATTGTTTAAGTGTTGAAGTTTCGAAACATCACATATTCGGATGGTCAGTCGATCGAGTCGTAGCTCGCTCGGACAGCAATCCGTTCGGTGTTCCAAAACTCCTGAGAGCTGATTTGAAAATTAAGGTGGGACCAAGGTGCAAGTCGTTCGGATTGGCCAGTCGTTCGGATTGGCTGTTCGATTGGACGGCACTCCGTCCTGGTCGACCTGTTCGTCTTACACTTGGTTGTTTTGATTGTTTGTCATTTTATCGAGACGTTTTGATAACATGTTAAGCAACAGAAACCTCATCAGTACTTGGTACTCCTGATCGGACAGGAATCACCCAAATCCGACCAGTTAACTGTTCGAGACGGTGTTTCATGCTTAACCCGAAATTGGTAGTCTCGTGTATAGAATCCATATATTGGACCAACACAACTACAAGAATGAGTAGTAAGTCGGCACAAGCTCTGATTCCATCGGGTTTGAATGCATTGAGTGTAAAAGAGTTGAAAGAAAGTTGGAAAAACCATCTTTCAATCCTTTTTCTTGTGAATATGTTTGGATCTATGAAAGATCTTTGTTTGTTTATGTGGAAATCGGTTAGATCCAAGTTATTCTTGGTGGATTGAGGCCAAAACATGAAGTTCTTCAAGAACACATGATGACGTCATCCTAGAATACCTTGAATCTTGATGATTTCACGGTTAAAAGTTAAGATTCAAAAGATAGAAAGGTGTAGGAGTGCGTGTAGATTAAGGAAGTACAAGATTTAGGACGAGATCTTACCGGAATTGAAAGGAATCAGAGAAAAAGCAAGGTTAGAGCGCTGGTCGGATGAGAGTTGCCAAAAGTGATGGTGACAAGGGGTATTTATAGGGTTACCCAAAGTGGAAAGGAATGGAGAGGGGCTGGTCGATCGGTTAGGCAGTCCGATCGAACAGCTGTCCGATCGAGCGGCTGCTCGATCGATCGGCTGCTCGATCGACTGGTCGCCTGGTCGATCAGTCACCTTGTTTGAGTGTTTGGTGCGATGAGTTTTTCCGTTTCGATTGCGATTGCGAGCGTTGCGATGTGATGGAATTTCCTAGTCAATTTACTTTTAATCCCAACTACTATATCAACATACAAGCATCCTTATTTCATATTTGTTTAGCGTTTGCGATTCGATTGCGATTGAGTTTCGATTGCGTTTCGATCGATTACCACACGTAACATAAATAAACATGCACAAGTAACACATAAGGCACACACATACGTATAACAATAACCAAAATGCGTAATTCGAGTTGCGAGTGTGATTGCGATAGCGATAAAGCGATTAAACAAGCGATAAATAGCGATTACTTATGCGATTATTAATGGATACTCCACATAATACAACTAAAGCGATAATATCATAGACTAACTACAAGTCAGAGAAGTCAAAACAGGAATTGATCAAGGAGAGACAGATCGCAATTAGCAATCTTTTCTCCCTTTGACTTCAATCTTGTCTTTGACTTTGACTTTCGAAACACGGGGTGTTACAGCCTCCCCTAGTTGAGGGAAGTTCGTCCCGAAATTAGGCCGAAGCCGTAACAAACAACTGCGGGTACTTCGCCTTCATGTCGCTTTCGAGTTCCCAAGTGAACTCTGCGCCTCGTTTGCCCTCCCATCGGACTTTCACAATAGGAATGCGCGAGCGTCGGAGCTGCTTGGTTTGGCGATCCATGATTTCGACAGGCTTCTCCACGAAGTGTAGTGTTTCGTTTACTTGGAGATCATCGAGAGGTACAATTAGATCATGCTCAGCCAGGCACTTTCAGAGGTTTGACACATGGAAAGTCGGGTGGACATTACTAAGTTCCTCCGGTAGTTCGAGTCTGTAGGCGACTTTTCCGATCCTTTCCAGAATCTTAAATGGTCCAACATATCGAGGCGCTAGTTTCCCTTTCTTGCCGAATCTGACCACACCCTTCCAAGGTGATACCTTTAGGAGTACGTAGTCGCCAACGTCAAATTCAAGGGGCTTGCGTCGTCTATCGGCGTAACTTTTCTGTCAACTTCGAGCTTTCAACAAGTTGTCTCGAATTTGGAGGACTTTGTCAGTCGTTTCTTGCAATAACTCGGGACCGGTTAGTTGCGAGTGACCGATCTCGTGCCATACAATAGGCGATCGTCATTTTCTTCTGTATAAAGCCTCGAATGGTGCCATTTGAATGCCGGAATGATAACTGTTGTTGTACGAGAATTCGACTAACGGCAGGTATGCATCCCAATTACCACCGAAATCTATGACACACGAACGGAGCATGTCTTCAAGAGTACGGATCGTTCTTTCAGTCTGACCGTCGGTTTGAGGGTGGAATGCAATACTCAGGTTAAGCGTTGTACCGAGATCAGCTTGAAACGTTTCCCACAGTCACGAGGTAAACCGAGCATCACGGTCAGAGATGATGTCGCGAGGCGTCCCATGTCGACAAATGATCTCATTGGTGTAGATTCGGGCTAATTGTTCTACCTTGTAGTCTTCCCGTATTGGCAAGAAGTGGGCTGATTTGGTAAAACGGTCAATGATAAGTGGTAAAATACACATATTTGCCCCGTGTAAATTGTATAATTATTGTAGAGGTTTTATTTATTTTTTATTTAGTTTTAGTGTTATTTTATATTATTTGGTGGTGGGACAGGTTCTGTGCAAATGGAGCGAAAACGAGTAATATGGAAATGACCTGCTAGTTGGCCAGAGTAGAATGCCAGTGACCGGAGTAAAATTGGTGCTATTTTCTGTGAGTGGACCGAACCCGCTATCTCTATGAAAGGCTGCCATCATCATTAAGGGATTGAATTATTATAACACAACATTAAACAATCATATACACACAACAGGGGCGGCATTATTATAAAGGATTGGAACAATTGTGAAGTGGGCCGACATCATCATTGAACTTGGGCAGACTTTTTGGAATTTGTTGTTGGCACATGGGCCGAATCAATTTAAATGATATTTCCGGTATTAAAGCGGCGGGCGGCCCGCATTAACTTATGCATATACATGAAGCGGGGCCGCGAGGATGTATATTACGCGAAACATAATTCTAACAGCAATGGATTTTAGGGTTTTGTGAATATATAATAACATCATCAACAACAGCCGAAAACAACACACATATTACGAATTTAGAACATATTACGAATTTGGACGAAGTTTAGAGGCTGTTTTGGTGGCGTTTGAAGGCTCGGGAAGCAAGGAATCGTCAGAGATCGTTCGGGAGCATTCGGGATCGAAGTTTACGGGTTCTTTAATCTTGTCCCTTCGTTTGTCGTTTGTTTTTTATTGTTTGATGATGAATTCAGATTTGATTATGATTTGTGACTTGTTTTCGAATATGATTATCGGCTAGAAACCTTTACTACCTAGGCTATGATGAATGTTTAACAAAGTTTGGATCTTTATTTGATTTTATCGTGGTTGTGGATCTTTCTTGTATTGTAAAAGCTTTGGTCTTCTACCTTGGTGCGTATGTGTGCTTGTGATTATTTTATTATCGTTTGTTGCTTCGTTCGAATCTTGGTGACGGTCTTTATCACATAATAGTTTCGGGCTAGGGTTCTTGATTTAGGTGACTGTCTATATCACATAATAGGTCATTAATCCTTTAGGGTGAAAATTGCATAAGTAACCTTAGAAGTAATATTCGGTAATCTAATAAAATCAAGTGTGCTGCTAGACTCGTCGCGGAAAGGCTCGAGGATATTAATAGGTCTAGGTTTGGTTATAAGTCTTTAACATCCCATAGCCTATTAAACCAAGATTAGAACCCATTGTCGCTTTAGACGTTCGCGCGGAAAAGTAGAGCGTCTTACATAAGCACTTTCAAGAAACTAGAGGACGGAAAAGAAATCTAGCAAACCGGTAAACGTAACAGCCTAGGTAGTGCCACAAGAATCGCCTTGAGAGTGTTTGAGGGGCTTAGTGGTGTCTTAATAGGTTTAGCATTTTAAGATCCCGGTTCCACACCACAAAATCATCGAATAGAGATCCAATCCAAGTTAAACAGGAGTCTAGCCTAGGTAGCTTTCATCATCTCTTGAGTTCAGTCGTCGTTCGAGTTTGCGTCTAGTTCGTCTAGTTTAGTTAGTATTTATTATTTGCATTTTTAGGATTTTTAGAAACCCCCCCCCCCCATCAATAAACATTTAGTTAAGTCGTGTCAATTTAAGTCTAGATAGAGTCTTAGCGTAATCAGTAGAGTCTCTTGGGTTCGATACTCGGACTTCCTTAGGCTATACTACACTCGATCGGTACACTTGCCGGTTGTGTGTTTTAGGGTTTAGAGAGTCTTAGTCTTATAAATTTAAAGCTTAGAGAGTCTAGATTTAGGGTAAATTTAGTTAGTTTAGTTAACCCATTTTCAGCACATCAGTCAACAACAACCCAGATGCTGTCGTGACCTGATGACGTGTGTGGAAGCTTGGTTACGAAGTCCATAGCTATACTCTCCCACTTCCACATCGGGATCGGCGGTTGTTCGAGTAAGCCAGAGGGTCTTTGATGTTCAGCCTTGACCCTTGCACAAGTCAGGCACTTTCCAACGTAGAGAGCAATATCCTTTTTCATGCCCGGCCACCAGTACTTGTAGCGAAGGTCCTGGTACATTTTATCGGCACCGGGATGAATAGAATACCAGGATTTGTGGGCTTCGTCCATCAATAACTGTCGCAAATCGGTCCGTTTGGGGATCCAAATCCGGTCCAGATAATGGAATATCCCATTCGACTTATTCACAAGATGGGCTCCATCGTGGTAGATTATTTCCTTATCCAGAGTGCGTTCATTAAAACAGGTATGCTGGGCTTCGCGGATGAGGGTTTCGAGGTCGTATTCGGCTCGGGTATCACGAATGCTAAGTAAATAACTCCGTCTGCTGAGAGCGTCGGCAACGACATTTGCTTTGCCAGGGTGATAACGAATCTCACAGTCATAATCGTTGAGAAGTTCTACCCATCGGCGTTGACGCATATTAAGTTCCTTCTGGTCAAAGATATGTTGTAGGCTCCTATGATCGGTGAAGATCGTACACTTTGTACCATATAGGTAGTGTCGCCAAATCTTTAACGCAAAAACAACTGCGCCTAGCTCGAGATCATGGGTTGTATAGTTCTTTTCGTGGATTTTGAGCTGACGAGATGCGTAAGCTATAACCTTGTCCCGTTGCATGAGAACACAACCAAGACCAAGGTTGGAAGCATCACAATAGACAATGAGGTCGTCGTTTCCGTCGAGCAATGTGAGGACAGGAGCATTGCAAAGCATGCGCTTGAGGGTTTGGAAAGCAGACTCTTGTTCAGTTCCCCAAACAAAAGACTTGTCTTTATGCGTAAGAGCGGTAAGCGGCACAGCGATCTTTAATAATCCTTCGATAAATCATCGGTAATAGCCCGCTAGTCCGAGAAAAGAACGGACTTCGGACGGGTTCTTGGGTGTAATCCAACTCTTAATGGCTTCAATCTTCGCGGAATCGACGTGAATACCTTGACTATTTACAATGTGACCCAGAAACTGAACCTCCTCCAGCCAAAATTCACACTTGGAGAACTTGGCATAGAGTCAATTCCCCTGGAGTAGCTCGAGAACCAAACGTAGATGTTGCGTGTGTTCGCCCTTCGACTTGGAATAGATCAAGACATCGTCGATGAACACGATGACGAAACGGTCGAGATACGGTTTACACACGCGATTCATCAGATCCATGAAAACCGCGGGTGTGTTGGTTAAACTGAAAGGCATAACAACGAATTCGTAATGGCCGTATCGAGTGCGAAACGCGGTTTTGGGTATATCTTCCTCTTGAATGCGTAACTGGTGATAGCCTGAGTGTAGATCGATCTTCGAGAAACACGTAGCACCTTGTAGCTGATCAAACAAATCGTCAATGCGAGGCAGGGGATAGCGGTTCTTGATAGTCAACTTATTCAGTTCCCGATAGTCGATGCACATCCGGAACGACCTGTAACACCCCAAAAATATAAAACTTTGCGTTTAATATGTAATGTTAATTTAACAAGAATTAACTAACTAGGAACCTATAACCCAGTTAGTTGTTAGTCTTGAAATAACTTACTCTAAAGTTAAAACACTTAAACTTAAAGCTAAATGATAAGTTGAGGGACTAAACTAGTCAAAATCTGAAAGTATAGTACTAATTTAATAAACAAAACACAAAGTCCACCCATTGTGGGTGGGCATCGATCGAACAGAGAGAGAGGGCGACCAGGAGATTTTCCAAAACCCTAAAACTTCATTAATCTTGCAAATTGAAGGATTAATCCAAGTCAAAATCGAAAATTGAGCTTAGAATCATGATCCTCATCACAAGAGGATTGTAAGGTATGTAAAATCTGATGAAATCTCTCAACTTGAAATTCTCATGATTTTGGAAAATCTAAAAATTAGATGTTGCATGTGTGTTATTTGGTTAGATTAGAGTTGATATGGTGTTTAGAAGTGAAACCTAGCCAACTACATGTGAAATCATGACCAAATTCAGGAAGTTCCATGAACACCTTGAAGGTGGGTTGTGGGTTTTACATGATGATGATGAACACTAGGGTTTAGAATGATTATTCTAGTGTAATTCGATCTTAGAAGGTAATTTCAGAAAAAGTATGATGTTTAAATGCTATATGATGGCTTTATTGAAGTTAAGTTAACTAATTAGCAAGGTATAAACATGAATATGAAAGATGTAAGAATTCTGCCCTTATAGTGTTTGTTGTAATGCCTCAAAGAAGGCTTGAAACTAAATTGTTAAGTTAAAAACGCATAATTAAGAAATATGACAAATGTGCGTTATATATGTAAAACTTAGAGTTCTAAACATAAAGTGATTGAACTCTATAGGAAAGGAAGCCGGGGCATCTAGCGGAAAAACCGGTGTGGACGCACGTTTGAAGGGCTTGCTTTAAAGGTATGTAACTTGACTCGTTACACTAAGTAGATTTGATGATTATATAATGCGTAATTGAAATTTTTTTGAATAAGAGTTGTTTAAAATTAGCAATGAAGTTGCTATACTGAATGATATGTCGAAATTTAGTTGGAACTCGTTGGTAGTCGTCATACGGAAGGATTCCTTAGATGAGCCAACGGGTCAAATAATCAAGTAAAGCATGGTTAATGTTCAGAATATAACGGATTGATCTTTGATATAGGTTAATATATACAACATGTTAGAAATACGAGAATTCAATGTATAGGTTCTTAGAAAAGCTAAATCCGAGAATTGGGTTTGAGTACAATGAACAAAACAAACAAATGATGGATTTCCAGCAACTACCGTAAGTTACGGTAGTACCGTAACTTACGGTAGGGATCAAGTGTTTACGGCATTTTTCCCCTGGTTTACGGTGACCCAGGGAATTCCAGAACCTACCGTAACTTACGGTGACACCGTAAGTTACGGTGGAACCAGAAAACAAAACAATATTTTGTTATTTAAATTTTGATGTTGGATTTTGTATTTATGTGCTACATAACTATGTCAGAACTAATGTTTTAAAGATTTTGACCATAGGTAACAAGGTGGATCTTACGGATGGCGGTCAAGCGATTGATGAAGAACCGAACACAATTTTTGAAGCTTCCGCAATGTTTTTAATCATACTTAGATTTTGTTCATGGGTTGTAAACAATTTCTTAAACAAATTTTGAATGTTCCAACTTAGTCATTAGTTGACTAAGGTTTATGCTACTTATGAAACTTTGGTTAATTTAATATCTTTTGGTATAAAAATGTATAAAATTAGTGATTAATTCTAGTAAAAATTTAAGGGTGTTACAAGTTGGTAATCAGAGCCTAAGGTTGTCAACAAAGTGTTCGGTTCAAGCTTGATCGATCGTCCGGTAAGGATTAACTTCTTTTGTTAATAAATTATGTATTATGTAAAGAATGAGAAACGAACAAATATGCATGAAAAGAGCGTGTAAGCTCATTCAAATACAAGAAATGCATGAAACAAGAACGATTAAATCAAGTTATGAACTTGATTGAATCAAAACAAGAACGATTAAATCAAGTTATGAACTTGATTGAATCAAAACAAGAACGATTAAATCAAGTTATGAACTTGATTGAATCAAAACAATAATGATTAAATCAGGTTATGAACTTGATTGAATCAAAACAAGTAAAGCATGTGTTATAAATGGAATGTTTAACAACTTATGTAAACATTTCAGAAATAGAGATGGCAGATAAAAGTAATGATGATGCGGTGCCAAGAGTCACCGAACAAATGAGGGAAGTGATTGCCGAAGAGGTTGGAAAGGCGATCGAAAACAGTTTGTCGGGCTTTATTGATAAGATTCAAAACACAGTTTTATCAATAGTAGAAGAGAGAATCAAGAAATTGGAAGATGATTCAAATTTAGCAAAGGAAAAGCATGGAGGACGAAAGTCTTGTTCATACAAGGAATTCATGGCCTGTAAACCACCAATATATAATGGGGAGGTTGACCCAATAGTGTGCCAACGATGGCTAAGTGATATCGAAGGGGTATTCGAGAGAACCCATTCTGACGAAGATGACTACGTATCCTATGGTACGGGTCAACTAAGGAGTCAAGCGAAAGATTGGTGGGATAACAAAAAGAGAGAGATCGGTATTGAAGCTGCTAAGGTCATGACTTGGGAAGAATTCAAGACGCCATTTCTTAAGCATCATAGCCCCAAGGCGGTTATGAATAAAATCAAGGAGGAGTTCATGCAACTTAGGCACAAGAATGAGACCATAGACAAGATTACGGCAACGTTTATGGATAAGATGAAGTTTTACGATGATCTAGTGACGAATGAAGAACAAAAGATATACTACTACCATAACATGTTGAGTGCTGAGTATAGGGAGTTTATCACCCCTTCCAAATACGAGACCCTTACCGAGATCATAAACGCTGCTCGGGAAAGGGAAATCGAACTGAAAAAGAGCATTGAAAGGGGTGAACGGAAAGCACAAGATGTAAACCCAAGCCCTACTAAGAAGGCACGAATAAGCGAAACCGCAAAGAAATCTGATACGAAAGGCGGGTCGCCAAGTTGCAGAATCTGCGGAAAGGGTCATAAAGGCGAATGCCGTTACAAGGATAAGCCTTGTCCCATATGCAAAGAAATGGGACATATGGCTATATCGTGCCCGGAGAAAGTGACGGTTTGTTACAATTGTTATCGAACGGGTCACAAAAAGTCGGAATGCCCGGAACTGGTTGGAAAGAAGGATGGGCAGGACCCGAAAGGTGAAGCCCCAAAAGCAAAGGCAAGATCTTTTCAACTAACCGCTGCAGAAGCAAAGGTTGAACCTGACGTGGTCTCAGGTATATTTGCTGTAAATTCAATTCCTGCACGCGTGTTATTTGATACGGGTGCGAATAAATCCTTTGTTTCATATGGATTTATTCGACACCCTTCATTTGTTCTAACAAAATTACCTGTGCCCTTAGAAGTAGAGATAGGTAATAACAAGAGCTTTATTGTTTGTGATGTATGTAAAAACTGTAAACTGAGCATTGACGACGAAGAATATTTGATAAACCTAATCCCGACGTCAATGGGAGAATTTCAAGTAGTCGTTGGGATGGATTGGCTATCTCAACACCATGCAAAGATCGTGTGTTTTCGTAAAGAGATAAAACTAACATCTCCGAGCGGGAAACACGTCACCATTTATGGCGAAAAAGGAGGCAACCCCATAGTGTGCTCAATGTTGAAAGCTCACAAGCTTATGAAGCGGGGATGCAAGGCATTCATGATATACGCTAATGAGCCCGAAAAAGAATCACGAAAGATTGGAGATGTACCGGTAGTACGATATTATGAAGATGTGTTTCCGGAGGATTTACCGGGGATACCGCCTGAACGGGAAATAGAGTTTGGGATCGAATTGATTCCGGGTGCGAAACCCGTAGCAAAAGCCCCGTACCGACTTGCACCGTCGGATTTAAAAGAGTTGATGTCTCAAATCCAAGACCTGCTTGATAAGGGATTCATAAGGTCGAGTGTGTCTCCTTGGGGCGCACCGGTGTTGTTCGTGAGAAAGAAAGACGGGAGCATGTGCATGTGTATCGATTACCGGGAGTTAAACAAACTCACGGTAAAGAACCGATACCCGCTCCCGAGGATAGATGATTTATTCGACCAGCTACAAGGTGCGAACTGGTTTTCAAAAATTGACCTTAGATCGGGGTATCACCAACTAAAGGTCAAAGAAGACGATGTGCCAAAGACAGCCTTCCGCATGAGATATGGACATTACGAATTCCTCGTGATGTCATTTGGGCTAACAAACGCACCCGCGGCTTTCATGGACCTCATGAACCGGGTTTGCAAGCCAATGTTGGATAAGTCGGTCATTGTGTTTATCGATGATATCTTAGTGTATTCGAAAAGTGAAGCTGAACACGCACACCACTTACAAGAAGTGTTAGAGACACTTAGACGAGAGAAGTTATATGCAAAATTCTCTAAATGTGCCTTTTGGTTACGAGAGGTACAATTTCTTGGCCATGTCATAAGTGCCGACGGAGTTTTGGTGGATCCTTCGAAAATAGAGGCTGTGTCAAAATGGAATCCCCCAACAAACCCTTCTGAAATTAGAAGCTTTTTGGGGCTTGCGGGATATTATAGGAGATTCATTCAAGATTTCTCCAAGATTGCGTCACCGCTAACAAAGCTAACACGGAAGAAAGAAAAGTTCATTTGGGGTGCTGATCAAGAGAAAGCATTTCAAACGCTAAAAGAAAAGTTAACTCAAGCTCCGGTATTGACATTGCCGGACGGAGTCGAAGACATGGTGGTTTATTCGGATGCTTCATTATCGGGGCTCGGTTGCCTGTTGATGCAACAGGGCAAGGTAATAGCCTATGCCTCGAGACAATTGAAGATACACGAGAAGAAATATCCCACGCACGATCTCGAGTTGGCAGCGGTGGTATTTGCATTAAAAATATGGAGGCATTACTTGTATGGGGTAAAATGCACCATATTCACCGACCACAAGAGCTTGAAATACTTCTTTGATCAGAAGGAGTTAAATATGCGACAAAGGCGATGGCTGGAAACGGTGAAAGACTACGATTGTGAGATACATTATCACCCCGGAAAGGCAAATGTGGTAGCAGACGCTCTGAGCAGAAAAGCGGACTACGTCCCAATACGAGTGAGGTCGATGCAACTCGTGGTGACCTCGGGTATACTTGAACGTATTCGAGAGGCGCAGTTAGTAGCAGTAAAAGAGGAGAATTGGAAGAAAGAAATAATAATCGGTCAATTGAAAGATTTGTCGGATGGGAATCACGGGTTGAAGACTCGATCCGGAAGGATATGGGTCCCACATACTTGTGGAGTGAAGGCGCTTCTACTTAATGAAGCTCATAAATCTCGTTATTCAATTCATCCGGGTGAGACCAAGATGTACAATGATTTGAAACAAAATTATTGGTGGCCCGGAATGAAGAGGGATGTGGCGAAGTATGTGGAAAAATGCTTGACATGTTTACAAGTCAAGGCGGAGCATCAGAAACCATACGGCAAACTCCAACCGTTAGAAATTCCGGTTTGGAAATGGGAACATATCACAATGGACCTACTGACCAAGTTGCCTAAAACGAATCGAGGTTTCGATGCCATATGGGCAGTGGTAGATAGATTGACGAAAAGTGCTCACTTCATTCCGATCCGTGAGACTTATACGTCAGAAAAGATGTCAGAGGTTTATACGAATGAAATAATAGCACGTCATGGGGTGCCGGTATCCATTGTGTCTGATAGGGATACCCGGTTTACTTCAAATTTCTGGCGAGATTTCCAAGAGCAAATGGGAACCAAATTGTTCATTAGTACTGCGTACCATCCCCAAACGGATGGACAGAGTGAAAGAACGATACAAACATTGGGGGACATGCTACGGGCGTGTATAATCGACTTTGGAGGAAGTTGGGATGTTCACCTACCGTTAGTTGAGTTTTCGTATAATAACAGCTACCAATCTAGTATTAAGATGGCACCGTACGAAATGCTTTATGGTAGGAAGTGTCGAACCCCGGTATGTTGGGGTGAAGTGGGTCCACGTGAACTCGCTCATCAAGATATAGTACGAGCTACGAATGAAAAGATCGATATAGTTCGGGCACATTTGAAAGCGGCTCAAGACAGACAAAAGGCGTATGCTGATAAAAGGAAAAGGCCAATCGAATTCCAGGTTGGCGACATGGTCATGCTAAAAGTTTCCCCTTGGAAGGGCGTTATTAGATTCAGAAAAAGGGGGAAGCTAAGCCCGAGGTTTATTGGGCCATTTAAAATTATCGGAAAGGTTGGCAAGGTAGCTTACCGCCTTGAGCTACCGGAGGAACTAAGTGGGATCCATGGCACGTTCCACGTGTCACAATTAAGAAAGTGCCTAGCAGAAGAAACGACCTATATCCATTACGATGACATCGAAGTGGATAATAGTCTGAATTATGCGGTAAGACCGGTGGAGATTTTAGACCGGAAGGTCAAACTTTTACGAAATAAATAAATTGACCAAGTCAAAGTCAAATGGGAGCATAGGAAAGGTTCGGACACTACGTGGGAGTCCGAAGAGGAAATGCGACGTCTCCACCCTACGTTATTTGGTACGTACTACGGTTTCGGGGACGAAACCCTATTTAAGGGGGGTGGACTTGTAACACCCCAAAAATATAAAACTTTGCGTTTAATATGTAATGCTAATTTAACAAGAATTAACTAACTAGGAAACTATAACCCAGTTAGTTGATAGTCTTGAAATAACTTACTCTAAAGTTAAAACACTTAAACTTAAAGCTAAATGATAAGTTGAGGGACTAAACTAGTCAAAATCTGAAAGTATAGTACTAATTTAATAAACAAAACACAAAGTCCACCCATTGTGGGTGGGCATCGATCGAACAGAGAGAGAGGGCGACCAGGAGATTTTCCAAAACCCTAAAACTTCATTAATCTTGCATATTGAAGGATTAATCCAAGTCAAAATCGAAAATTGAGCTTAGAATCATGATCCTCTTCACAAGAGGATTGTAAGGTATGTAAAATCTGATGAAATCTCTCAACTTGAAATTCTCATGATTTTGGAAAATCTGAAAATTAGATGTTGCATGTGTGTTATTTGGTTAGATTAGAGTTGATATGGTGTTTAGAAGTGAAACCTAGCCAACTACATGTGAAATCATGACCAAATTCAGGAAGTTCCATGAACACCTTGAAGGTGGGTTGTGGGTTTTACATGATGATGATGAACACTAGGGTTTAGAATGATTATTCTAGTGTAATTCGATCTTAGAAGGTAATTTCAGAAAAAGTATGATGTTTAAATGCTATATGATGGCTTTATTGAAGTTAAGTTAACTAATTAGCAAGGTATAAACATGAATATGAAAGATGTAAGAATTCTGCCCTTATAGTGTTTGTTGTAATGCCTCAAAGAAGGCTTGAAACTGAATTGTTAAGTTAAAAACGCATAATTAAGAAATATGACAAATGTGCGTTATATATGTAAAACATAGAGTTCTAAACATAAAGTGATTGAACTCTATAGGAAAGGAAGCCGGGGCATCTAGCGGACAAACCGGTGTGGACGCACGTTTGAAGGGCTTGCTTTAAAGGTATGTAACTTGACTCGTTACACTAAGTAGATTTGATGATTATATAATGCGTAATTGAAATTTTTTTGAATAAGAGTTGTTTAAAATTAGCAATGAAGTTGCTATACTGAATGATTTGTCGAAATTTGGTTGGAACTCGTTGGTAGTCGTCATACGGAAGGATTCCTTAGATGAGCCAACGAGTCAAATAATCAAGTAAAGCATGGTTAATGTTCAGAATATAACGGATTGATCTTTGATATAGGTTAATATATATAACATGTTAGAAATACGAGAATTCAATGTATAGGTTCTTAGAAAAGCTAAATCCGAGAATTGGGTTTGAGTACAATGAACAAAACAAACAAATGATGGATTTCCAGCAACTACCGTAAGTTACGGTAGTACCGTAACTTACGGTAGGGATCAAGTGTTTACGGCATTTTTCCCCTGGTTTACGGTGACCCAGGGAATTCCAGAACCTACCGTAACTTACGGTGACACCGTAAGTTACGGTGGAACCAGAAAACAAAACAATATTTTGTTATTTAAATTTTGATGTTGGATTTTGTATTTATGTGCTACATAACTATGTCAGAACTAATGTTTTAAAGATTTTGACCATAGGTAACAAGGTGGATCTTACGGATGGCGGTCAAGCGATTGATGAAGAACCGAACACGATTTTTGAAGCTTCCGCAATGTTTTTAATCATACTTAGATTTTGTTCATGGGTTGTAAACAATTTCTTAAACAAATTTTGAATGTTCCAACTTAGTCATTAGTTGACTAAGGTTCATGCTACTTATGAAACTTAGGTTAATTTAATATCTTTTGGTATAAAAATGTATAAAATTAGTGATTAATTCTAGTAAAAATTTAAGGGTGTTACACGACCCATCCTTCTTTTTGACGAAAAGGACTGGCGCGCCCCAAGGAGAGGTGCTCGGGCGAATGAAGCCTTTCTCAAGTAATTCCTGAAGCTGACTCGAGAGTTCACGCATTTCGGATGGTGCGAGTCGGTAAGGAGCTTTGGCAACAGGGTTGGGTCCAGGAATGAGGTCGATACGAAAGTCAATATCACGACTTGGCGGTAGTCCAGGAAGATCCTCAGGAAAGACGTTAGGAAATTCTCGAACCACTGGAACATCGTTTACACCGGGTCCTCCTTTCTTTTCCTTCTCCGCTACTACAATGTTGGCCAAGAAAGCTTTGTATTCCTTGCGGAGATACTTGCTAGCTTGAACACATGACATGAGTTTGAGACCTTTCGAAGCAGTTTCGCCATAAACACACAAATAATCACCATTCACGAGCGAGAAACGAATCATCTTATCGAAGCACACAACTTCAGCATGGTTTTCACGAAGAAAGTCCATGCCTACTATGACGTCAAAACTTCCGAGTTGCATCGGAATAAGGTCGATTGGGAAGATGTGATTGTTGAGCTCAAGAGTACAATCACGAAGAACATAATTAACGGCGACAGTTCTTCTGGTGGCGACTTCAACATCGAACGTCGAGGAGAGATGGGAGCGCTTACGACTAAGAAGCTTCTCGAATTCAAACAACACAAAGCAGTTATCGGCTCCAGTATCAAACAAACACGAAGCATAAATACCATTCACAAGGAACGTACCATTAACCACGTTGTTGTCAGCCTGGGCTTGGCGCACATTGATGTTGAAAGTTCTGGCGCGTGCGGCTTGTTGCTGCTGCTGAGGCTGTTGCTGCTGTTGAGGCTGCTGCTGCTGGGATTCTTGTTTCACAACCCTGTTCGGGCACATGTTCGCAAAGTGGTTGGGATCACCACATGCGAAGCAGACTCGGGCGTTAGCCGCGGGTGCCTGAGCCGCTTGCTGGCCTTGTGGGGCTGGGAGCAGAGCTTGATGAGCAGTGGCTTGAGCTGGTGCTTGACGGGGACCAGTACGGCAGTTGGCAGTGAAGTGGCCGTACTTATTGCAGTGAGCGCAGAAACGACAGGCGAGACCCACCGGGTGATGATAAGAACATGTTGGACAAGCCGGGTGTGGGCCTGTGTATGCACGCTTTGCAGGTGGTGCGTAGGTAACTGGTGCTGGTCGGTGGTGAGATTGCTGCTGAGCCGGTACGGCTTGAAGTGGAGCAGCAGTGGTAGTGACAACACAGTTCTTGTTGCTGGAGCTGCTGTTGTTGTTTTTCTTCTTGCGGCGTGAGGATTTTGACGATTGAGCGGTGGCGGTTTCAGCGGTTGGTGCGGTGGTGACTTGGTGCAGGTTCTTTGAAGCTTTATCCCAAAAACCAGCTTTTACCCGATTGTCGTTGATTTCGGCGGCAAGCAAGTAAGTTTCTTCGATCGTTGCTGTCTTTGCAGCATGCACAAAATCCGCAACACAGTCGGGTAAAGCTCGAATGTACTTCTTGATTGCCATATCGGGCGTCTTCACTTGATCGGGACAGATGATGCTGAGCTGCTTGAAGCAAGCAGTCAGGGCAGCGTTGTCACCTTCTTTCTGCTTAATGTGCCAGAACTCGTCCTCCAGCTTCTAGCGCTCATGGGGAGGGCAGAACTCTTCGAGCATAACGTTCTTCAACTCATCCCATGACAGACCGTAAGCTGCATCATCTCCGCGCTTGTTCCTTTCGGCCGTCCACCAGTCTAGAGCGCGGGACTGGAAGACGCCGGTCGCGTTCAGCGTGCGGAGATTATCAGGACATCCGCTCTGTCGCAGGGTGAATTCGATTGAATCAAACCGTTGAAACAAAGCCGTAGGGCCTTCTTCGCCGGTGAACTCCTTCGGTCCACATGCCTTGAACTGTTTGAAGCTGAAAGCAGCTTTGGGAGTCTCGGTCCTGGATTCCTCAGACGATTTGCTCATGTTTTCGTATAGTTCACTGACAACTTGGGGTACAACCTTTGCCATTTGCTTAGTAATCATGGCAGCAAGGCGTTTCTCTGCTTGCTTTCAGCGAGCATCACGGGTAGCACGAGATCCAGATGACGACATTGTCTGCAACAGACATCGTCACAGGACTCAACACAGTATATCGAATCTCACCTCACAATCCTAATACTACTAAAGCTCAGGAACACGTATAATCACGTAAACACATAGGCACATAATCACAGATTCACGTAAGCACAGAAGCACATAATCACGTAAGGCACAGAAGCACAGAAGCACATACGCATGTAATCACAGAGGCAGTCAGAATACAGAAACCTATCTTTTAAAGTCTGCGAGTGTTCGATTATAGCAGTCGCGAATAACTTATCGAGTAGTATAGTATAAGCGAATAATATAGTGGGTAGTATAGCATAAGCGTATCATAGGGTCATCCACAATTTAGCGATTTGTCAGCGCTTTGTGATAGGTATGCAATGCGGGTCGTGCGTGTCGATCGAAGTGAAAGCAAAGAATCGAATAATTCTCCAAAGTTAAACACACAAACAGGTAAACACACATACAAACATATAAAATCGACGAATCATCTGAGTCAGCAGTTGCGGGCTCAGAATCAAAACACACAAAAATCGAGAACTAGATCGTCTGCGGCTATTAGACATTGACTATCCAAAGTAATTCGACTATTCTCAAGGACTTGTCGTGCACATTTTGACTTTCAGGACTTGTGCTTTTGCCTAGATTCTTGGGCGTTTTGCACGCATCCCTTTAGTCATGCCGTGACTTCAAGTCGTTGGAGTCCGTTGATACTTTGGTGAGAGTTTTGTGAAAACCAAGTAAAGGTCGGAACAAGTCGTCAAGGTTAGGGTTTCACCCCTGGCTTAACAACTTCGTTCCTGTTTTTGATAAAATAGAAGATAATCATGCGTCAAAGTATGGATTTCACTCCTATTCCAACGCAATTTCCCGTGTTTATAGATAAAATGTGGGTTGAACAGGCAATTTAGTCGAGAGTTTGCGGTTTCCACACCTAATCTCGACTTAATTGCTCATTCATATTTGAAAATTCGAGTGCAGTGATAGAGTAGCGTAGGCGAGAATGGCGAGAAATAGCAAGTATGCCCACACATAATCCCTACTGGACATGCATGAGTCGGTCTGTTGGTTCCTAACTATAGACTAGGTATCTAAGACATCGTCCCGGACTAGGTCGAGTCTTGCCTAATTCCCTATAGTTATGGCTCTGATACCAATCTGTCACACCCCAACCGATGGCGGAAACATCGGGGCATGGCACTGAGCGAAACAGATTGTCCAGAAGTTTCCATAACAACTATATTTACCAAATATTTTAAAGTAACACGTCCCATACCATGTCATAAATGATAATGTAATTATTACAGAAAGATCCAGTCAAATTGTTCTGTTCCGACAACTCAGATTTTTATTACAGACAATTGTTTATTTATTGGTTTCTAGGACTCCGTCCCTAGCCTCGATTTCATCACCAGTACACAAAGCATGTAAACATCCTAAGCACCTGTCACATACGTTAAAGTAAAAGTCAATACACATAGTGTAAAGGTGAGCATACAAGTTTGATTAATAGCATATAGAGTTCGAAAGCGTTACACATAACCAGCACGTACACAGAGTGAAATGAGGCATGTTAGTTATCGACATGAACCTATCGATACCAATGACTGCGGGTTGACTGCCCAAGGCAGTTCGCGATACATACTCACCACTGTGAGCCATGTAGGTAATTGTCCTTAACAACCCCCGAGTGAACGGGTGCTGAGTCCAAACTAATAGTACTATCGTTGCTAAGGCAGGTAGACAACATTCCATGTGTAAACATAACAAACAAGCATTCATTAAGTCACGTATACATGCGATAGCGGTTAGCGTTTAAAGTATTGCGTAGAGTGTTTGATGTGATGTTGTATAAGTAACGTATGTAACACCCAAAAGTGCGTAAAGCAAAAAGGGATCGAGTATACTCACAGCGGTTGATGGATTGAAGGGAGCGCTAGAGAGTAGGGTTAGCCTGAACAGATTGATAGTATAACGATAAGCGTTGCGTAAAACGGAACAAGTGATAGTTGGGTCGATCAGCAGTTCGATCGGATGGTAGTCCGATCGGACGGCCGATCGTGCGGGTGACAGTCCGTTCGGACGGTCGCCGGTCGGATGACTGTTCGAGTGGATTGTTTCTTCCTTTGAGAAGGATGTGTTTGTGTATGATGGCTTGACTTTTGAAGTTTTCGTTGTAGTATTTTGAAAACATAGAAGTATCTCTACCTTTCAGGTCGGTCGATCGGACGGCAACCCGATTGGTTGGGCACTTCGGTGAGAACAAGTTCACAGCAGGTTGTCACTCGATTGGACGGTCGTTCGATCGGGTGGCATCCTTTGTGCATTGAACATGTTGAAAATTGTTTAAGTGTTGAAGTTTCGAAACATCACATATTCGGATGGTCGGTCGATCGAGTGGTAGCTCGCTCGGACGGCAATCCGTTCGGTGTTCCAAAACTCCTGAGAGTTGATTTGAAAATTAAGGTGGGACCAAGGTGCAAGTCGTTCGGATTGGCCAGTCGTTCGGATTGGCTATTCGTTCGGATTGGCCAGTCGTTCGGATTGACTTTGACTTTCGAAACACGGGGTGTTACAAAAACGTTCTTACCAATGTTTTTATAGGCACCGGAAGTGAACTAAAAAAAAAAATCTGTGGCCAAAGTCAAAAAGTGAAGACTATCACTGGCGCAAACCAGCGTTGTCAATTGATATATATATATAATAATATATGTATAATATATGTATAATGTATAATATAATATAGGGGAAGATTCAAATGAAAACCACTAGTTAACGCGAAAACTAACTAAAAAATCCAAAAAAAACATACCAATTTTTTTTTTTTTTTTTTTTTTTTTGCATACCAATTTTCGCTGCTTTTAGTATATAAAAAAAAAATTTGTAGTGCACATGTAATACAAATTTTTTTTTTGAATTTTTTTTATATAAAAAAACCTGCGATTTTTTATAAAAAAAATTGAAAAAAAACAAAATTTGGTGTGTTTTTTAGGCTTTTTTTTTGTTAGTTTTCGAGTTTTCGCGATAAAAGTGGTTTTCATTTGAACCATCCCCATATAATATAATACTAGGTTAGTAACCCGCGTATTACACGGGTTGATGAATAAAAAAAATCATAAAATTATGACACAAATTGGGTGTTTAAACTTGGTATTATTTTCTTAATTTTTTGAATATGTCATATTTAAAACACATCACTCAAACAAACAAATCACCATCCATCAACAAATTCTTTTGAAGAACCACTTTCTCGAACACGATGAAGGTTGGTTTATTGCTAGAACCACAATAATAATAGTAAAAATAAAAGAGTGCATTTTACAAAGAAATTGATAACAAAATATTTTAATAATCCTAAGTTTCACCTATTGGCCAATAATAATTCCAACTTTAAAAATTCCGTTCAACGATCCCAACTTGTAAGAATTTGGCTCTCATTGATCTTTTTCCCAACATAGGTGCACTTAACTCATTTAAGGAGTCTGCAGGTGCACTTAACTCTATTGCGGATGCCAAATTCTTATATGCTAGAAAAAGATTAATGGAGTCAAATTCTTACAAGTTGGATCGTTGGAGGGTTAAGAAGTCTGCAGGTGCACTTGAATCTATTCAGGAGGCCGAATTCTTATATGTTAGATAAAGATTAATGGGGGCAAATTGTTACAAGTTGGGATCATTGGAGGAAATTTTTAAAGTTTAGATTATTATTGGCCAACATGTGAAACTTAGGATTATTAAAATCCAATAACCCTAAAACTAAATACTTGGCGGCATAATAGTCTCAGTTTAAATTCCTCCTTTGAAGCAACGGAAACTCGTAAGGATAAAATTGATGGAACTACTTCAAGTTGAATAAATGTAATGCTATATATTTAGTAATAACGATTTAGAATTATATAACAATATTTTAAGTTAGGATATGAGTAAACTTAGGTTTCCTATACTATTTTTTTTTTTTTTTTTGAAAGCTTGCTTTTCCTTATTTCTCCATGGACAAAAACGACTACCGTAGAATACTAAAAGAAAACTGACACACCAAGGTGTATTATTATGTTGTCACATTGAAAATATAAACAACTTGGTGTACAGATGATGATGATGATGATGATGATGATTTGTAGGTAATAAGAGGTGATACCAATGAGCTTTAGCTTAATTTACATTGAAGGGGAGGTGAATATTTGGATGGAATACCACAAATCTTAAGTTCGAATCCGGTCCAAATTGGGTTTTACTGCAATAGGCCTTCGTGCGGGGGATTTTTCCCGAAACTGAAGATGGTGAAGTTGGGCTACTTAATGCTGTCTGCGATCACAAGCGTATGAGATCGCCTTTTACCATTGATTATTTAAGTAGTATAAGTCTGATCACCAGTTGTTTACTAAGAAAATCTCATCAAGATGGCACTATCACAAACAAAAATTAGTCATGATGAAGTGGCAATAATATGTAATAAAGAGCTCTTACCGAGATTGCAACCCCAAATATGCAACAAAATTAATAAGACACATAGATGATACCTTAAATGTAGCTTGGATACATGAACACTCTAACCCTAGATCCCTGCTAAACAAAAACGACACTCTTTTATACCATTATATTTAGTTTCCGCTTTTCAATAGGTTTGAAAGAAAAATTACTCGTAGTTAAAGCACATTAGCTTTTCTAAGAAAACAGGTATATAAATTACCAGAGACAGAATTAGAACATAATTAATATGAGATAAACCTAATCAAAACTGAAATTTCTACAATGATATCTTTATAAGAAGAACCGATTGTATCACCATAGGCAATCATTCTATTTATACATACATGGTAAATAAGCGCACGATGCTAATTGCAAGATAAATACAACGACTACCAAACGAAATCACGTCAGAACTAATAGCATGAGGTTATTACTAAATCAACTATATTAGCAAGTTTTCAATCCCAACCTCTTAACAATGAAAAAAAGGGCACATATATGGTTCGTCATAAAGTAACCATATAACTCAAACAATCTGATAATCATACATCACATATCTATATTACTTACATAATGAACAAAGAACAGAACAACATTCTCAAATCAAAACATGGTCATTATCAAAAACAGAAGAATTGAAAACTGATACAATGAAATCGGAGTGAACCAAGGTGTTTAGCAAATGATTTTTTATATGCAATTAAGAAGAAATTAACATCATATGCGAAAGGTTCGATCGATAGGAATTGAAAAAGAATTGAAAAGTGAATGATTTCAGGGATTCAATTTGAACTTTTTGGTCTACGATTGAATAGGGGAAAAAGGAACGGCACTTGCGAGTTGCGGAAGCTGCAACTTATTTTGTTTACTTAATAAATTTTGTTTAGTTAATATATTAGTTATAATTATTATTATTTTTATAATAAATCTTTAAATTGTAGAAACCTTTCCCTCCAAAATGCTGGATTGTCAAAGGTGCCATGTGGCAACCCAAAATCCTCATTTATTAAAGGACTAGGTTAGTTACCCGTGTAATACACGGGCTGAGATAATATATTATGTAAATAGTTGTTTTGAAAAAAAAAACTACATGAAGCAAAATGTAAATAGTGGTTTTGAATAAGATTACATGAAGCAAAATAAGATTAAAATCACAAATCCTCTTTTGAAGAGCAAAATAAGCAAAATTTTCTTCTTTAATTACCTTTTCGCCTTGTTAATCATACTTTGTTTGCATAAAGCAATCACCTTAGCTTCATAAACCAGCATGGCTTTTTAATCTTGTTCTCCATGCATGTTTTGTTAGCGCACCATTGTTGAAACCAAGCTGCATACAACAATTTGGAAGCTATAAAAACTTTGCAAGATTGTCCAAATAAAATTGTAAAATATCTGGTAACTTAAATACATCATCTTTTGCTTTACTCAACTAACGACAAACTCGATGACTCTTACCAAATTAGATCGCTTCATGATATAAAAAAACATCTTGTACCAAGATGTAGACACATTTGTACCTTTACCTTTGCACATAGTTAACTCTAATGCCCACATGAACTTGAATGATTAATGATACTACACACACATAAATTTAAGTATGTTCTCTTTCTGAACTATGCTACATATACACCATTCCCAAATAAATTTGCACAAATAAAAAAGTATATCAGCTACACGCTCTAGATCCATATGTATATCTGGAAGTAAACATGGTAATAAAAAAATATATCGGCTCCACGCTCTTGATTCATATGTATATCTGGAAGTAAACATGGTAATATATGAGGCCACCACTGCCAGACATCAAACACCAAATAATCATGGTAATATATGAGACCACCTACTATGAGGCGAGCATAAACTATAGCATGTGTTGACACTTTGCACAATCCACCAAGCCACCACTGCTAGACATCAAACACCTAATAAAAGAATATGAGTGAGGAGATATAAATTTGAATACATACAACAAATAAAATATATAACATGTTTCTTATTGTGAATCCGTTTCATGTAACATAATAACTTTGTTGGATATTAGAGTAGGACTGTGAATGACAAACTCACTCGTTTGTGAATGTTGCAGTTGTTTATAGACCTTGCACATTGGAGCCATGACCAAGTTCAGTTTGTGCATAACAGCCATTAATTTCCATCTTATGAGCCAATGGATCTTTCCATCAGTGGTCATCAATGGATCTTTTCAAAACAAGGGTGTCTGTAGGTGACATGCATCAGATGTTGGAGTTAAATCAAAATGGATCATTTAATCAGTGGATATTTCAAGTTTTTTCAATACTCGGCATGCTAATAAAAGCCCTGTGCAATAAGCTATTAATATAAAAAAAAATGTAAAGTGGCCTAAAATGTCTCAACACGTGAATATAGCTGAGATTGTTAATAACTAGAGTAAACTGCCATTTTGGTCCCTGTGGTTTGGCCAGTTTTGCCACTTTAGTCCAAATCTCAAACTTATTACATCCAGGGCCCTGTGGTTTGCATTTTGTTGCCATTTTAGTCCAAAAGTGAAATTTGACCAGATTACCCACTTTTGACCCTGCTATTTTGTCTTCACCCTTAGGGGCATTTTGGGCATTTTAGGTTTATTATAACCTAATATTAATTAACCCCATTAATATATAAACCCCACCCCACCAAGATCAAACCCCACCCACCATCACTGAAGATCATCTTCTCAAACAATCACCACCACCACCGTCACCCTCACCTCACCTCACCGCCTCCACCATCACTGCCGCCGCCCCCGACACCCTCACCTCCTCCACCTTCACCTCCTCCTGAATCGGATTTGAATCACCTCCGTCAATCACCACCACCACTAAAGATCCACCACCACCACCGTCGGCCTCACCGCCTCCACCATCACCGCCGCCACCCCCGACACCCTCACCTCCTCCACCTTCACCTCCTCCTGAATCGGAATCAGGTCTTTCTTTCTACACACATTCCAAAAGCCCAAGAAAAATAACATCTGTTGCTAAATCCTATATGTGTGGCTACAAACCCCTGAAAAAAAAAACACAAACTTTATCCAATTTCCGGTCAATTCACCCAACCCAGTTGGGGATTTTGTCAAATTCTGTTTCTTTTTTCAGAAATAACACGACCCACATCTTTCTTTTCGGCTGTATGACTTGATTACAGCTATGCAGTCATCATCTTCGTCTTCATCGTCATCTGTAGCTTTAGAAACCAATAATGCGTTCAATATTCTATCCAAATTGAGCAACTTTGCATTTGATTTCAACTCTAATAGTTTGAGTTTAGATGGGTATTCTTCGGTTCTGTCTAGTGTTCAATCTGATAGAAAATATGTAAATTTTTGGGCTGGTGGGAGAAGTAGGTCATCAAAGATTGTTGGGTCTTTGAGTTCAGGGGGTAAAGGTGGGTCTAGTATTAATAAGTTCTTTAATGAGTTCAACAAGTTTATTCGGTTTCATTGCGATAAGATTCCGCTCGGGTTCGCGTCGGTTAAGGTTAATTCAGGGAGTGATTGTAGATTAGGAGGGGAGAATGAGGGTGTGTTGGAGGATGGAACATTGCCATTGAGTGGGTATGAGTCTAATGGTAAGAAAAAGGTGCTCATTTTGATGAGTGATACACGTGGTGGTCATAGGGCGTCTGCTGAAGCGATAAAATGGGCGTTTAATGAGAAGTTTGGTGATGATTATGAGGTTGGTTTGTTGAATTGTTATTGTTTGAATTGGTGTGATCAGGTTGGAAACTGATGGAATGTTGTTTTCAGGTGCTTGTGGCGACAAAGTGGTGGTGGTGGCGCTGCAGATCCGGTGGTGGGGGTGGTGGTGGTGCTTGTTGTTGATGTTGTTCTGGCAGTGCATTATTGTTGTTGTTCTGGCAATGGCATTATTATTTATTAATTTGAGTTATAATAAACCTAAAATGCCCAAAATGCCCCTGAGGGTGAAGACAAAATAGCAGGGTCAAAAGTAGGTAATCTGGTCAAATTTCACTTTTGGACTAAAATGGCAACAAAATGCAAACCACAGGGCCCTGGATGTAATAAGTTTGAGATTTGGACTAAAGTGGCAAAACTGGCCAAACCACAGGGTCCAAAATGGCAGTTTACTCTAATAACTAAAATAGTAATATAAATATGAGGGAGTTTGTGAGCATAAGCTAAGACCATGTGTAGTGGGGCATTATGGGGCATTATGGGGGCATTATGTTCAAAAAAAACGCCCACTCTCCCATTACATAGGGCATTATGGGGCATTATTTTTGAAAAAAAATTGCTTGGGCATTATAATTAAAACGCCTATATTGGAAGAAGGAAGGTTTGACTGGGTTTGACCCACCAATGAGAAAATAGTTTGGTTTTTTTTTTTTTTTTGTTTAATGATTGGAAGGGGCATTATCAGACATTATTCCCACTACACCACTTTATGCTATAATGCCCCATGCTGACTGGGATGACACGTGTCGGATAATGCCCCATGGTGGGGGCATTATAACAATTTACCACTACACATGGTCTAATGCAAGAACAATATCACCAGCAATGGTTGCGTTGACCCAGGAAACAATATAGCGTGCCAAAGATGATAAACAAAAAACTATATTAATAAACAAACATTCAAACTTCTTGAAAAAAAATAATTAGAAAGTTATATGCATTAACAATACAGTTCAGGCAACTTTCCACCAATTTCCATAAGTAAATCTGAATCGTCAAATTTAGTAATTTACAACATGGCTTGATTAATACCTCAATGAAAACCTGCAAGTAGAAGAAAAGATAACACAAGTTCCAAGCTCATAGCCTACAAGCTGGTTAACCGTTTCAAAAGGCTTCTGCAGAAATGCAAAATATCATGTTATATTACTGGTTTATGTCAACTAAAATGAAATAAGATATTCCATAGTACATTATTCACATGAATACCTAAAAGTTTTCCACATAGAGATTCAATAGCAAAAAACCATCTCATACAACCCGAGTTGTTATAACTAATTATCTGATTATAATTATTTAAAATCACATAATCACTTTTATAAAAACCCATGAATCTAGGCATAGGCATCAGAATACAAATCAAATCAACAAATTTCACCATCATCATCACGAACAAATACATAAACAAACTTAATGGAAAAAAAATTTAAAATCAAAAAACGAATTAGGGTAAAAATTAAGTCCAATTGTATCACTTTTATACAGAGTCGATTTTGGATTGGCTGTCTTTCCAAATCGAAAAGCCTAAATGCAATAAAACTTATAATCAAACAACGATTTAGGTTATAATGATGAATGCGTACCTTTAATCATTAGGGCGCTGGTAATACGAATCTTTAATTTCTATTTATCAATCTGAATCTTCAATAACTTAAAATTGGTTTAGGGTTTAAGAGATTTAGGGTTTAATTGAATAGAAGAGAAAACAGGGGCGTCCATTTGTAATGTCGTAATCACCGTAATAAAGATTTGAATTAGAATGGGAAACACGCCACGTGTAAAAAATGCCACATGGCAGCGAGAGAGGCTAAAAACTATAGCCTAAAATAAGATGTATGGGCTGAAATCCAGCCAAGTGTATTTACATTTTCATTTATAATTATAATAATTATAAAGATGTGTAGTGGTATATATGAATAACTAGGTTATCACCCGTGATTGCTTCCCGGGTAGTTTAATTTTATTACTTAATAAACATGTATTTTTATTAAAATGTAACATATTATTTCATTAAACTTTTACACGGCATTGAATAATTGTTAACAGAATAATAAATCAAAAAATGTCTTCATATATGTTAACAATAACAACTTAAGTAAATACTGTCATTCATAAATGCATACATGGCCCAGTAATTTTATAACATTAAAGGCCCAATTTTCATTACTAATAACATAAGAAACCACATGAATATAAGACATACTTGACCAAATAGAAAATAAACGAACATCTCAGAAACATAATATAACATCAATAGAACGGAACAAAGTTTGAAGTCAATGGAAACAAATAAAAAATTAAAAAAAAATCATAAATTTCGAAAAATCTCTTTGTAAACCACGTTAGCAGTTTCATTGGTTGGTTTTCCTTCGTCATCGAATATTAAAATTTTGACACATTCTCTCGTCTTAACTCTTGATAACGCAATATACAATTGACCGACTCTAATGGCTGTCCTTCACTCTTGTTAATGGTTATTGCAAAACATACGAATAACGGAAATTGTCTGCATTGAAATTGAAAAGGTATTAAAAAAATAAAGTTTTTTTAGCGTGTTACATACAGAAGGCCTCTTAAAAAAAGTTAAACGATTACAAATCAATAGAAAAAAATGATGTATATTTATTAGTTAGAACAATAATAAAAAGATAAAAGTAAAACTTAATAACGATGCTATGTTGTAGTCATGTAATATTTCATCAAAAGTTAAAACTTGCCCTCCTTGACATTTGACCAAAAACTCCATCTAGCCAAGCTGCTCTACCAAAAAAAATGAAACCATCAATCAAAACAAAAACATTAAAATGAATAATTGAACAGAAATAAAAATCGCCCCTAATAAAAAATTTAAACAAAATAAAAAAAGTTGCACTTGATGAATAATAATTACTTTAATTATACATTTATACCATCAATTCCCATCAAACAAATGAATTACCTTTTAAGTGTGGACCCTAACCTATTACGATGGAATCAGATAGTTTTACATGTAGTTGGCATGCCCTGTTGTTGAAGTCAATTTCTAATCAGATTGGTAAACAGCAACTATTGATGAAATAGCACATGACTATAATGTTCTGGATTGTGGACTGTCGTTATAAGCTATAATGTTCAATACAAAGAAACCAACATTCATAAAGCAAACTAAAACTCACCACCAAGAGGATAATCGAGAGCGTCCGAAACCAAATAACAATATGTGGGATTCTCTTCAAATTCTTCGCCAATTGAATGTCAACAGACTTCCCCAATCGCTACAATCTTGGGTTAACGTTAGCCATCCATTCCAATTTCCTCTTGAATCCAGGGTTACATTTAAAAAAGTTATAAAACAACCATGAAGAGGAACCAATTTGCGTTAATCATAAAAGTAGCAATACCTAGTAAAAAATGATGATGAAAAGAAACGATTTTAACTCTAGAATATTATTAGCCTTTAATATGCAAAAATGATATAGCATATTAAATTTATTATTCAACTTTAAAAACTACCATGTACCACCATAATATTTGTTAATTGAAGTTTAGCCGGTATAATAAAAGTAGATATTGCAATTCTTAATAGCAAAGAACTCTCAAAGAGTCTTGTATATGAACCATGAAAACTATGATCCTTAATTAATAATATAAAGGCAAATTGGAATATAATAATCCCACCATTATGAAATTGGCCAATAATAATCCCAAGTCAGGAATTAGCCACCAATAATCCCACCTCGTCCATTTTTGGAAAATAATACTCCACAGTCACTTTTGTAAGATGTGCCACGTCAGCATTTGGAGTATTATTTTCCAAAAATGGACGAGGTGTGATTATTGGTGGCTGATTCCTGACTTGGGATTATTATTGGCCAATTTCACAATGATGGGATTATTATTTTCCAATTTGCCTAATATAAAAAAGAGCAAACTTGGGTGATTTTAACAAATGTATTATTGAGATAGAACATAAGAAATTATACAATACAATAAAATTATATTTTCGTATCAAACAATATAAATTTGTTACATCATATATAAATTTTACATGATAGTTGTTCGAAGTATACCTGATCTCACTGGATGGGTCCGAACAATTTGCCTAGACAGCAACATATTCCTTCAAAATACACATTAACTAACAATTAAAAAAAATCTATGCATATAAATGACCATACTCGTAAAAAACATCTGGAATCAATTCAAATATCATCAAACATACAAAGCAAATATAGCACAACAATAACAAATCATATATAAATCTGAAATAACGATTAAAAAAAACCTACCTTTTCAACAACTTATGAACATGATGTTGAACATACAACTGAGAATCAATGACGATAATCGGAAGCATCTCAAATCATTTTATTGACAAAAGTAAAGAAACAGATGCAGGTTTGAATGTTATGGTTTCAAGAAACAAATCCCTAATTTCATCTTCTCTTCGTTCTCATCCCCAAATAACCTAATACTAATTGGTCACTCCTTCATAATCATACGTTAATTTCTAAATAAACAGAAAAGATACCATCTCTCATATAGTGAACGACAATGAAGAGGCTAATGGAACTTTAATCAAGCAAAGCATTCTTATACTGGTATGATTCAGATCTACATCTACTCAATCAATTTCTTTTTCTGGCAATTTTTTTACAACAAATTAAAAGCAACATTCCTAAAATCAAAAGCAGCCCTAGAATAAAAAAGAATCAAAAGCTTACATATAGTGCCAATCCTACAAATGAAATCCTTCCTTCGATGGTCGTTGCTAGATCTGCAATATAAGAATGGTTGTGTTATAACAAATCAAGTTTGAGTTCACACATATTTCAATCAATTCATTCTAAACTATAACTTCAAAATTCTTTTTTTTATTTATCATCTTCCCCAATTGAAAGCCTAGCAGTCGCCCGCCCACATATAAATTCAAAATTCTTTTTTACATATTACAGTTTACAATCTAGACTAAAACTATAGGGCTTTTCTCGGAATAAATAAAACGATTGAATCGATATAATACTTATCTTGAACTGGAGTTCGATAGACTCCGGCGAAGCTTAACCGGAATGCTTGCGACTGCGGCGGTAAAAATAACTGACGGGCTGTTCGGTTGTTATTACATTAGGGTTTTATGACCGGATAAATTATGAACACATAAACATAGAACACAAACATCATACCTGCAAATTTTATGACCAGATCTAAAAGAAATAAGAAGAACGATGATGTTAATAAGATTCGAATCAACGTTTTCTAAAACCAATAATCATCACAAAATCACTTTTTAAAATGTTTCAGATGAACATCAAAGAATCATCAAAGGAATTTCAAGTTACAACAGTAAGGATGGAGAAGAAAACATACCTTATGCTCAGTTTCTTTAGATTGAGATTTAGGGTTTTGAGAGTGAAAATATGGTAAATGATATATCGATGATAATCTGTAATGATAGAACATAATCGTACCTGTAATGAAGATGTGAAATCGGTGTTTGATGTCGATTTTTTTGAAGAAAATGTGTCTGCGGCGCTAGGGTTTTGAGAGGTACGATAGAGAAAAGAGTTCTATCAGTGTTGTTGAATGAAAGGAACTAAGGATTTGGACTTTTAGAAGCAATATATACTCGGGTCAAAATCCAGATCCCGTATATAACCCATTAATAAAAAAAAGACCCATCCAATTTCCCGCCAAAACCACATCTAAGAAGCCCTAATATTGCGACATGTGTCCCATATTTTTTTCATTTATTATATATAATAGATAATAGATGCCCTCACCCATGGGCATTGTGCGACACGTGTCATCCCAGTCAGCAAAGGGGCATTTTTCACAAATGGGCGTAGTAGGATAACGCCCAATAAGGGCCCATCAATTGATTACCCAATTATTTAAAAAAATAAAAAATATTACTTGGAATATTCTTATTGGGCAAACATAAATGGAGAAATGATATTTGAGCGTTGTTTAAAAAACGCGCATGTAATTTTTTTCAAAAAAAAAGCTCAAAAACGCCCCTATGTAATGGGCATTGGGCGTTTTTTGGCGTTTTTTTTTTAATTTAAAAAAAAAACGCCCCATTACGGGGGGTCTTAGATAGTATAGATATAGATATGTATAATTTAACTATCTATCTATCTATATTTTTTTTTCTCTTTTATTTCTTTTTTCAGTTAACCTATTATAATTTTTCCTTTCAATCTACTCTCTGACTTCTATTTCTTCCATTCTATTTTGTCCACTTGTTTTGAATCAATTTCTAATACTTTGCTAAGCTGATGCGTCCTGATAAGAAAAGAAAACGAATAACAGTTATTAAAATTTTGTGAAAATATATAATAACTTACAATATTAGTTTGATAACAGTTGTGGAACAAAAACTCTTCTAACATGTTGGAACATAAATGGTTTAATATTATATGATTTTCGATGCTTTCTAATGCCTTTTTGTGAAATCAAATTAACACAAAATCAACCTGACGGCAATATAACCTATAAACACATAACAAAATCAACATGAATGAATCGTTGAATCTGACCACATGAAATCGTTGAATCACACAGAATCGAATCAAACCAAACAATCGAATACTGATCAAATACAATCTCGAACAATACAATACATAATCGAACCACACAAACGAACAATACGGAATCGTGATAGTCTTTTGAGAGTTTTTTGTGAGAGATTATAAGTGTGTGTTTTATGAGACAGTTTGTACACACTTTCAATCAATAGAAAACAGGTTTATTTACGTATTGTTGTTCTACGTATGTTCAAACATTCGCGTGTTGGATTCCGCACATCATACATGTGCGTGACTTAGAGAATTGGATCCGTGTAAGTGCATAGGGACCTACAGAGTAAAATGCTCGGATGGTCCTTGTGATTTGTCATTTTTTCACCTTTAGTCCCCCAACTTTATAAAATAACATGTATGTTCCTTGTGGTTTGATCTGTTGTTACTTGGATAGTCCCTTAACTAGACGAACGTTAGTTTTTCCAGTTAACCTTTCCACTAAAAGAGAAATTTAATTAATCATTTAAACTCAAGTGTGCCCCGCCATTGATTAAACCGCACCTAAATAATAAAAAGAGTAAATTTCCATTTTAGTCCCTGAGGTTTGTCTAAATTTGCCATTTTAGTCCAAATAGTTTTTTTTTTCGCCTCTGGGTCCCTGACTTTTCCCTTTTATTGCAATTTTGATCACATACCCTAACTCCATCCAAAAACCCTATTTTTAACCAGGGGTATTTTGGAGATTTTTAATTTAAATCTTTTCATTTGCCATTTTGATCCAAAATTTATTTTACATTAAAAAAATAAAAGAAAAAAATTAATGTTATAAAAACACACACATAAATTTATATACATATATATGAATTAATATACACACATACTTACAGAACTTCCCCAATCACCCCAACTCCTCTCTATCCCTCTCCCATCTCTCTCTCATCCACCACCGTGCACCACCACCGTTACCGCCATTCACGACCACTCACTAACACAATCACCACTCACCACCCCTGCAATCATCACCGGCCTCTCTCCCTTTCCTGTCTCTCTCTCTCTTATCCACCACCACTCACATTCATCACCACTCGGAGCAAACCCTAACCCCAAATCGCCTGATGAAGCCTAGTCCGGTTTCTGATAAGTGTCCGATGAAGCCCTAATTCTGTTTCCGGCAAATCCCGTTTTCGGCAACAACCACCACCAGCCCTGCAATAACCACCTGCATCAACCACCATCTTTCACCTTCAATAACCACCCTCAGCTTCAATAACCATCAGTCCGTCACACCGGTATTCACCCTCACCAAAATCACCTGCATCAACAATTGTCAACCACCACCTCAAAAAAACCCAAGACAATTTTGACAATCAGAAGCCCATATGAAACCCTGTTGCACGCACAAGAAAAGTCCCAAGAGAAATTACTATGCTGATGGTGGTGGGTTAAAATTAATGGTGGCAGTTGGTGGATATGGTATAGGTGGTGGCAGTTCGCGATGGTAGTAGGGTGGGTGGTGTCTGTCGGCAGGTGGGTTCATTGTGGTGGCGGATGGTAGGTGTTGATGGTGGTGGGTGGGTGGAAGATGCATAGAGAGAGAAAGAGAGATAACAGTTGGGGTGCGTGGGTGGCTAATGTTGGTGATGTACTGATATATGTATGTTAGAGATGTACTAATAATCATTATTAATATTATATATATTTCTATTTTGTTTTTTTTAAGAGTTGGATCAAAATGGCAACTAAAAAGATTTAAATTGAAAATCCCCAAAATACCCCTGGTTAAAAATGAGGTTTTTAGACGGAGTTAGGGTATGTGATCAAAATGGCAACAAAAGGGAAAAGTCAGGGACCCAGAGGCGAAAAAAAAAGTATTTGGACTAAAATGACAAATTTGGACAAACCTCAGGGACTAAAATGGCAATTTACTCTAATAAAAACAATTAATCAAAGAAAGCCTTGTGGGCTCCACCCCATTCCCACCGTCACCTCTTCATCATTCCATAAAACACAACCTGCAACCATGTTTCCACCATAACCACCAAAAATTCCCGCGACCCTCTTTCAGAAAACCCCTTGTCGTATTCGTTACCAACCCTCACTTTTCTCTAATTCTTTTTTTTCCTAGAGAAAAAACCACCTAGTACTTCCACCAGCGATGAGTTCCAGATTTGATACCAAAGTTTCAAGTTTTTGGGCCGTTATCAAATTGGTGATGAGTTCTAGATCTAAAAATGACCTCGCCATCACCTAAAACATGTCTTTGGGTGACATCATGCGGTAGAGGTAGGGAGACTGGGTGGACGGCGGTGTGGGAGGTAGGGGTGTATGAAGATGGGAGGGGGTTAGGGGAGGTCGGAGGTGCACATAAGTTGGTGGTGGTGCAGGGAAAGGGCGGGGTGGGGGTTGTGTTTTAAATTAAAAAATAGGACCCACTTAATTTATTAAACTTTAATTATATTTCTTTTAATGTTTAAAATCTTGTTTTGTCATTTTAAACACACTTAATGTTTAAAATCTTGTTTTTTCATTTTAAACACACTTAACTGGAAAACTTAACGGCCATCTAATGTATTGACTATCTAAGTAACAACTTGTTAAACAACAGGGAACATACATGCAATTTTAGATAGTTGGAGGCTAAAGGTGAAGAACTGCATACCAAATGAACCATCCAAGCATTTTACTCAAAAAATAATAATAAAACCATAAGAAATTTAAACTCATCAAACCAAACCAATTAGGTTTGAGTTAGATATAACTGCGTCACACACACTCGCATATATATACATATATATATATATAGGTTGATGATCATTACAGAACACTGATTATTGCGAGAACAAAAAGAACAACTCTAAATCCCTAAATTTTGGGATTTAAGATTCATATTTTTTTAAAATTTATGTTTCTTACATTTATATGGGTATTATATATACATAAAAAAACCATATATTTTTAGCTACACATAGCCTACACATATATGTAGATAATTTAACCTACATATATGTATGTTATATAGAAACTGAAAATTTTCCATATTTTGTTTTGAATTCTAGTGTGAGAAACAATAAATCTTACATTTGTAACATTTCCATTTACTTGTTAGCTTTTTAGAATTGAAAAAATGAGTGATTCATTGTGTTCTGCGTGTTCTCGTAAATTCTAAGTTCAAAAGTGTTGTACTTTATAAAATCTGCAAATTTGCTATTGAAAACCAAAAAAAAAAAGTGTAACATGTGAAGTTATGTAAACGGGTGAAATGTGGAACATATTCACTTTCTTTTTCCTGACAAAAAAGTATTACGTGTCAGAATTTGAATCTGAAAAAGGTGTAACGCGCAAGATTAGGTCCATCCATTGAGTTTTTTGAGCTCACATGATCTTGGTATACTTGATTTCAGTTGAGAACTACCCGAGTTATGAGATTAGGTCCATCCAATGAATTTGATCCGATATTTATCCATAGATGAAAGAGTTGTGGTTTTTAGCCATCAACTATTGTGGATGCAAGCACAATATAGATCTACTTGATAACTTTCAATTTGGGGAGCCATGGAAAAGTTTAAGAAATGTGGTGAACGAGAAGTAGGTGGGGTAAAAAGATGAGTATGGTGGGTTTATGGGAAGACAAAGTGACAAAAGCTTTCATATAAAAATTCTCATATAATTATACTTAAATAAATGATGTTAAAAATAGTTGTAATGCTTTATTGAAAGTTTTAAACATTAAATTTATTCCATAATTTTAAATCGTATTTTTTTATATAAAGGATTTGATATTTTCAAAGTTAAAGTATTTTTTAATGTTTGTCGTTTTTATACTTTTATACTATTCATAATTAAATTATTTATTAAGTAATCTGGTTCTTAATTAAGAGCGGTTCAATCGCTTCGACCGATCCGACCAGTGAACCAGTAGAAAGGCCGGTTCGATGATCGGTCCTGTTTTAAAAACATTGGATAACCACCGAACTTTACAATAAAATCACAGATTTATATCCGTTACAAAATAAATAAAGGAGTATTAGTGACCGAATATCCATTATTATGTCTGTTGGACTTTTGCTAGCGGGTAATCTCATTTGCAATAGATTACCAATAGATGTCACTTACTGGCGGGATTTACCTCATAGATCCTCGATAACTTAAAGAAGCTTACTCTGATAGTTTTCGACGGATTACGGATATCTAAAGATTGAATTTTTGGAGAATCTTTAAGAAGAACATATAATAATTTAATCAAAAAATTCTTACCAACGTGGGAATTCCATAACTTGATTGAAAAGATTAAACCCAAGTCATCTTTTTCATCTTCGGGGTTGATTTCAATGGTTTTCAAGAACTTGAGCCATTGAGATGAGATGAGATAAGATTAGCATATTCTCAGTATCGTTACATTCAATCTGATGCAACACACATAATGATCTAATCTTCTCCATGTCGTCATCATCCATGGCATGGTGTAGATTGCTTTCGACATTGCGGCGGAAGTAAAGGATAAAGATGCTGATGACATGGAATAACTTCATAAGTTTCCAAATCTTGATAATAGAGATATAAACCTAGGGTTTGATTGGGAGGTGATAAGTTGAGATTTTCATGAGGATAAAGTGGTAGTTTAGGGAGGTGATCACAAGAAAACGAAGGTGGACAAGATAAAAGGGTAAATACACGAGGCTTCGGTGTGCACGGGGTTTAGGTGGGTCACATACCAATTTGGTCCGTATGTAGGCATCCTTAAGCTGCATTTCTGCAAGTGTCTATTTTCATAACTCAAAGCCTTAACCTCTAAATCATAACGCAGCAGACTTACAGTTCCTCCAAGGCTTGTCCTTGGTAGCGGACAAGATAAACTTATTGCTCTAAATAATTGTTGGAGAGATCAGTGGTTGCGGTGATGGTTGGTGGTTATTGGTGAATTATTGTTGTTGGTGTTTCATGGAGGCTCTATGGAACTTAATGGTTGTGACAATCTCTCTTGTAGCTTCAGCCATATCAAGAAGCCTTTCTTGTTCAGGTTTGTTGGTGTGGTTTCTTCTTCTAACTTGTTTCTTGTGTGGCGAAGGTGGCGGTGATTCTTATTGCATATTGTTGCCATTGGATTTTATAGATTATGACAAGCCGCCATCTCCATTGGAGGGTGTCACACCCCAACCGATTGCGGAAACATCGGGGCGTGGCACTAAGCGTCCAGATTGCTCAAAAGTTTCCATAACTCTACTTGTTGCGATATAAATTATATTCAATTCAAAGCATTGTCTAAGCATCAAGTTTCACAACCATAGAATATCAAAATACAATCATCCCAAATATTGTTCAAAAGATTATAGTTTAGCCATAATGTGTTTCTAAGCAGCATCCTAGCAAGTTTCTTGAACACAACATCCTATCAGCCTGCAACATGTATTAAAATAATGTCAATACAATAATGTACTGGCGAGTATACAAGTTTGAGTATATAGTATAATAGTTCATAAAGACTCCTATCCGACATGTAAACGATAAAATAGTTTCAGCCATGCTAGTGTACGCAGTCCAAGTGATAGCCCAAGTGTCCCATTGCATTCACCACTTTCCCAAGAATCAAGGAAAGCAAATAGAATCCTCCTAACAATACCCCCGAGAATAATGGGGAGGTGCATTCTCCTATAGCGCTACTATTGTTAAGGCGCAACTACACACAAGGATTAAACGTTCACATATCGTAAAGACTCAAGAATCCAAAAGTATCAAGTTTCACATTTACTGAGGATAGAGTTAGATTTAGATAGTTTCAAGTTTCATAGAATACATGTTGCATCCCAAAAGTTTAAAGGGATCGAGTATACTCATAGTGGGTACTAAGTATCGACACCTACTAATTGGATCAAAGGGAGCTCTGAGATTAGCCTGATTATAGATTAACAGATAAGCGTCGGCAGAATAACGAAAATTGTGCAAGTGTCGGATCAGTCTTCTGATCGGATTGGCCATCCGGACGGATCTAGTATTAAGAATCAAGTGTCTAGAGTTAAGTATCAAATATCAAGAATCTAGTATTAAGAGTCAAGTCTCATAGTATTAAGATTCACAAAGTTTCAAGTATCAAGTATCAACCAAGTTTCAAGATTCAAGTATCAAAGAGTCAAGTTTCACATAGTATAGGGACTAAAATTGACAAAAGCTAAAAGTCTAGGGACGCAGGCATTACAGAGGATCCTTGGTTTTTTTATAGAAGTTTAAGTGTTTGACAAGGTTTCGTATATAAGCACCAGAAAGATAAGGTTCTTGTTTAACCCTATCAATTTTTGTGTTAATTCTTCCTTGCTTTAAAGATGGTTTCACCGTCATCTTCTTTTTCAAGTAATGGTTGGAAGAAAGTTTGGTTTCCTTGTGTGCAATCAAATATAATAGAGATGACAGAGGATGACGGGTCTCATAAATGTTATATATATAGTTGGTTAGAAATTTTATTTCTTTTTATTGTTTTAAAATCTTGGAATGACAACTCAAAAGATACTCATTGTGCCAACAACATCAAGTATAGAAGTGTCAAAGTGGCTACTTACGTAATATATAAAACATAGGTTTTAGTTAAAATGGGCGTCAAAAAGGTTATATGTAACTCACATCATTACAATAATAAAGGGGAAATAGACAAGTTAAGTGAATTATCTAAATGAAAATTAAATAAAATATTTTATTGCACCAATAAAACACTACACCAAGGTTTTCATAACCTAACCGGACCGGTTCCAGGGGCGGACCTAGCACTATAATAGGGGTAGCCCCCGCTACTCCTTGGTCGGAAAAAATTTGGAAAAATTAGTGTAAATTTTGGAAAATTTGACGTTTTTTCGATTTCGTTACGGCTTATTTATAAAACGTTACCCCTTGGTCGGAATCCTAGATCCGCCACTGACCGGTTCGGTTGGGAATCAGAAGCAACATCGGCCATGTTTGGTATGTTCGGGTTGGTTCTCATCTGGCTGCCGGTTTTCGGCTAAACCAGTAACCTGGCTCAAGCTTCATCCGGGCTTCAGTCAAACCTTTGCTGACATCGTTGAAGAAGATCTGATCTATAGAAATCAACGAATTTGATTTAATATTTAACGCTTGATGAAAGAGGTGTGGTTTTTAGTCATCAACTAACTATTGTTGATGTAAGCACAAAACAGATCTACTAGATAACTTTCGATTTGGGCAGCCATGGAAAAGCTTAAGAAGAGTGGTGAACGAGAAATAGGTGGGGGTAAAAAGATGAGCATTGTGGGTTTATGGAAAGACAAAGTGATATAGGGTGTGGTCATTACCCTTATGACCACCATGACCCTCTACGTCATCGTCATGTCATCGCCCTCTAATCAACCATCGAATACCACTATCCTAAGGGTGTGGTCATGACCCAACCACCAACCACCATCCACCCCTTTTTTGCGTGAAATATATTTATTTATTTATTTTAAATAAACAACAAATGAAATTTAATAAATTTTAGTAATAAAACTACATAACATTCAAATTAAAAAAATAACATCCAAATTTAAACTACATATTATAAATCAAGAAAAGAAAACTACTAGTCGTTAACCCGACCAGTTTCTTATACAAACACTGTTTTGTGCATCTCTAGTGAATGGTGAATGTACTAGTGACCAGTTCAGAACGACTTGCTATGTCGGCTAGTTTTGAATGCAATTATGGTTCTGTTGTTAAAAAAAGGTGTACCATGATAGAATTCAAAGAATAATACATTTTAAGCAAGCAGTTGGATTGTGATTTCTTGTGACATTTGAATCTGCAATACTAGCAATACACTCTTGGTTATAGATAAATTGTAAAATATAAAGAATAATACTTGGTTAATTGTATTGCCAAAACTGATAGAAGTCAAAACCCAATATTGATCGAGTTTTGTCAAAAAAAAAAAAAAAAACTCGGAATTGCTTGTGAAACTCAGACAATGATAATGATAAAGGTTTTATGAAAACTTTTCATTTTGTTATGTTTAGAATCCAGAACGAAGGTGAAAATTTCCGATTTTTAGGAGACATTATAAAATACACTAGAAACTATTTTGAAACAAATATTATACTATACTGTATGCAACGATGCCGGTGGGCCTAGGGATGACCATGGTACCCGTTTGGTACCGAACCGGTACCGGTACGGGTTCGGTATTTACCGGTGTTTTACCCGTAAATACCGGTACTGGTACCAAAAACGGGGAGAATGGGTATCGGCACCGGTACCAAATATACCCGGTACGGTTCAGTACCGGTTCATAAAGCCGTTGTTTTAATTCACAACGTTCATTAACATCGTTGTTTTGATAAACGACACTAATAAATGTCGCTCATTTGAACAACCTCCTTCTAAAACAACGATATGACCATTGAGTCTACATTCACTGTTGATATCATTCAACAGGCTAGCCTATTAGGCTGGAGGGTGTGGGGGCGCCACCCTCGCCACATCACCATCTATAGCGCCCCTAGGCGCTATACAACCACACCGCCATCTTTAAGGGGGGCGCCATGGTGGTGTCGCCAACATGTTAACGAGAGAGATGGGCGCTATAAGGGGAAGAAAAGTGGCTGAGATAGGTTAAAGGGGGCGCTATAGTGTAAAGGGGGCTCCATCCCACACCATGCAATTTAAAGGGGGGTGTGATAAAGTCTCATGGCTGAGGTGGATCCTACGTGTCGCTTACGTGGCCTGATGCAGCCCCTAGAGGGCTCCAACCACACCCTCCAGGCCTCCAGCCTTATTACTATTGACTCTGTAAATATATATTCAGAATTGATACGATCAATGGCTAGCCTACTACTAGTCTGCATTCACTATTGGCACAATAAAAAGAAAGCTCCATCTACATCATATTCCAGCACATGAAGTTAAAATGTTGAATGATGGGTCATGGGCTAAAAAAACAAAACAAATCTTTTCAGTAACCTTATAATATGTGGGATCAATTCAGCGACTTTATTATGTTGTATATCCATTCGGCGAGTTTTTAAAAAAGATGTGGGATTGAATCAGCGATGTAGCGATGTTTAAGAAAGTGGTGGTTTCATTCAGCGACTTTTAATACAGTTATAGACTTATATCTCTACAGGTTAACAAAAATCTGGTATATTTTTCGGTTTGTATTTAAAAACTGAAAAACAACAAACCTGGTATACTAGTCGTCTTGTTCTTGTTGACGTTGCTGCTGCTGCTTGTCTTCTTGTTGGAGGAATATAAACGAGGGTTAGGGTTCTTGTTGCTGTATTGCTGTTTGATAGGGTTATAACTATATTGAGAGAAAGAAGCTAAGAGATAGAGAATAGTTTGACTCAAATTCTGGATATCCTCCAGATTGTTACGTAGCATTCAATTTATAAAAGATAAACTTACACACAAGACCCTCAAACAAATAGAAAACAACCCTTATTACTCCCTACACTACTAATAATTAGTAAAATACCCCTAAACTATTATTCTTCACGTAACAATACTTCCCCCTTAAAAGATTCTTGACCTCAAGAATCATAAAATAGAGAAAATATTGCAGCATCCATGAGTTCTTTTGGGTCGACTCATTCCTTCCTACGACATTTGGAGATGTAGTAACAAGGCGCCACGGAGGCCGCCACTCGGTCACCCTGGTGACTTCTTTGGCTGGAGTTGTTGTCCTCTTTGTCACCAATAAATTCTGAATAGAATCGGTACTAGCACGATGAACTTGCCATAAAAATGTCTTTATCACCTTTCTGCAAGTAGTCGTTTTGAACCGAAGCACCGGTCTTTTTTCCTTCTTCACACTACTTTTCATGGCTTTCAACACAGATGGCATAAAAATATCCTTTTTCTTTTGGGAATCAAGGATGTGATTGTCCTTTTGGGTTGAGTTAGTCTTGCCTATCATGGAGGATGGGAAAAGGGTCTTAGGCAATGGAAAGAGGGTTTGTTTTGACTGCATCAAAGAAGAGGATGATGTAATGTTTGGGTGTGATGAAACATGTCTCGGTGGTGGTGCAGCAGCGGGCGTGGATGGCGGAGTAAGGGCTTGGAACGGAAGTGGTGCTGCTGCGGGTGACTGGACAGGCGGTGCGGTGGCGGAGAAGGATCCAAAAGAACTGCCGGACGACTGAGATATGTCCCGCACAGCCTTGAGAATTTCCTCCTGCCGTTTCAAAGCCTGCTCCTGCTGTTTCATCAAAGCCGATAACGCCGTCTGGATCTCGTTGATGGCCCTATCGTGGGACTTCAGTGTGTTATCAATCTCGTTGTTACGGGTGTTCTTCATGGTGGCGGCAAGGAATTCCGATGAGGATTCGGGATAGCTCTGATACCCTTGATAGGGTTATAACTATATTGAGAGAAAGAAGCTAAGAGATAGAGAATAGTTTGACTCAAATTCTGGATATCCTCCAGATTGTTACGTAGCATTCAATTTATAAAAGATAAACTTACACACAAGACCCTCAAACAAATAGAAAACAACTCTTATTACTCCCTACACTACTAATAATTAGTAAAATACCCCTAAACTATTATTCTTCACGTAACACTGTTGTTGTTCTTGTTGTCGTTGTTGCTGGGTTAGGGTTTCTGTTTGATAGAATTGAGAATGGAGGAATACAAAAGAAAAAAAATAAATAAAATAAAAAAAAATCTTTGGAACAATTGGTGCTTGTTTAATTTGATGTAATTGGTTTTTTTGTCTTTGGCTGCCTTCGGTTGGGGGTGTGCTTGTGAATAATAGTTAACTTTAAAAAAAAAATAAGGAAAATTGGTTATATATTTATTGTGGCCAACCCTAGAAAATAGAAAAAGTGGAACGTGCTTTCCGTGGTTTAATCCACGCACACCACGGAATTATGCTCCAAGGGGGTGTTGTAGGTGTGAATCATGTTCCTATGTGGCAATTAATGATCCAACCCATGTCCCCCACACTCTAAAGCCTTATGGTATTTGCGAATGAGGTTATTTCCTTTACGTTAAATCAACCAATATGCAATCGGAAGGAATTTAAAACGAACGTGATATCCGGAAGAGAAATCGAATGATAGAGAATTAGGAATTGAAAAGAAACGTGGTATAGTGCATAAATTTGACTTTGTTTGAAAAATTTTATTTTTATACTTATCATTATTATTCGAATACAATGTTATAAATTTCCTTTATCTATCTATAGACCTTTATTAAGCATTTCCCATGTCTAGAAATGTAATTTCACCTACAATTTTTAAGATAGCATATGAAAAGTCAGTTAAAATCTATAATTTTTTTGTCATTTTCTTCCATTTCTGCCCCTCTCCCCTCACACGGCCTCCCTCTTTTCCCCCAAAAACCTATCACCTGCCTTCAGTTTCCAATTGCAAATGAAGCGTCTTGGCTTCCGGTGGTTTCCATCGCCCCCTCTACTCTCTATAATACCTATACAGATCGGAGAAAAAGAGAGAGTTGGAGAGAGAGATGGAGCTACAAACGGTGAAAGAGAGAATATGATGGATCCGGTCGGTGGTTCCGATGACCGGTCTACGGCGGCATAGTCACCACCACGACAACGTCAGCGACAGACAGAGTAGTCTTTCGTCACCACGCTTGGTTTCAAACCCTAATGATATTGGCCAAAGGTACGATTTTCTTCATTTATTTTTTAATCTTCTGAAAAGGTTTATTTTTCACTGTTAAGGTTTCTTGAATTGATGATCCGAATCTGCAATGCGTTTACTTAACAACGGGCCGACAAGAGATCAATTCGTCACCAATTTTTACAGGAAAATGATCCAAGATATCATAAAACTCATAAAATTAGGGTTTGATATTTGTGAAATTGAAATTAGGCTGAGGTTGGTTACAGCGGCTGAGGTGGCGTCTTTGTCGACCACCAGTACGCCGGTAAAGCCTATTCGATTAGGAGATCAAGACGAATGATTATCGAAAACAACCAAAATTGGTTAATGGAATGGGAGGCTGTGGCGAAAGCATATCAACAGCTTTTAATGTATATGTGTTAGCAGAAACTTACCCCTAACTTGCCTTATGTGAAGTCTTTGTTTTAGGTTGGTTTAAGTGGTTGAAGAATGCAACTTCGCCCAAGCAGGATTTGTGCAGGGATGAGCGGATTAGAGGGGTGTATGTGCCGCAATTTGATCAGTTGCCTGTTGATATGATGACTGGTGGTGATCAATGTGGTGCCAGAGTGGTTCAGGCCGATCTCCATATCGGTGAAGCCACTGAGCATGAGGTTAGTTGTTTCATATTTTTATAGCTATATTTAAGTGCTATTTATATTCAAAAAAAAAAAAAATTAATCGTCGCTATTATCGCTATCTATCGCTACAACCCTTATAGAGAGCCTAGACCTACACGCTACATAGCGTGCTATAGCGATCCCTAAGCTCGCTACTGACAACTATGCTCGAAAGTTACTACCTTGATCTCCTCTACAGTTCTTTGTGATTGATACCCTCTTGCCGTTGAATACCGTTCCGTTTCTCTGCAGCCATATGCACCAGATTACGATCAATAATATAGCTTGTAACACCTTTTCCCTCTTGCTTAGCATTCCATTCCATTCCAATTATACACTGCACCATCTCGCTAACTGTTGTATAATTGCCACCATATGGTATGTTAATCCATGAGAAGACCTGCTTCCAAATTGCTTCTGCTTCACAACACTGAACCAGAGCATGATCCGGTGTTTCATCCAATCGATCACACACTTTGCAAACCGTCGAGTTAATTGGCACCCCTCTGCTCGCCAAAGCTATTGCTGAAGGTATCCTATCTCGTAGAGCTCTCCACATGCTATTACACATATATTAGGTGGCTTTAGTGATCTGTTTTTTTAGGAAGAATGATAAATAGGTATTATCACTACAGAAAAGTTCTTTAAATCTAAGTCATTCATTATTGACAGTGGTTTGCATGCATATTTTTTGACGGCTCTAGCACATTAATACCTTATTGGACCTATGTTTTATAAGATATTTACAGTTTCCAGCTTGTGGCTATGATTTCTCTCCTGAACGCATTGCGTTAGAAAACGATAAAGATCTTGGTCGGCCCTTCAAGGAGAAAATCATGATCGTATCTCAAGGTACTTTTTAGTTACATCCTTATCTTCCATATTCTAGATAATTTTATTTTATGATGAAAGTAAAATTTTAATGTTCTCTTCCAGAGACCCTAAGGTTCATATTCAGCCAGCAGTCAGTAAAGTTGAAAAGATTGATGAATCATGGTGGGATATATATGACAAATTATGGGTTGTCATTAGTGAGATGCATGGGAAAGGTCCAAACTGTAATTATGATACAATAAAGTTTCAATACCGGCTTAGAGAATAGATCATAAAATTTTCAAAATACATTCAAGTTTCAATTTGACCTTGGTTGTTTTTTTTAAATTGTAATTACGATACAATAAAGTTTTAATACCAGCTTAGAGAATAGATCATAAGCTTCTAAATACTGCAAATTTTCAATTTTATAATGTAATATATATTGCACATTTGTACCACTCCTGCACTACATGAAACTTGTATTTCATGATTAATGTAAAAACGAGTTTATATATAGCTTATAGGAGAAAGCTTGGATCTAGCTACTCAAGGTCGCAAGCTGCACTCAAGGTGCTAAAGGCTCGCATGTTGCCCAGACGCAAAAGCTCAAGGTGCTCAAGATGGTGGTTGGATTGCTAGAATTGCTGCATTGCTTGACCCTGCACAGTCGTATGCGCTTATATATGGAAATTGTCGTATGCATAATGGTGACTTGACTTTGATTTTCACACATAAATATCAACCATTATATTTAAATTGCTGTTTATTTTTTTATATACAGGGCTTGCAAGAAAGGAAGAATTCCTGTTCATAACTTACTATTGTCCCCATTGTTATGCTTTAATTAAATAAACCAAAGAATCCTGTACTTCTAGATAATAAATCCCCTTTTTGGGAATCTCCAAAACTACCAAGTGGAGATGTTAAGTTGTCTAAACAAAATAGAGAGTCAACGAGTGAGAAACCAACTGCTGCTAGCAGTCCCATGGTAGCTGAAGTGAAAGAGAAAGAAGCAAATGACAAAATAGTGGCTGCATAGAGTTATGTTGACTTGATAGTGTGGTTGTAATGGGTTTTATTGCTTTTGACCTGTGTGTAACAAAAAGAGTTTTGACAATATATACACACTTTTCTTTTGAATTGACATTTTAAAATGCAATTATTCTTATATCCTATGCATTATTCATTTGTATGCAATTATTTAATTCACAAAAACGAAACAAAAATAACACTATTAATACAACAAATTGTATGAATATTGTGAACAGTACATGATCAAAACACAAAAATTAATTTTCTGGTACCAAACTTGGGTTGTTTGCAAATATTTTCGTTGATGGAGTTCCAACATCTTCTTTGTTCCAACGTCTTCTCAAGGTTGCATATATTGTCTCTTCACTCTTATTTAGCCAAACCGCGGCGAAGCGCGGGTTCCCAACTATAATGTTTAAATTTACGTGAATTCGTAAATAAAGAAAATTTACACATGTGTAAATTTGTTATATTTACACATGTGTAAAAATTCTAATAAAAGTGATTTTGAGAGGAGAAATGAATTATTTGATGTTGTAAATTCTTTTTTTGATGTTGTATTTTAATTACAATGAGGTTTGTATTAAAAAAATTGGTTTTGATTGGTTTTTTTATTCGTTCTCACGGTTCTCGCAATATTTAGCGTTCTCAAGATAGCCCTCCCTTATATATATATGTATATATAGGGGAGGGTTATCTTGAAGGTACATCTTTTAGTTTCATATTCTGGTTAGTTTGGTGACCGGAATTTGTTTTTTTCAGCGAGAAGATGGTTTTTGTTGCCGTCGCTGGGCGCTGATCGTTGGGGTAGTGGGGCTGGCGGATCACAGAGAGCGAGCTGGAGAAAGAATTGGAAGGGACGATTTGGGTAAGGTTATTTTATTTTACTTCAAAATTAATTTGGTTAGGTTAATTCATATATGGCCTTGGTTTACAAACTTACAATGGATTCTTTATTACCTTTATTGGGCTAAATTGTTTAGTGAAATTGATTGGGTTAATAATAATTTGTTAAGTAAAAATGGGCTAAAACCAGTGTTTACAATTTTTATTTTTTTGTTTTTATAAATTAGTAAGATTTTTTTTTTCTAAAAGAGACAGTTGAAAAATTTTCAAGAGGTGCAGTCCGGATTTTACACTAAAATTAACACTAATTTTTTTCAAAGAGTGTGCCCGCCCGTCCACCTACACCGAAGGGTGGGTTCATCCCTGATCAATATACATTATTATCTAACGTTTGAACCCCACATTCACTTTTCCTTTTTCCCTTTTTCTTTTTCTTTTTTCTCTTATTTCTTTTCCTTTTTCTTTTCTCTTTTCTTTTGCTCTTTTTAATTTTAGTTTTTTCTACGTATTTAAGTTAAATTAAACTTAACTAAATAATTGATTATCTAACTAAATTTAATAAAATAAAAACAACGGACCGAAAACTTTTTGAGGATATTATGATTGTATCTTTTAGATTTTCTATTTCCGTTGCTATGGTGAGTGAGCCGCCCACCGCAACACGCAGCTCCCATTGTAATGTGTGACTCTCATCTCTAGGGCTGTAAACGAACCGAACGAACACGAACAAGGTCATGTTCGTGTTCGTTCGTTAAGGAAATTAACATGTTCGCGAACTGTTCACGAACGCATACCGAACATAAGTTTATGTTCGTGTTCGTTCGTTAAGGAAATTCAATTGTTCACGAACAGTTCGTGAACACTGGTCTCGAACACAAACGAACGCAAGCAAATAAAAATGAACGCAAACGAATAGTTAACTTGAAAATAAAAAAATGAAAAAATTGTTATCCATAAACATTGGATATAAGTAGTTAAATACATCCATCAAATGATAAATCAAAACACAAGAAGTTTACCACACCACCAAACGATGAATAAAGTTTAACTAACTTAGACATAATTATCCCCAAAATTGTCTTAGAATGTCCAAATTTTAGCTAACTTAGAAAAAATAGGGTTTTAAGTTTTCAATATGTTTAGATAAAAGGTATATTACTTATTTTTTTTAATATAATCAAACGAACATATTACCGAACGTTCACGAACGCAGTCGAACGAACGAGACCTGTGTTTGTGTTCGTTCGCTAAGCTAACCGAACGAAATTTTTTGTTCGTGTTCGTTCGTTAAGCTAATCGAACGAACATAAACGAACTTCCCGCCGAACGGTTCACGAACTGTTCGCTGAACGTTCGGTTCGTTTACAGCCCTACTCATCTCATTAGTTATAACTAAGGAGTTGGTTGTTTACCTCTTAATGAGGCTTTTAATGGTTCAGACCTCTTAATAGTTTAACACTTAATGGTTCAGACTGTTTGTTTCACTAGCAGATGTCTGAATGGATAAGACATTTGCCTCTGAATGTTTAAGTATTATACTAAGTTTAAATGGTTAAGACCTCTAATTTGAATTGGTCAGACATTTGCCTCTGAACAGTTAAGCATTATACTGGCTCTTAATGGTTCAGACCTCTTACTGATTCAGCACTTAATGGTTCAGAACTCTTACCGATTCAGCACTTAAACATTTAGAAGCTGCTTAACAGCCCCTAAAATATACTATATAACCTACATTTATATAATACTCTCTCAGAATTGGCTGAGCTAGGCGGTGAAGCCAATAGGTGAATGCCATCTCCCATCTACTATCTTTTTTTCTTTGTTTTTCTAGCCACCAACATGTATCTATATTAGAGCGTAGCCTCCATCTTCATCTATATAAAAACACATCTTTCTCTAGATTTTATCAATTTTTTCAAAATTATCTCATATCAAACTCTCTATCTTTATCTAATTCTTACTCACAAACACTTATTTTATTATTTTTTTCTCTTTCCTACACACTCACGATAAAAATACAGAGGGTTGAATATGAACCTCTAAATATAGAGGTGTACTTACTTTCTTTATATTTTTCTCTACTGTAGAAATTACAATCTGGTGATGTTTTTATTGTTTCCTCTATTCTTTTCTTTATATTATATATAATAGAGACTCCAATGTTAATGCTCTTAGCTGTTAAAGTGATTAACTTGAACAAATGTGAGGCTCGTCTATTGGTTTGTAGTTTTTTCTTGAATTGTTTTTGGTTTATTATTTTTACTATATTTAAATTTTCTACTAAAGTTCTGGTGTTACACAAAATATAGTAAATCCAATAAGTTTTATAATATTTGTATTTATATGCATTTACGAGATGTAAGTTGACAATAAAGTATTAAAAATAGAGTGTTTTCTTGGATCCAATGTCATTCCAATACCGTGGCAAACTACATCAATTTTGACCAAACAACATCGATAATCCAACACAACAATCATTAAATTATAGTAAAAATCATAAACTAATATTATTTTAACTATGTTTTTATTTGAACAATATTAAAGTAATATACGATAAGGTTAGCTTTTTATATATTTATTTCAATGTTCATATAGAAATTTTATTAATAACGGAATTGTATTTGAAATAAAACATTTTTCATTAGAAACAAAACAAACTATGTAGCTTCTTTGTTTTATGTCGTATATGTGATAGTATGGTACAAAATGCGCTCACCACATTTCTTACGAGACATCCCGCCGCGTAGTGCAATGTGTCACCTAGTTTTAAACATTATTGTTTTTATTTTTTACCTATGTAAAGCAAGTTGGAGTAACACTAACAAACTTTGAATATATTTACTTTATTGTTCTACTCATATTGTTTTTAATTAACAATGTAGGCGTTTGGTTTAAACAATTTAAACATAAGATAATCTTTGATTAGCATAATAACTGTAGGTTAATTTTTCGTTTGGGGTAACTTAAACCTTGTTATATGATAATTGTCATATAGTTGTAAACTAAACTTTTTTTATTGTTAATTAACTTAACTTAAAATCTTCATAGTTAAACTACAATATAATAGTTGTCGGCAAGTAATTAAGATGGTAATGTTTAAGGTATGGGACGAGTTTTAGCAATCCTAGAATTAAACTTGATTATAAAACTATTTGTGCTCCATCACATACCCTTCAAGTACTTGTTACTCATTACCTATAAGGTTCATAGATATAGCTGTTTATATTTTTATGCGGTTAAAAGTTACCCATTACCCAAAAACACACAATATAAAATTTATAAAAGATAACTCGACCACATTTCTAACGAGTCCATAGTATTAATAATTTATATTTTTTAACAATTTCAGTGTAATTTGTTTTTGTAAGATTGAATAAAATATTAATGTATTTTATTTCAACCGGGTAAATGCTTTCGACCAATCCCACATGCATCACTTAATACCGTACATGTTAGAAGCCCACAACTTTTTTAAAACGAATTTCAAACCGGTCTCTTACCTGTCATCTTATAACATCGCTTCGTTTTAAAAAAAAAAAATTATGTGTTATAATATTATTTTGTAAGTTTTCATTTTTACATTAAGTTTGATTCTCAAATTTGATTTCGTTTTGTCAAGTTGTAAGTTGTAACAGATTCTTGTATCATCTGCCAACCTAATTCCTTTGATGTTGGCTTTGTGTTTTTAGGCATCTCAACGACAATCCATATTTTTGTATTAATTACGTTTCATCCTTTTTTCAGTATGGTTACACATTCTTTTCTTTCAACTATTATATTTTATTTATGTTGTCATACTTTATGAAGCATATTTGAAGTACTATATATGCTTATTGATTCTAATAATCAAGGTTTCTAATATGTAGTATTTATTAGTTTAGGTGTTTATTAATATCATTCATCCTGATGAATTATTGCTGGTGTAATCTAATAAAAAATAAAAAAAAATGATTAATCCATTGCCATTGCTGTAAGTTTCCGTTGCAAAGTTTCGGTTATTTTGTTATTATTTTTATTTTTCTTTCATAATTAAAAAAAGTAAACTAGTTATTTTACATCAATTAAACTGATATTTTTAACGTTAATTACGATTACAAACCAATCATGTTACAAATTTACAAAGAGTTGAGATTAAACTATTAATCAGTTTCATACCCTATGATTTAAAACCAATTCCATGGTTATACCCGACCCGAACCGATTAAAACCTGGAACCGGAACCAAAAAACCCGATCGCTTTGTCTTCAGAACCCAGTTGCGTACCCAAACGGCCAACCCGGTTGTTACAATATCTGGTTTTTTATTCTCTTAGACCATACTCGGAATCGGCTCCATATACCCAAAACTGGTTTTGAAAAAAATAACCCGATTTCCGCACCTCTTGTTGCATCAAAGTAAGATTTGTCTTTACCGACAACCCGATCACAAGATATGGGCTTATGATTTATGGTAAATCCCTTACATAATAGTGGTGGAACAAGCATATTCATATTCTATACTCATGATAGTAGAACTCAGAACTTCAAAAATAACAACTGAAACTCGAGTCTTAGAAATAGAGCTTGAAATAAACCATGGTTGAAATCTTTAGAGTAAAATAAAAGAACAGATATGTACGACAAAAACAATAAAAGAACACGCTCGCCGTTCATTAAACAAACATTTTTTAAACAGAAAACTACAAGAACCGCATAATATAGTGTACTATTGACCCGAATTACATACACTATCCCAGCTATACACAACAGTGTAAAATAAAATTAATGGGTTCCAAGTTTACAACTAATTAAGTTTATATCCTTTCCATGTAATCCAAGAATGGAATATAAAAAAGTGTATATATGCATGCATGTTGCATGCTGAGGAAGGAAGGAATCAAAGAGTGGGGTTAATGATAGATTTCTTATGAAATGGTTCATGCCTTACTTGTAACCAAAGATATTCCACTTTTCTTTCCTTTATAAATTGTGCATTAGTGTGTGTGTAAATTGGTATATTGAACTTGCTTATTGATCTCAGAAGGAAATTAATTTGATGGATTCTTCAATTGGTATGTATCTCTCTTTTATTTTATCTATGCTTACTACTAGAAAACTGCTACTATTCCTACCAAAATTTCCTACGCATTTCCTACGAATGAAAATGCCGACACTTTTCCTACGAAACTCTGCGTATAAGAAAGGTCTTAGTTTTGTGACAAAAAAGTGACAGATGGATTTGCGTAGGAGAAGCGTCGGAAAATTCCGACAGATTTCCGACTAAATTCGTTTTCATTTTAACCATTAGTCGGAAATTCGTAGGAATCGGTGTGCGTGGGAAAAGTGTCAGTTTTCTTTCCTTTATAATCGGTGTTTGTAAATTGGTATATTGAACTTGCTTATCGATTTGAGAAGGAAATTAATTTGATGGATTCTTCAATTGGTATGTATCTCTCTTTTATTTTATATATGCTTACTTTTGGTGCTCATTTGTCGATCAAGGGGGAGTTTGCTTTAGTTATTATTTTGTATTAAAAATAAAACTATGATTTTGTTGTATATACATATATGTGCATGCATGTAAAAGCGTATCTAATATATCCATTGGGATTACTTATTACCTGTCGGATTTGTGTGTTTCTCTTGAGTATGAAGGAATATCTATAATTTTAGATGACTGAAATTGCCCACTTTTATCATAAGCACATACTAAAATACAACTCGATGTTGTTCAACGTGCACGTATTATGTCGATTTTGGATAATTAAATGGACATCACCTACTAACATTGATGCACCTAAACCCACACAAAATATTATAATTAGTCTCACGTTCAAATAGATGTTTCTTAAGCAGTAGCGGAACTAGACTATTATTATTGGGGGGTTGCAATGTAATTTTTAATCACAAGTAGATATGTGTGTGTGTATATAGGGTGGGGGGTTCTATAGTGAATTGTAGTGTATTTGTGAACTAAGTGAACAAATTCTGGCCATTGATTTACATCATCAAATCGTAAAATACACTAGTGTATACGCTAGTGTATTTTCGTCATCTACACTTGTGTATTGATAATCAAGGGCTATGATCAGTTCACTAGTATTCAAAATCAAGGGGGTTGTTCACAAATATATATATATATATATATATTTTAGATTGCTATAAGCAAGACATTTTAACAACCAATATATGTTTTGTTAAGTTTTTTTTAATGAAAGCTTATTGTAAGAAATAGATTTTTACATAAAACTAAATAATCTATTAATACTACCGTAATAAATCTAATGAAAATAATAACAAAACAAATTAAATTATATAAATTTTATACTAAAGAAAGTAATGAATAATAAAAAAATAAAAGTTGAAATTACTGTCGCTGATGTTTTAGAGAGTTAATGAAAGCCCAAGTTAATGAAAGCCCAAACAATATGTCAAATAGGGATTTATTACTTTTGAATTGGGCCATATCTATAATTTTTAAAAGCCCAGTTACAAAACCTAATAACCCCCTCGCTGCACTCACCGGAGAGAAATATGATCATCAGTTGGTCACCTTACCTACCTTCTTGGCTTTTCTCTTCTATTTTTCTAATCGAATAGTGATTTTGTGTAACATAAATATGTTATTGTTGTAGTTGCTATGGACCCACTCCGTCACTTTGATCACGAGCATCCTACAAAATCACCCTTTACATCCTGGCCATGATCTTAGATTATTATCAGGTAATTATGAGTTTAAGTGTCAGGTTTGCCATCTTATGCAGAAGAGTATTTCTAGGTATTACTGTCGTACCTGCGACTCTCGAATAGATATAATTTGTGCTACTTTGCTGGAGCAGAAGATAAACCACCATAGTCACCCTCACCAACTGGATCGAATGCCCTGGCCCATAGTATCAGGTTGTGTAGCTTGTGGTAACAAACATGAAGGGGTCTTCTTTCACTGTACCACTTGTCCTAGGTTTTTAATCAACCTGGAATGTGCTTTGCTGCCTACCAAATTACTTATACAAAATCATACTGATGGGACTTTCACTCATTCTCATCCACTTACTCTTGCCTATTCCTTTCCATATTCCGAATGGGAAGCTAAATATCGTCCCTGTTGTAGAGTCTGTGGTGATGAGTGGGGCTATTCTAATTTGTGGATTTACAAATGCGATAAATGTATGTATTACGTGCATGTTGATTGTGCGACTTCAAAGAAAGAGCCGTTCATGTCCATCTTCCAAACTGCAAGTAAGCATTCTCTTCTTCGTTTTTATAATTTTTTTAGTTTGTGTCTTAATCTAATTCCAGGTATATCTTTAATCAGGCCTTGGCAAAACTTATAAAAATTTTAAAGAAGATGAACACCTGAATCTGCTTCATTGTCCATTTCAAGATGAAGGTGACAATCTTCTGAAGCGTTATATGTCTAATCAACACGAGTTGATTGGTGACTCCAAACAACATGAGGGTGAGATGCTCACCCATGCTAGCCATCAACACCCACTCGTCCTTTTCGACAAGCAAACACCAGCTGGTGTTTCTCTGCATGACCCCATGAAAAGAATTCAACTGTTATGTGATGGGTGTGTGAAACCAATCATGACGGTACCCTTTTACGTGTGTTGCCAATATGATGATGAACAATTTTGTTTTGTTCTTCATGAATGGTGTGCCAAACTACCGCCTGAAGTAAAAGAATACGTGGGCCATCCTGAGCATACTCTTTTTCTTCTGCCGAAAATACCTAGTAAGTTCTTTGGTGTCTTCGAATGTGCCATTTGCGAGTTACCATCCAATGGTTTTTCATATGGATGCACAATATGTGATTTTTATGTTGATATAAATTGTGCATTCATACCTAAAGAAATGACACATGACGCTCATCCAAATCATCTCCTATCTATAGTGAAACCTTCAGATACGCAATCTAAAGAATATTGCAAAGCATGCGCATATTCGGTGCGCTGGAGAAATCTGGTATTTCATTGCCCTTCTTGTAATTTTTACATTCATGTAGAGTGTGCTTTGTTATTGCCTAGAGTGATTAAGCACAAGTGCGATAAACATCCTTTGAACCTAAGATACGAACCAGCAGAGAATCATACTAGCGAATACTTTTGTGAAATATGTGAGTATAAATTTACCCCTTGGGAGTGGTTCTATCATTGCAGTATATGTGCCCAGTCAATGCATACTGCTTGTGTGCCCTTGATACTTCAATGTGAGCAAAATACATATGCCGATAATCGCAAATGTGTCTACGAGTTTCTCAATGTTAAATTTGGAGGAACGCTTGAGATCAAAGATCACCCACACCGCTTGGCCTTTGTTCAAGGACTTGAGAGCGATGGCGAGTGCAGCAAGTGTTCTGACGGATTGCAGTACGAGATGATCTTTAAGTGTTTGGAGTGTGAGTTTGCATTAGATTTTAAGTGTGCCTCTTCATTTGTCAACTGATCAAGCTCATTAGCTTATACTTCGGTGCATCCATAGTGTTGTAATATTATTATGTGGATCTAGTCATTTCTTTTGACTAGTTTGGTTTCTATGGTTTATTAATTAAATAGGAGTATCTTGTTTCAACTTTTAGTTAGTTATATACAATCTTATTTTGTGAAAAGTAAGAAAGAATCTTATTAAATGTGTTTATTTTAGTTTTCTAAAATACCAGAATAAAAGGTTGCTTCAGCTTTGATCTAAGATTAAAAGAAATTATTGGTTCCCAGTCTCTCTCTATATACGGAATTGTCACCATATTGATCTGACCTACGATATTAATTTGATCAAAAGCCTATTCTCATGTTTTTTGGAAACATTAATTAATAAATAGTAAATGAGCTACACTCAGCCTTTAAAAACTAGATAAGAGCCAAACTCAAGCTTTATACACGTAGTTTGAAACAAATCGTGCTTGAACTCTTTTTAAGTTAAAGGAGCCGGGCTCGACCGACTCTTTCACATTCCTACATATTGCTAAACCAAAAGCAAAGAAAAGAGTTTGTAGATGCAGTACTTTCTAACGAAAACTTGGTAGATAAACGATGTAATAGTTGGTAGGATTTTTGTAATAGAGTTTTGTAGTTGGTCCGAGTGTTGGCATACTTAGGAACAACTTCACCGTAACTTTGGCGCAGGTGACCCAAGTGGCGCAATTACCAACAATTACGCATATGTAGTTGGTGTAGTTGAACCGGTTGGCACACTTAGTCGTGTGACCCTATAAGACCACCCGTAGTGGAAGCCAAATTGGGTGTTTTTTGCCCCGTTCATGCCCAAAAACGCCCGTGCACCGCCCTCTTGGGTGTTTTTTTTTTGCATTTTTTTGGTTGGGCGCAGTGGCGGATCCAGAAATTTTTTCGTGGGGGTGCAGAACATTTTTAAAAATCTTAGGCCCCAAGGTATATAAATAAAAAAATTGGTTCGTATCGGGTCTGTTCGAGTCGGGTCGGGTCATGTAAAATATGATTCAATCGGCTTGCGATCATAAGGATCCGAAGGAAGAGTATCCACATCAACGAATTCGGAATATGTATCAACTTTCTTCTTGAGAAATCGTGTCATAACATCCCTACTCATGGTTCCTATCGGCTATCACAAACAAATTGATTTATAAGTTCATGGCTCCATAACATATTACATAATGTATCAAGTATTCAAGCCCTAGAAATCAAAATATAAATCACACTAAAAAACATCTAAACATCATATACACCATTAAAAAAAATGAAAAAAACAGGTCTAATCGTATATAATCCACCAAAAAAGACAAAATATCATCGTCAACACTAACAAAATATACATATATAACCCACCACAAAATAACATATCTGAAGGGGTATGGTCCCAGATCTCACGCCAGCATGGCCGCGAGTGACCATTACCCGTATCAAAAACCCCCACCGGCAAGAACTTATCTGTGTCCGTGCGGGAACGCGCGAACACAGCGGTCGAATCCAATCGGTCAAGTGATGAGAAGATTTACCTTGTGTATGAAAATGGGTGTACACATAGCGATGCGGCCTGACACCGCATCCTGTGAACATTTTCGTCACGACAAGGGATCTGGATAACAGCAACAGTCACCACAAGTGGCGATGCGGCCTGGCACCGCATCCCTCAGTCTTTGTCAGAGTGAGAACGCGGAAACAACAGCAGTTACCGCAGGAAGCGATGCGGCGCGGCACCGCATCCTGCCCACGAGGCAAGTGGGACTGACACCACAGTGCAAGTGGCACCAATGACAGTCGTCTGTCAGCCCATACGTAAGCAACAGACTGACACCGCCGTAGGACGTGGCTTCACCTCCACAGCCCACGAGGCAAGTGTTTCTCTGCATGACCCCATGAAAAGAATTCAACTGTTATGTGATGGGTGTGTGAAACCAATCATGACGGTACCCTTTTACATGTGTTGCCAATATGATGATGAACAATATTGTTTTGTGCTTCATGAATGGTGTGCCAAACTACCGCCTGAAGTACAAGAATACGTGGGCCATCCTGAGCATACTCTTTTTCTTCTGCCAAAAATACCTAGTAAGTTCTTTGGTGTCTTCAAATGTGCCATTTGTAAGTTACCATCTAATGGTTTCGCGTATGGATGCATAATGTGTGATTTTTATATTGATATCAACTGTGCATTCATACCTGAAGTAATCACACATGATGCTCATCCGGATCATCTCCTCTCAAAAGTAAAACTATCAAAGCGTTGCAAAGCATGTCATTACTGGACTGAAAGGTGGGGATTCTATTGTCCCACTTGTGATTTCTACATTCATGTAGAGTGTGCTTTGTTATTACCTAAAGTGATTAAGCACAAGTTCGATAAACATCCTTTGAACCTAAGATACGAACCAGCAGAGAATCAAACTAGCGAATACTTTTGTGAAATATGTGAGTATAAATTTATCCCTTGGGAGTGGTTCTATCATTGCAGTATATGTGCCCAGTCAATGCATGCTGCTTGTGTGCCGTTGATACTTCAATGTGAGCAACATACATATGCCAAAAATCGCAAATGCGTCTATGAGTTTCTCAATGTCAAATTTGGAGGAACGCTTGATATCAAAGATCACCCACACCACTTGGCCTTTGTTCAAGGGCTTGAGAGCGATGGCATGTGCAGTAAGTGTCGTGACCGATTGCAGTACAAGATGATCTTTAAGTGTTTGGAGTGTGAATTTGCATTAGATTTTGAGTGTGCCTCTTCATCTGTCAATTTATCAAGCTCATTGGCTTATACTTCGGTGCATCCATAGTGTTGTAATATTAATTATTATGTGGATCTAGTCATTTCTTTTGACTAGTTTGGTTTCTATGGTTTATCAATTAAATAGGAGTATCTTGTTTCAACTTATAGTTAGTTATATACAATCTTATATTTTGTCAAATAAAGAAAGAATCTCGTTTGTACGCCTGTGTATTGTAGGTTTTATCCTTCAAGATTGTGTAAATTTGGTAAAACAATTTCTTTGTAGCATTTCATCAAAAAAATTCCGGTACACTTGTTCAAGAAATGTGTTTTTTTTTAGTTTTCTAAAATACCCTTCACCGAATAAAACTTTGCGTCAGTTTTGACCGACTCTCTGTATAGATACATATATACGGAATTGTCACCGTATTGATCTCACCTATGATATTAATTTGATCAAAAGCCTATTCTCATGTTTTTTGGAAACATTAATTAATAAATAGTAAATTAGCTACACTCAGGTAGTGTTTGGTATGCAGAAATAAGAGGTGGAATGGAATGGATGATTACGAGGGAATGAAGAAAAGTGTGTTTGGTTGTTCAATGGAATGGAATCACCCATTCCAAAATGCATTCCATTCCCTCAAAATCATTCATTCCACCCCATGTTTTTTTTCCATTCCATCTCCTCTTGCACCATTCATCAACAACACCACAACCCACCACCTTCGCCACAACCCACCACCACCCACCACCGACGCCATCGCCACCACCCGCCACCACCTCACCCCGACAGCCATCGCCGCCGCCGCCACCCACTCGCTACCGTTATCACCCACAGCTGCGACCAACCGCTAACAACACTCGACGCCGTCTACCACCATCGTCGGCTCCACCACCAACCGCCGCCGCCGCCACCAACCGCCACCTCTGCTGCCACCCACCACCAACGACCACCTTGCCACCACCACCACTCGTCGTCGCCGCCGCACCGCCACTCGCCGCCACCACCACCACCCATCGCCGCCGCCGACATCCACCACCGCCACCTATAACCACCCACAATCACTACCACCGACCACCACTCACCGCTGATTTTATTACTTTGTTTTTGTTGCCTACCGAACAATACACAATAATAACTCATTCCATTCACATATGGTAACCAAACAAGACATGGAATGGTAATGATCCATTGCATTCCCTCGTCCATTCCATTACCTCGTCCATTCCATTCATTCGTCCATTCCATTACCCCCAGAGCCGTTCCTGAGAACTGTAAAAAAAATTTAGGCTTCGGGTGAAAAAAAATTGTGAAAATATATGAAAACTTACGAGCCCCGCTTGCGGTCTGCTCATATAATGTAATATATGTGTGGGCGCTCGGGGGGGCAAAAGCAAAAGTGCACTAATTTTTAACGTTATTTTACTAATTTCGTGAAAATAACGTTAAAAAGAGGGGATCGTTAATCAGGCATCATGTGGTGGCGTTGATAGCCGAAAGACAAGGGGGTACATGCACCAATTGGCGTTTGTCTCAATTGCTGAGTGTTATGTGCCTTATGTCCAAGGCTTGATGCAAAACCACAATCGAGCCGGGGGTCTCATTGGAAGCAGCCTCTCTATTCCTACGGGGTAGAGGTAAGGCTGTCTACATCCCACCCTCCTCAGACCCTACCTTAGCTTTGCTATAGGTGGGATATACTGAGTACGATGATGATGATGATATGAAAACTTAGAATATTAGTTTGATAACAGTTGTGGAACAAAAACTCTTCTAACATGTTGGAACATAAATGGTTTAATATTATATGATTTTTGATGCTTTCAAATGCCTTTTTGTGAAATCAAATTAACACAAAATCAACCTGACGGCAATAACCTATAAACACATGATAAAATCAACATGAATGAGTTGTTGATTCCGACTTGAATCACACAGAATCAAACCAAACAATTGAATACTGATCAAATACAATCTCGAACAATACAATACATAATCAAACCACACAAAACGAACAATACGGAATCGTGATAGTTTTTGAGAGAGTTTTTTTGTGAGAGATTATAAGTGTGTGTTTTATGTGACAGTTTGTACACACTTTCAATTAATAGAAAACGGGTTTATTTACGTATTGTTGTTCTACGTATGTTCAAACATTCGTGTGTTGGATTCCGCCCATCATACGTGTGCGTGACTTAGAGAATTGGATCCGTGTAAGTGCATAGGGACCTACAGAGTAAAATGCTCGGATGGTCCTTGTGGTTTGTCATTTTTTCACCTTTAGTCCCCCAACTTTATAAAATAACATGTATGTTCCTTGTGGTTTGCTATGTTGTTACTTGGATAGTCCCTTAACTAGATGAACGATAGTTTTTCCAGTTAAGTTAACTTTTCCACTAAAAGAGAAATTTAATTAATCATTAAAACTCAAGTGTGCCCCGCCATTATAAAACCGTACCTAAATAATAAAAACAAATTAATTAAAGAAAGCCTCCATTCCCACCGTCACCTCTTCTTCATTACGTAAAACACAACCTGCAACCATGTTTCCACCATAACCACCAAAAATTCCCGCGACCCTCTTTCAGAAAACCCCTTGTCGTATTCGTTACCCACCCTCACTTTTCTGTTATTCTTTTTTTTTTCTAGAGAACAAACCACCTAGTACTTCCACCAGCGATGGGTTCCAGATTTGATACGAAAGTTTCAACTTTTTGGGCCGCTATACAACAAATTGGTGATGAGTTCTAGATCTAAAAATGACCTAGCCATCACCTAAACATGTCTTTGGGTGACATCATCCGGTAGAGGTGGGGAAACTGGGTGGACGGTGGTGCGGGAGGTAGGGGTGGATGAAGATGGGAGGGGGTTGGGGGAGGTCGGAGGTACACATAAGTTGGTGGTGGTGCTGGTGTGGTGGAGAAGAGGAAAAGGGCGGGGTGGGGTGGGTTGTGTTTTAAATAAAAAAATATGACCCACTTAAATTATTAAACTTTAATTATATTTCTTTTAATGTTTAAAATATTGTTTTGTAATGGTAAGGGTATGTTTGTCATTTTAAATACATTTAACCGGAAAACTTAACGGCTATCTAGTGCATAGACTATGTAAGTAACAACTTGTTAAACAACAGGGAACATGCATGCAATTTTAGATAGTTGGAGACTAAAGGTGAAGAACTGCAAACCACATAGACCATCCAAGCATTTTACTCGAAAAAAATAAAACCATAGGGAATTTAAACTCATCAAACCAAACCAATTAGGTTTGAGTTAGATATAACTGTGTTACACACACTCGCATATATATATATGGAAAACCCCATATCCACCATCCATCTAATAATCTATGGTTGAGATTAAATGTAACAAAAGTTGCATTTTAGAAACATGTTACAGACTGACAAAAAGTAATGTAACAGCTTTTTGATTTTTCTCTTTCCTGACTGACACAAAAATGTATAATAGGTTTGTTTGTTACACAAAATCTTTCTAAAAAACATGTAACATATTTTTTACATGCACTACACAATAATAACTCGTTAATTCTAAGTTCAAAAGTGTTGCACTTCATAAAATCTGCAAATCTGCTATTGAAAACCCAAAAAAAAAAAGTGTTACATGTGACGTTATGTAAACAGGTAAAATGTGTAACATATTCACTTTCTCTTTCCTGACAAAAAAGTGTTACGTGTCAGAATTTGAATCTGAAAAAGGTGTAACGCGCAAGATTAAGTCCATCCATTGAGCTTCTTGAGTTTTTTGAGCTCACATGATCTTGGTATACTTGATTTCAGTTGAGAACTACCCGAGTTATGAGATTAGGTCCATCCAACGAATTTGATCTGATATTTAACCCTCGATGAAAGAGTTGTTGTTTTCAGCCATCAACTATTGTGGATGTAAGCACAATATAGATCTATTTGTGGATGTAAGCACAATATAGCCATGGAAAAGTTTAAGAAAAGTAGTGAACAAGAAGTAGGTGGGGTAAAAAGATGAGCATGGTGGGTTCATAGGAAGACAAATTGACATAAGCTTTCATATAAAAATTCTCATATAATTATAATGTTAAAAATAGTTGTAATGCTTTATTGAAAGTTCTAAACATTAATTTTTTTCCATAATTTTAAATCTTATTTCTTTGATATAAAGGAATTGATATTTTCAAAGTTAAGTTATTTTTTAATGTGTGTTGTTTTTTATGTTTTTATACTATTCATAATTAAATTATTTATTAAGTAATCTGGTTCTTAATTAAGAGCGGTTCAATCGTTTCGACCGATCCAACCAATGAACCGGTAGAAAGGCCGGTTTGATGATCGGTCATGTTTTAAAAACATTGGATAACCACTGAACTTTACAATAAAATCACAGATTTATATCAATTACAAAATAAATAAAGGAGTATTAGTGACTGAATATACATTTTTATGACTGTTGGACTTTTGCTAGCGGGTAATCTCATTTGCAATAGATTACCAATAGATGTCACTTACAGGCGGGATTTACCTCATAGATCATCGACAACTTAAAGACGCTTATTCTGATAGTTTTGGACGGATTACGGATATCGAAAGATTGGATTTTTGGAGAATCTTTAAGAAGAACATGTAATAATTTAATCAAAATATTCTTACCAACGTGGGAATTCTATAACTTGATCGAAAAGATTAAACCCATGTCATTTTTCCATCTTCAGGGTCGATTCCAATGGTTTTCAAGAACTTGAGCCACTGAGATGAGATTAGCATATTCTCAGTATCGTTACATTCAATCTGATGCAACACACATAATGATCTAATCTTCTCCATGTCGTCATCATCCATGGCATGGTGTAGATTGCTTTCGACATTGCGGCGGAAGTAAAGGATGAAGATGCTGATGAGTGATGACATGGAATAACTTCATAAGTTTTCAAAATCTTGATAATAGAGATATAAACCTAGGGTTTGAATGGGAGGTGATAAGTTGAGATTTTCATGAGGATAAAGTGGTAGTATAGGGGGTGATCAAAAGAAACCGGCGGTGGACAAGATAAAAGGGTAAATGTACGAGGCTTCAATATGCACGGGGTTTAGGTGGGTGACAGACCAATTTGGTCCAAATGTAGGCATCCTTACCCTGCATTTCTGCAAGTATCTATTTTCATAACTCAAAGCCTTAACCTCCATGTCACAAAGCAGCAGACTTACAGTTCCTCCAAGGATTGTCCCTGGTGGCGGACAAGATAAAGTTATGGCTCTAAATAATTGTTGGATAAATTGGTGGTTGGGTGGTTATTGGTGATTTGTTGTTGTTGGTGTTTCATGGAGGCTCTGTGGAACTTAATGGTTTTGACAATCTCTCTTGTAGCTTCAACCATATCAAGAAACCTTTCTTGATAAGGTTTTGTTGGTGTGGTTTCTTCTTCTAACTTGTTTCTTGTGTGGCGAAGGTGGTAGTGATTCTTGTTGCATATTGTTGTCATTGGAATTTATAGATTCTGACAAGCCGCCAACTCCATTGGAGGGATCCTTGGTTTTTATTAGACGTTTAACTGTTTGACAAGGTTTCATATGTATGAGGTTATCGCTTAACCCTATCAAATTTTGTGTTAATCCGTCCTTACTTTGAACATCGTTTCACCATCATCTTCCTTTGTAAGTAATGGAAGAAAGCTTCGTTTCCTTGTATGCAATAAAAATACGGGTTATTGGATCTGATCACCCCCAACTATTCGTGTTTGGCCGCTGGCACTCTCAACTTTGACTTTGAATCCCTCCACTCCCAACTTAACATATTGTTTGTCATGACACCTCGTCGTTAAATAAACACTAACTGGGTTAGAAAAATAAGCCTACGTGTCATATTATTCCAACGTGGCATGGGTGACGTGTACTGGACACCTGGTTTATCATCTTAAAAACCCCAAACCCCCCCCCCCCCCAAACAGCATACCATATGAAACCCTAGAAATCCCTTATCAAAATTAAACGCACCTTGGAGCCTTAATCATAACATACGATCCAGTCGATTATCAGGATCTGAAAGTTGCCTTGGAAACAACGAATAAGATCATGCAAATCCATAATCATCTGTAAGATGCCGGTATTCGGCAGAAAATCAAGGATTTATGAAAGTAGCAACCTTCCTAAGTTCGTGTTAAGGAATTAGGTTCAACAAAGGATATCACCCTGGAAGGGTGTGCCAATTGTTAATTATCAGGCTAGTTAAGCTCTGAATATATAAGGCCATTCGAGGAAATCGAATGTATCAAGATCAAATAGCTTATAAGCTAAAACCTATTTAATGAACTTGGCGGAGCTCGCAATGCATTACACACTAATGATTTAAGGACGTGTTTCACCAATAAGTCGAGAGGCATTATCACATAATGATATACAAACTTGTGATATGATGAGAAACCTGCATCGATTGAGGATCGACAGGTTATGAAGCTCCAAAAAAAAAAAGGATACGTGTATCTATTATAGAGGTCAACTTGGGAGCTTGGAGAGGCTCCAGATATCCTATAAAAGTTAAGTCCATTATGCGACAAAAAGTACTTCCAGCATTTTAGCAAATCTCGGGGTCGAGATTTCTTTTAAGGGGGTGAGGATGTAACACCTTGAAAATTTATGTCCAATAATGTATCGACACGTGTCATAAGCTTTAAACGTGTAAAAGATTACTTTAGAGGGACTAAAGTTGACAAACATAGAAAGTATGTGAATAAAAGGGTTCAAAGTGTCAACAATGGATAAATATACTTTACAATAACCCTACATGATGTTTATAACCTTAAACGAATAAATTATGGATCATACAAAGCTAATTGTGAAAGAAAGTGAGAGATTTCAAACTACAGGGGTTAAATGTGTCAACATGTTTAAAGTATACCTCTGAGTGACCTTTTAGCAAACCCAAAGCTTTGAAATGATAAATTATGCTCACTAGAATGTGTGATAAAAATTTCACAAAGTTTCGTTCTCGTATGAGAAAGTTATGATGAAATTCGTATACGAGGGGTTAAAAGCGTCAACGTTGAAATTTATGACTTTTCGGGTGATCACAAAGTTAACCAAGGACTTAACAAAGTTTGTATATGTCTTGGAGTCCTTAAAAATCAAGTTAGAGGGCTTAAAATGCAAATTTGGAAGTTAAAACCACGCATACAAGGACCAGGGACCAAAAATGCAATTATGGAAACTTATTTAAGGCCGTGGCGACCCATGAAGGACTAAGGCTTTGCCCGTCGCGGGTAGCCATACCTTACCAGTTCAGAAATAAACTGCCAGCTGCATGTACAGCCGGTTTAACCGACTTAGAAGCATGGTTTTTGATACCTGGAGCTTGTTTGATGGTTTTTAATGGACTAGGGACACTTGGAATGATCCCATAACTTCTATAGGCTTGTGTGTAATGATCTAAGGGCATCAAGAAACCTATATAAAGGCCTTAAGTTGTGTTCTTCATTTGCTCATTCACTTGGAAGTTCACAACTCACTTCTTGGAGGTTCCTGGAGCTCAAGCACCATTCCTAGTGATCATTAGTCGTGCTTAGGACTATTGTAAGTATGCTTAACCTCCTTTAGTTCAGTTTTGCTTAGTTTATTAGCGTAAAGTCAAACCGTCGTAATTAAGATTTGACTTCGTCATTAATCTTAATCCCTTCAGTCAAAATTCAAATTGAAAGTACCTATGAGTTGGTAATTATGTGGGCAATAAACCCTTAAAAGAGCACCCTCTGATTCCCACTCTAACTAGGTCAATTGTCGAGTCAAACTTGATTATAAAAAGTCAACAGGAAGCCTATTTTCAAATAAATGCATAATTAGCAATGTAGAAGCTATGCAACCTGTTTTGACATTAATATAACTTGGTAATTAATGTAAGAACATGTCTAAACGTGTTCAACTCGACAATTTTCAGTTTAGGCTCGGTTCGGGACCGAAAGTCGCATAGTTTGACTTATGCTTTGACTTTCAGTTCTGACCCGTTTAAGCATGTTTTAGAAATGCCTTAGAGCCTTATTTGGACCAGGTTTCATGTTAGTATAACCCTCTGTGATTATACAACTTGGTTCATTAGTTATCCGATTCATACGCATGATTCCGTTAAATGCTTAAATGTTGACTATTATGCCCTTATCATCTTAAAATGTGATTTTTTGATAAAGTGAAAGGATAGAAACCTTCACTACTGATTTATAAACTTGTCCCTAAAATTTGACATCAGTTTGAGGTCTAGATTAAGAGTTATGCTCATTAGCGTAATTAGAAAGCTTTTAGTAATTAAACCGAATAATTAGCATATAGCCAATCTAAACCCAATTTTTGATACCAAACTTTTTACCCACTGATGTAATATAATATTTTAGGATTTTTCGAGATTTTTATTTATTTTTAGGCTGAGCATAACATAGATTTCTAAGCTTGATTCGGTTATTGCCGGTTTTGCCCTTTTGGGCTATAAAATGAGTTTTACAAATCCTTTTGACCCAAACCTTTTTCTACTGATCTAATATGATAAATAAAGTATTTTGGGCCTTCTGGAATAATAAAAATATCAGCTTTCCTTTGAAAACCCGGAAATGGCTCCAAATCGCCCTTTTAAGCGTTTTAACGCATAGTATATTAAAACCATTTTAGATATATAAGACTTGATACCTACTGATGTTTTAAGTAAATTTTCATACTTAAGCAGTAAGCAAAAGTCTTAAACTCAGAATTCCAGTTTTGACCTTTTAAGCCTATGTGAAATTACCAAAATACCCCTAAGGTGCATAGTTTGGTTTTAAGTGATAAATTTCACATATAGGTCATACCCTACTGTTATAACTTATTAAATTAAGTGTATTTACTGTATAAATCAGACCTGTAACTCAGATTACTAATTAAACTCTTTTATAATCTTCTAAATGACCAAAATGCCCTTACGAGGCATAAGTTGAGTTTAAATTTGTTTGGGGCATAATAGAAGATACCTTACTGATATCACAACATGTTTAAGGCATATTAACTCAGGGAACTTGCATATGACTCTTATGGTTACCCGTGACGCCCTTTTCGCGTTCGGTTCGGTTTATGTAACTAGTTTGCATAAATTGACCGAAACGGGTCAAACATTATCATTTTTGTCTCAAAATCCAGAATGTGTTTAGTATACCCATATCATACAAGTCTTCAAACTTGTCGGGTCTAAATCACATTCTATCCGGTCTTCGCTTAATCGTGCGTTTGAACCGTATCGTCCTTGAAAACTAACCGGTCTAAGCTTAGGCTTAAATAAAGACCCGTTAGAAATCTAATAGGTTATTATAAACCTTTGTTCCAGAATAGAAGAACCAGTAAAAGCTACCCGCACTCGCTAATTGTGATTTATACTTACAAAGGTAAATACTTTTAACTTATTTTCCCTATACGGGCTTGGGGTACGGTATATAAAATACCGCTTGGTCCGGCATTGAATCTTTAATCGAATAGAGGTTAAATCATTGATATGCTACGTTTTGAATGTGTTTTGTTTGCTTAAAGCCTTTGGGGGGTTAATGACCATGTCCCGGATATCCTTGGCATCATCTTACGAGATGGCCACGACCTAAGCACGGGGTGTAGGCGTACACCCGTCAGTGCCGAACCAAATAATGTGGTGTGTCTATTAATCTTTAACCCGGTCTACGGATCGGGCTACTGAACGTATAAGTAACATGTAATTCCTTTACAAGTATTATATTCAAATAATTGTCCCAAGTTATAAAAGATATTTTGTGCCACGTGCATTCAAATCAATTTTCTTAAACATTTTCAAAATGAGTCAGTTAAATTGTATTTACCAGTGTAAACTGACGTATTTTCCCAAAAAGACTAAGTGCAGGTACTACTCGTAATAGGCTGGCTTCTCCTTAGCATCAATAAGAGTCTCGCAAGCTTGGATGCCTAAAGTCTGTTGAACTATGTTTCTTTTTATTGATCCGCCTGTGGATCCTTTACATTCCGTTTGTAATACTTTGATATTACTCTATATCCGATTGTAATATATTATTCTTTTGCTTCCGCTGTGCATTTGAATTGTGTTGTTTGACTATGATGATATCAACTACGTCACGATACTCCCCACCGGGCCCACCGGTAATACGTGGAAATATCGGGGTGTGACAGGTTGGTATCAGAGCCAACATTGAGTGAATTAAACACTATCCTTTTTGTGTTTAATCTCAATGACACAGTAGCACATTCCTTAACTTTCTGAGTCTAGACTTAACATAGGAATACTCTCAGCTCTATTCGGAGAATTATTACTTTCAATTATATATTTTAATATGTCGCCAAGCAAGAAGCTGTAATGAAAATTCTCCCCATTTGAAGCCTAGGAAAGGCCGAGCTTCGTGTTGCGACTAGGATTAACGTACAACCAAGGAGAAGCATTCAGAAATAAAATGAAGAAGAAACTCCTTTTGCTGAAGATCGTTTCCTTAAAAGTCTTTATAACGATATTTATCTTTTAGTCCCTTTGAGGACATCATTATTCCTTTCAAGTCCCGTTTAGGGCAACCTTGAACTTTTTAATTTTATAGTGGAATGACTAAATATTCATCCTAATAAGGAAATATGAAATAAATGAAAAATAACATTCCTTTTATAAGATCTACCATTATAATAAAATGGCAAAATCTAAAAAGGACAAGACCTAGCCTCGTGTCATTATTAAGACCCGGCCAAGATGGCAGTTCCTCAATTTAGGTTCAGATCCTTATTAACATCCCGAGTTAGGATTATTCTGCGTTAATTATTAAAAAGGAATCTTAAAGGTAAACCTAGCCAATATGACGAGGCCAAGATGGTATGACCTATTCAAGAGATTCACATCCTTGTTAACATCTGTAACATATTAACTTTTCTGGCAGACGTGGTTCGATAAAGTCACATAAATCATCCTTATATTGGATTCTCCCGAAATCCTTTCTTATTTTGTGATTTAAACATCCATTAGGGATATAATGCCTACGGGCTATAATTAACGTCCTCTGAGACTAAAGACAGTCGTAGCCTACAACTCCCTGTCAAGAAAAGGCGTGAACACGTTCAAGCCTAAATACCTTTGATTCTACAAAATAGATTCAGATCCTTGTTAACATCTGAAAACGTGTTAACACTCCCGACAACAGTGATGCGATAAAATCACGCTTGTCGTCTTTATATTAGGAACTTCCAAACCCCTTATTTAACCTAAATGATCAATAGGAATCATGGCTAATAAACGTCGAACATGATGTACACATCTAAACATCCATCTGGGATGTATACCTACGGGCAAAGATATATACATGAAAAAGATAGTTTTATTTCATAACTTCTTGTCAAGGCAATGAATTATGAAATTTTTCGATCCAAAGGAATCATTGATTATGGTTTAAAATTTCCCTAGTGACAAGGCAACCACGCCATCAAAAAGTCATTGGAACAAGCCTTTGTGCTATATATAAAATGTCAGTATGACATTGACAGTCGTGACTCATGTTCCCTGTCTAATAAATATGTAGGATTATATTCCGTTTAAACGCCAAAGATGGTTTATTTAAAAACCTAGGCAAAACATAATCAAATAAATTTAATACTATCTACTGGCCTATATGGTTTAATTGCACCATGGCTATTTAATCATCAAACTCGACAATTCCCTGTATAATTAAGCAAATTATTACCACTTGGTTTGTAGCCTTCAGAGTTTCACCATGGCTGACTCCTCTGAAGCTCACAATCATCCGGTTGATCAGAATAATGATGTAAGACTGAATTTAACAAGCACCGAGTTACAGGCTATGATAGATACAGCCGTAAACAACGCTGTGGACCGTGCGTTGAAGGATCATAAGCGAAAGTGCGATGATACCCCGAATAAGGGTTACAAAAAGGGTAAGACCGGTTCAAGCTATAACCAGTCCAAACCAAGGGAGGCAAAACCACCCGAGTGTAAAACCTGCGGGAAGAAGCACTTCGGAAAATGTTTTTATGATCAGACCGGGGGATGTGTCATCTGTAAAGAGACGGATCACAAGACCCATGAATGCAAGGATTTGAAGGACAAACAGCAGATCGGTGAGAAGACCAGATGCAAAACCTGTAGGAAATACCACCTCGGGAAATGCAAATTTGAATCTCAGCCTCTACCCTGTGGAATCTGCAAGTTCAAGGAGCATAAGACCTTGGATTGCAAGAGAATGGGAGACGCAACCTGCTATGGTTGCAATGAGAAAGGGCACATTAAGACCAACTGCCCTAAATACGCTAAAAAGCCTGAGGAGGCTAAGAAGATCAAAGCTGGAAGCTCTCAAATGGATACTCAAGAGACTGTTCAGGATAACAATGTCACAACAGGTACTTCTTTATCAATAACGCTCATGCTAGAGTATTATTTGATTCAGGTTCAGATAAGTCTCTCGTAGACAATAGATTTTGTAAATCATTAAGTCTGCCTGTTAAAACTCTAAGCGTTAAGTATAAAGTAGAATTGGCCGATAGTACCTCAGAGACTGTTTCAGCAGTATTAGATGGATGTTTTATATCCATTAGGGATTACTCTTTTCCACTGTCTTTGTTCCATTAAAATAGAGGGACTCGATATAATAATAAAAGAAGGGTTGGTCATCCTGTAACCAAGCCCATGCCTTATGTGATGAGAAGCAAGTAGTTATTAAGACTCCTTATGGTGAGCCTTTGACCATTCAAGGAGGTACTGGGTATGGAATGCCCAAGCACTTGTTAAATTTGGTGTTTAAAACCAAAGATTCGAGTATGGAAAAACTCAGAAGAGACAGACAACAGACGCGATGCTGGAGATGCGACAAGTGATAATAATGCATCCAATGTGAACCTCAATGTTAATGGAGTTAATCTCCAAAACTGTGATTAACGCAGCTGTTGGAAAGGCTACGAGAAAAGTCATGAAAAGGCTTGAGGAGCCGAATGATGTTTGCTTTAAAACACGTCACTGCTCATAAGAAGAGCTATATTCATACTTCAGATGCGAAGAATAACCCAAACAAAATCATATATAGCAAGAAGCCCTTTCCTCTTAGGATGTACTTAAAAGTACTTCGTCTCTTAGAAGTCAAGAGACTTCAATAGTAAAAAGGGGTCACCAATTTCAGGAAATTTTTGGGATGTAGTAGAAACCATTAGGTATATCGGTGGTTATGCTGGAAAGGACATGGTAAGGTATACATCACATCCATTCGATGACAATACTCTTGATTAGTGAGGACATTATTGAAGTCCACAAGAAAGATCCCCTTATGCAATATGGGATGGTCCAAGTTTTTAGGAACCTTATTAGAAAAACCTATTATCCACATCACAAAATGGAAAAAGATGAAATAAGAAATTTCTGACTCTCGCCATAAAAGTTCTAGACTGTCGACAGTATGTCGCAAATTTTAATTCATTGGCTGAGATAATACCCTATTTACCCAAAATCTAAACTTCATGCAAATAATTATTGGTGGTTAGCATCGGCAATAAGAAGGCACATTAAGGTTTCAAAGCCTGCTTGTTATAAATCCATTATGGATCTACCTCAGCTACTCACGTTATATATATTATGAAATAACTAATCGAAGCTGAGATTGCCCTAAAATTTGTCAAAGATTTCGCAACTAAGTTTAAAAGGGATTAAGAATGGAGGTGTTTAACCCTCCTGATGAAGGATTAGAGGCAGCTCACATTAATAATATCAGATAAATCCCTTATTGTAATTTTATTGTTAAGAGTTATGTTTGGGTTTAGGTGCTGCTAAGTCTCTCATAAGACTACAACTTAGCAAACTTTTAGGAAATTTTTTTCCGTAAGAACCTCAGATATTAAGTGTAAGGTAAAACTTACAGGTAAAATCATAAGAACTATTCCTTCTGTTCCTGTCAGAAACTTCCAATCATAGAATTCTAGAAGTATCCTCTCTCTAGAAGAAGTGCGTCAGCATATATATATATAGTCGATATCTCTTCAATCTCTATCGATTGCGAAAACCAGACAGTATGATAAAAGCGCCATATGAGGATTGATGTATCTTAATAAGTTCCATAGATTTCTTCCATGCCTGATCAGTATGGAGGTTTAATGCATGGGACCATAAAGATATTACGATGGTCATATGGTACTAAAGTCAGCTAATGGTATTCAAAGAAGATATCCAGAATGGAAGTTTCTAAGTAAATGTTCCCGATTAAGGAATTCGTGGACTTATAACATAAATGTGTCACTTATTTGACACGGGCAATGATGGATAAACTGGAGCCAGAGATTTGGAAAATCTCTGCAACCTCCTTGTATTTTGATTATCTTCTCCTAAGATTACCCTGTTTACCTCCTGTGGGACAAGTAGAGTTAAGATTTATATACTATTTAGGGCTGTACTATTATGAAATCTCCAAGACGGCTAGTGCCATTATTGGAAGGATCGAAACCCAAATTAAGTAAGTTTTAAAATAGAGAATTCATATAGCCTAACTCAATGTTCTGAGAATTCAGTATAGTAATTAAGAAAGACGGTTCATTTTGCTTATGCATTAATTACCGCAACCCTAATTGGGCAACAATTATAAATTTCTATCAGCTGCCCAGGATCGTCGATTTGTTCGACTAGCGGCAATGATTAGCTATTCCTTAAGATTAGTTTTAAGCAATGGTTGAAATAACCATCTCACCTTAAAATAAGATTTTCTATAATAGTTGTTATATAAGTATCAAGGCTGCTCCTTTGAAGACTTTGTATAGATGAAATGTTAAACATCTATTAGTAGACAGAAGATTGGTAAGTCCAATTATCAGGATCTGAAAGTTGCCTTGGAAACAACGAATAAGATCATGCAAATCCATAATCATCTGTAAGATGCCGGTATTCGGCAGAAAATCAAGGATTTATGAAAGTAGCAACCTTCCTAAGTTCGTGTTAAGGAATAAGGTTCAACAAAGGATATCACCCTGGAAGGGTGTGCCAATTGTTAATTATCAGGCTAGTTAAGCTCTGAATATATAAGGCCATTCGAGGAAATCGAATGTATCAAGATCAAATAGCTTATAAGCTAAAACCTATTTAATGAACTTGGCGGAGCTCGCAATGCATTACACACTAATGATTTAAGGACGTGTTTCACCAATAAGTCGAGAGGCATTATCACATAATGATATACAAACTTGTGATATGATGAGAAACCTGCATCGATTGAGGATCGACAGGTTAAGAAGCTCCAAAAAAAAAAAGGATACATGTATCTATTATAGAGGTCAACTTGGGAGCTTGGAGAGGCTCCAGATATCCTATAAAAGTTAAGTCCATTATGCGACAAAAAGTACTTCCAGCATTTTAGCAAATCTCGGGGTCGTGATTTCTTTTAAGGGGGTGAGGATGTACCACCTCGAAAATTTATGTCCAATAATGTATCGACACGTGTCATAAGCTTTAAACGTGTAAAAGATTACTTTAGAGGGACTAAAGTTGACAAACATAGAAAGTATGTGAATAAAAGGGTTCAAAGTGTCAACAATGGATAAATATACTTTACAATAACCCTACATGGTGTTTTTATAACCTTAAACGAATAAATTATGGATCATACAAAGCTAATTGTGAAAGAAAGTGAGAGATTTCAAACTACAGGGGTTAAATGTGTCAACATGTTTAAAGTATACCTCTGAGTGACCTTTTAGCAAACCCAAAGCTTTGAAACGATAAATTATGCTCACTAGAATGTGTGATAAAAATTTCACAAAGTTTCGTTCTCGTATGAGAAAGTTATGATGAAATTCGTATACGAGGGGTTAAAAGCGTCAACGTTGAAATTTATGACTTTTCGGGTGATCACAAAGTTAACCAAGGACTTAACAAAGTTTGTATATGTCTTGGAGTCCTTAAAAATCAAGTTAGAGGGCTTAAAATGCAAATTTGGAAGTTAAAACCACGCATACAAGGACCAGGGACCAAAAATGCAATTATGGAAACTTATTTGAGGCCGTGGCGACCCATGAAGGACTAAGGCTTTGCCCGTCGCGGGTAGCCATACCTTACCAGTTCAGAAATAAACTGCCAGCTGCCTGTACAGCCGGTTTAACCGACTTAGAAGCATGGTTTTTGATACCTGGAGCTTGTTTGATGGTTTTTAATGGACTAGGGACACTTGGAATGATCCCATAACTTCTATAGGCTTGTGTGTAATGATCTAAGGGCATCAAGAAACCTATATAAAGGCCTTAAGTTGTGTTCTTCATTTGCTCATTCACTTGGAAGTTCACAACTCACTTCTTGGAGGTTCCTGGAGCTCAAGCACCATTCCTAGTGATCATTAGTCGTGCTTAGGACTATTGTAAGTATGCTTAACCTCCTTTAGTTCAGTTTTGCTTAGTTTATTAGCGTAAAGTCAAACCGTCGTAATTAAGATTTGACTTCGTCATTAATCTTAATCCCTTCAGTCAAAATTCAAATTGAAAGTACCTATGAGTTGGTAATTATGTGGGCAATAAACCCTTAAAAGAGCACCCTCTGATTCCCACTCTAACTAGGTCAATTGTCGAGTCAAACTTGATTATAAAAAGTCAACAGGAAGCCTATTTTCAAATAAATGCATAATTAGCAATGTAGAAGCTATGCAACCAGTTTTGACATTAATATAACTTGGTAATTAATGTAAGAACATGTCTAAACGTGTTCAACTCGACAATTTTCAGTTTAGGCTCGGTTCGGGACCGAAAGTCGCATAGTTTGACTTATGCTTTGACTTTCAGTTCTGACCCGTTTAAGCATGTTTTAGAAATGCCTTAGAGCCTTATTTGGACCAGGTTTCATGTTAGTATAACCCTCTGTGGTTATACAACTTGGTTCATTAGTTATCCGATTCATACGCATGATTCCGTTAAATGCTTAAATGTTGACTATTATGCCCTTATCATCTTAAAATGTGATTTTTTGATAAAGTGAAAGGATAGAAACCTTCACTACTGATTTATAAACTTGTCCCTAAAATTTGACATCAGTTTGAGGTCTAGATTAAGAGTTATGCTCATTAGCGTAATTAGAAAGCTTTTAGTAATTAAACCGAATAATTAGCATATAGCCTATCTAAACCCAATTTTTGATACCAAACTTTTTACCCACTGATGTAATATAATATTTTGGGATTTTTCGAGATTTTTATTTATTTTTAGGCTGAGCATAACATAGATTTCTAAGCTTGATTCGGTTATTGCCGGTTTTGCCCTTTTGGGCTATAAAATGAGTTTTACAAATCCTTTTGACCCCAAACCTTTTTCTACTGATCTAATATGATAAATAAAGTATTTTGGGCCTTCTGTAATAATAAAAATATCAGCTTTCCTTTGAAAACCCGGAAATGGCTCCAAATCGCCCTTTTAAGCGTTTTAACGCATAGTATATTAAAACCATTTTAGATATATAAGACTTGATACCTTCTGATGTTTTAAGTAAATTTTCATACTTAAGCAGTAAGCAAAAGTCTTAAACTCAGAATTCCAGTTTTGACCTTTTAAGCCTATGTGAAATTACCAAAATACCCCTAAGGTGCATAGTTTGGTTTTAAGTGATAAATTTCACATATAGGTCATACCCTACTGTTATAACTTATTAAATTAAGTGTATTTACTGTATAAATCAGACCTGTAACTCAGATTACTAATTAAACTCTTTTATAATCTTCTAAATGACCAAAATGCCCTTACGAGGCATAAGTTGAGTTTAAATTTGTTTGGGGCATAATAGAAGATACCTTACTGATATCACAACATGTTTAAGGCATATTAACTCAGGGAACTTGCATATGACTCTTATGGTTACCCGTGACGCCCTTTTCGCGTTCGGTTCGGTTTATGTAACTAGTTTGCATAAATTGACCAAAACGGGTCAAACATTATCATTTTTGTCTCAAAATCCAGAATGTGTTTAGTATACCCATATCATACAAGTCTTCAAACTTGTCGGGTCTAAATCACAATATATCCGGTCTTCGCTTAATCGTGCGTTTGAACCGTATCGTCCTTGAAAACTAACCGGTATAAGCTTAGGCTTAAATAAAGACCCGTTAGAAATCTAATAGGTTATTATAAACCTTTGTTCCAGAATAGAAGAACCAGTAAAAGCTACCCGCACTCGCTAATTGTGATTTATACTTACAAAGGTAAATACTTTTAACTTATTTTCCCTATACGGGCTTGGGGTACGGTATATAAAATACCGCTTGGTCCGGCATTGAATCTTTAATCGAATAGAGGTTAAATCATTGATATGCTACGTTTTGAATGTGTTTTGTTTGCTTAAAGCCTTTGGGGGGTTAATGACCATGTCCCGGATATCCTTGGCATCATCTTACGAGATGGCCACGACTTAAGCACGGGGTGTAGGCGTACACCCGTCAGTGCCGAACCAAATAATGTGGTGTGTCTATTAATCTTTAACCCGGTCTACGGATCGGGCTACTGAACGCATAAGTAACATGTAATTCCTTTACAAGTATTATATTCAAATAATTGTCCCAAGTTATAAAAGATATTTTGTGCCACGTGCATTCAAATCAATTTTCTTAAACATTTTCAAAATGAGTCAGTTAAATTGTATTTACCAGTGTAAACTGACGTATTTTCCCAAAAAGACTAAGTGCAGGTACTACTCGTAATAGGCTGGCTTCTCCTTAGCATCAATAAGAGTCTCGCAAGCTTGGATGCCTAAAGTCTGTTGAACTATGTTTCTTTTTATTGATCCGCCTATGGATCCTTTACATTTCGTTTGTAATACTTTGATATTACTCTATATCGGATTGTAATATATTATTCTTTTGCTTCCGCTGTGCATTTGAATTGTGTTGTTTGACTATGATGATATCAACTACGTCACGATACTCCCCACCGGGCCCACTGGTAATACGTGGAAATATCGGGGTGTGACATCTGCATCCAGAGTATTCAGAAACCCAAAAATGTTTAAGGTTGATTTGCAGGGGAATGTGTACTGCCATCACGACATTGTTGCAGTGATTCGAGTTGTTGGACGGAAAAGTGTGCGACAAGGTCAAGAATTTTATGGTTGCTCTCAGTGGCCGGTAAGTTCGACCTTAATCCCTAGTTTTTTGGCTTGAATTGAATTGATAGTTTAAGTGAAATGATGTTGTCTTTTGTAGAGATCTGACTGCAACTTTTTCTTATGGAAAGAAGATGTGGACAATATGTTCAAACAACATGCATCCGACTGCAGGTTCAGTTATGAAGACCTAAAGTATCAAAACATGGATTTACAGAATAAGTTGTTAGTACAAGAGAATAAATTGTTGAAAGCAAAGATATCTGGAACATAGTCGAAATGGAACAAGCCATATGTATTAACTTTGTTTATTGCCATTACAATAGTGTTGTATATGTTTAGGTAGTATGCATTGAGTTGTTATTGTAATTCTACACTTTTGATTATTATTAATGCAAAATCCTAGTTGTTGATGGTTATATCTGCACATGTAATGAGATGACCAAATCAGTCAACATATCCAAAACTGTATTTTGACCAATCAATTGTCAAAAGTCAACAGATGACCAGAAACATACCTCTAATAATATGATGATGATAACTGCATATGTAATGAGATGACCAAAACTGCACATATAGCTGCACATGGGATGTCCAAAACTACAATCTCTAATGACCAAAACTGTGTAGTTTGACCAACCAATTGTCAAAACTGTAATTTCTAATGACCATAACTTCAATGACTAATGACCAAAAGTGCAATGTCTAATGACCAAAACTGCACATACAATCTCTAATGGCCAAAACTGTGTAGTTTGACCAATCAATTGTCAAAACCAGTAATTGTCCAAAACTGCAATGTCTAATTACCAAAACTGCATGTCTAATGACCAAAACTGCACATACAATGTCTAATGACCAAAACTGTGTAGTTTGACCAATGAATTGTCAAAAGCAGCAATTGACCAGAACTGTAATAATGACCAAACCCAGGACTGTAACATTACATAACCAAAAGTTATAACATTACATAACCAAGAGTTAAAACAAGTCATTCAATAACTTCAGTTGTCCTAAACAGTTATAACATCACATAACCAAAAGTTGCCCAAACAGCCTAACAGCACAAAAAGGACATACAGACCACACTAATTATAAGATAACATAAACTAGTCCAGTTATCACAAAAAATTCAAACAATGACTATTTAAGTGCAGCCTTCCCTGTTCCCCTTCCCTTTTGGTTTTTCCTCTGACAGTTGACTTTTGGCTTGACCTTTGGCTTCCCTCCTGAGTAGATTGCTGAGTTGTTCCTTGTGAAGCTTCTTGATCGAGTTGATTGTTTGGGTCTTTGGCTCTTCCTGACATGGACTACTTTTTTTTGGACTGGGCTATTGGTTTTTTTGGGCTGGCCTTTTCGTTTAATGGGTTGTGAATCGGATTGGGCTTGTGGTTTAATGGGCTGGCAAGTAGATTGGGCTTGTGGTTTAATGGGCTGGGAATTGTATTGGACTTCCTGTTCATAGGTAATTGGACAGTGTTGAATAAATACTTCCATGAATGCTTCAGACCATGTTCTAGCCTTTAATGCAATCTCCATAACATCATTATCGTTCTGAAAAAGCTTGAATTGACCATCACCAGCATTTAACCCATACATGTAAAAATCCCTAGTTTTATAGCACTTCGTATCCATTGCATACTCTACCAACTCAAAGTATGCAATGTGATCAACATCTATGCGAAGCAACTTAGAATCACCTTCTATATATTGAGGTTGATCAAAACCAAAATCTAATGATCCACCATACTAAAGCATCACTTCGATAACTTCCATTAGTCCAATCAGCGTATGATATCAAAATGCAATAAACCCTAACAGAAAACGTACCTCTGTAGTGTGTATTTTTGGCTTCAATCGTCGATTAACAAAGATTAGGGTTTGATTGCCAAGAAGAGAGATGAGTGTCTGAGTTGTTGAGTTGTGTAAAGTGTTATGATATTTGGGGTTTTTAAGATGGTGAAACAGGTGTCCAGTACACGTCACATGCCATGTTGGATTAATATGACACGTAGGCTAATTTTTCTAACCCACTTAGTGTTTATTTAACGACGGGGTGTCATGACAAACAATGTGTTAAGTTGGGAGTGGTGAGAGCCAAAGTTAAAGTTGAGAGTGCCAGCGGCCAAATGCCAATAGTTGGGGGTGATTAGATCCAATAACCCTAGAAATAATAAAGAAGATGGAGGATGACACGTTTGATGAATGTTATATATATAGATGGTTACAAATTTTATTTTATTTTTTATTGTTTTAGAATCTTGGAATGACAAGTAACTAGTAAGATACTTATTGTACCAAGAGCATCAAGAATAGAAGTGTGAAGTTGGCTACTTAGGTAATATAGAGAACATAGGTTTTGGTTAAAATGGGAGTCAAAAGGGTTATATATATCTCACATCATTACAATAATAAAGGGAAAACAAACAAATTAAGTAAATTACCTAAATAAACATTAGATAAACTGATTTTTTGTACCACTAAAACACCACACTAAGGTTTTCACCACCTAACCAGATCGGCTCGGCTGGTCGGACCAGTTCAGCCAGGAATCGGAAGCAACACCGGTCCGGTTTGGTATCGGGTCGGTTGTCATCAAGCCGACCGGTTTTCCGGCAACCCGGTTCAAGTTTCGACTGGGTTTCAGCCTTTGACAAACAAGATTTTTTAGTTGCCATCAAGGAGATCTGATCTATAGAAACTAACAAATTTGATATGATATTTAACCATCGGTGAAAGAGGTGTAGTTTCCAGCCATCAACTATTGTGGATGCAAGCACAAAACAGATCTCCTTGATAACTTTCGATTTGGGCAACTATGGAAAATCTTAAGAAGAGTGGTGAACGAGAAGTAGGTGGGTAAAAAGATGAGCATGGTGGGTTTATGGGAAGAAAAAGTAACAACCTTTAATAAAAAAATTCTCAAATAATTATTACTTAAATAAATGATGTTAAAAATAGTTGTAATGCTTTATTGAAAGTTTTAAACATTAAATTTATTCCATAATTAAAAATCTTGTTTCTTTAAAATAAACGAATTGATATTTTTTAAGTAAAATTACTTTTTAATGTTTGTTGTTTTTTTATATTTTTATACTATGAATAATTAAATTATTTATTAACGAATCTGGTTCTTAAGAGCGGTTCAACCGCTTCGACTGATCCGACCAGTGAACCAACATAGAGGTCGATTCAATGATCGGTCCTGTTTTAAAAACATTGGATGCAACCACTAAACTTTAGAATAAAATCACAGATTTATATCCGTTATAAAATAAATAAAGGACTATTAGTGACCGAATATCAGTCATTATGACTCTTGAATTTTTGCTATCAGGTAGTCTCATTTGCAATAGATTTGCAACAGATGTCACTCATTGGTGGGATTTACCTGATAGATCATCCACAACTTAAAGACGCTTAAACTAATAGTTTTTGTCGGATTATGGATATCTTAATATTGATTTTTTGGAGAATCTTTAAGAAGAACACGTAATAATTTAATAAACATATTCTTACCAAAGTGGGATCTCCATAACTTGATCAAATAGATTAAACCCATGACATCTTTCATCTTTAGGGTCGATTTCAATGGTTTTCAAGAACTTGAGCCACTCGTGATTTATTGCTGTTGGTGTTTCATGGGAGGCTCTATGGAACTTAATAGTTGTGACAATCTCTCTTGTAGCTTCAGCCATATCACGAAACCTTTCTTGATAAGGTTTGTTGGTGTGGTTTCTTCTTCTAACTTGTTTCTTGTGTGGCAAAGGTGGTGGTGATTCTTGTTGCATATTGTTGCCTTTGGAATTTATAGATTCTGACAAGCCGCCATCTCCATTGGATGGATGCTTGGTTTTTTTCTAGAAGTTTAAGTGTTTGACAAGGTTTCGTATATAAGCACCAGAAAGATTGTTAGGGATAGAATTTCTAAGTATATGGATCACGGATCCTCAATTGCAGCCAGGATCACGGATCCTCAGTTCAGTTTGAAATAAGGATCCTCAGAAGACGTTGCAGGACTAAGGATCCAGGATCCTTATTATTATCCTAATACTAACAATTGTTTCCATCATTTTGAACTTGTTTTGCAGTAGTATTCGAATAGGACTTGGTCTCACCGAGATTCTAGGGGAATATGTTTCATTATTCTGCACGTGCATAAGCTCTTCGACCGTTATGGTGATCGTGGGGGACTTGCACCTTTTTCGGATTGTTAGTTAGTTAGCTAGTTTCTATTTTTAAATGGTGATAACAAGCTTGATTAGATTATTATTAGCAACACACACTACTCTCGAGAACTCTCTACAAATTATTGACGATTATACACTTTTTGCACACTAGTGATCCTTGTACCAAGCTTGCTATCATCCCGATCTGTAAACATTGTTTGTTTAATATACTTGATGATCGGTAGTTTCCATCACCCGAGGTTTTTTGTGCCGGAGATCATACATTGATCAAGGGCTTTTTCCTCGTATAAATCCCCGTGTTCACCATTCATTTCATTCATACATTGTTCACATATTTGATCATATAACCAAGCATCACACCTCACAAAATCAGATTTGGTTGCATTATCCTTGTGTGATTTTTGACCAAAACAAAGATAAGGTTCTTGTTTATACCTATCAATTTTTGTGTTAATTCTTCCTTGCTTTAAAGATGGTTTCACCGTCATCTTCCTTTTCAAGTAAAGGTTGGAAGAAAGTTGGTTTCCTTGTGTGCAATAAAAAATATTAGAGATGGTAGAGGATGACAAGTCTCATGAATGTTATATGTAGTTGGTTAGAAATTTTATTTCTTTTTATTGTTTTAGAATCTTGGAATGACAAGTCAAAAGATACTCATTGTGCCAAGAACATCAGTATAGAAGTGTCAAGGTGACTACTTAGGTAATATATAAAACATAGGTTTTGGTTAAATGGGCGTCAAAAAGTTATATGTAACTAACATCATTACAATAAAGGGAAAATAGACAAGTTAAGTAAATTACCTAAATGAAAATTAAGTAAACTAATTTTATGCACCAATAAAACACTACACCAAGGTTTTCATAACCTAACCGGACCGGACCGATCGGACCGGTTCGACCGAGATTCAGAAGCAACATCGGTCCTATTTGGTATGTTCGGGTTGGTTGTCATCTGGCTGCCAGTTTTTTGAAAGTTTTTTGAAAAAACTGGTAACCTGGTTCAAGGTTCGACCGGGTTTCAGCCTTGACGAACGAGATTTTTTTGTTGACGTCGTAAAAGAAGATTGGGATCTATAGAAATCAACGAATTTGATTTAATATTTAACCCTCGATGAAAGAGATGTGTTTATCAGCCATCAACTAACTATTGTTGATGTAAGCACAAAATATATCTGTCAGATAACTTTCGATTTGGGCAGCCATGGAAAAGCTTAAGAAGAGTGGTGTACAAGAAGCAGGTGGAGTAAAAAGATGAGCATGCTGGGTTTATGGAAAGACAAAGTGATAAAACCTTTCGTATAAAAAGTTGTAATGCTTTATTGAAAGTTTCAAACATTAAATTTATTCCATAATTTTAAATCTTTTTTCTTTAATATAAACGAATTGATATTTTCTAAGTTAAGTTATGTTTTAATATTTGTTGTTTTTTATATTTTTATACTATGAATAATTGAATTATTTATTAATTAACCCGGTTCTTAAGTGCGATTCGATCAGTGAACCAGTAGAGAGATTGGTTCGATCACCGGTCCGGATTTAAAAACATTGCACTACACGTGGTGTCTTTGGGTGAAAATGAAGAAATTTACGTCTATTAGGAGGATCCACGTACCAACAAGTGTCTTCTAGGATTTGGCATGTGTACCCATTGGGTGAAAATGATGAATCAAATCTAGGCAAAATCATATACTCTTAGTAGGGCTGTAAACGAACTGAACGTTCAGCGAACAGTTCGTGAACCGTTTGGCGGGAAGTTCGTTTATGTTCGTTCGTTTAATAAACAAACGAACATGAACAAGAAATTTCGTTCGATTAGTTAAATGAACGAACATGAACAGAGGTCTCGTTCGTTCGATTGTGTTCGTGAACGTTCGGTAAGGTGTTCGTGAATATTCGTTGATTTGCGTTCGTTTATGTTCGTATGTTTGTGTTTTAATTGAAGATCTTTGTACTTTCTTATATTTTATTTGTACTTTTGATATTATTAGACTTTTATTTATTTTATTACCCTAACAATTAAACTAGGAAACCCACTTTCACCTTGTTTATGCATCATTTCCCTTCATTTCTCATTATCTACATCGGCGAATACGATCGACCTGCGTTCCACAATAAGGGAATCAAGTTCGACTGCTACTCTCTAGGCCATCTATCTTTATCCTTCGTCGCGTTCCCAAATTTATTTGTGTTCGTGAACCGTTCGCGAACACGCTAATTTCTTAACGAACAAACATGAACATAAAATCTCGTTCGGTAAGTGTTCATGAACCGTTCGTGAACATATTTATTTCCTTAACGAACGAACACGAACAAGGCCTTGTTCGTGTTCGTTCGGTTCATTTACAGCCCTAACTCTTAGCCATATGTCATGCTCTAATTGATCTCCTTTCAAAAGTATTTAAACTACCTAAAAAGAGCAAGAGAGCCCTTTGAGAGTAAATTACATTAAGTTGGCCATGTGTCACTAATTTAATTGGTCCACATCATAAAAGTAAATAACATACTCTAGTACACGTATTAGTTTTTTATTAGTTGAAAATTCATTATTTTTTAAACGACGAAAGTGATACATATCAAAAAATATATGAAACAAAAGACTAGAACCAAAGTCACTTTTTATGGTTGGAAATAAATTTGTTGGATGTTTTAAAAAAATCATTAAAAATTAAAAAAATTCTTTAAACTCACTTTCAACATGTATGATCAGTTTCTTTTGTAAAAAAATATTTAATTTGACCCATTATATATATATATATATATATATTATTGGCAAGGCTTCATGAACAGTGTTCTCTATCCCTTGCCACCACATTGTTTTATTGAGCTTATTCATGAGACGTCAACATTGTGCTTTGAACAAGTATATTTCATCTGCAGACCCACCAACTTCTTCATCTTTAAAGCCTTAAATTTATCATTTTTTTCTATCTCATCCTTAATCCTTCCCTCAGTTTTCCCAAATACCCTAACCACCGTCAAAACACCAGAACCACCATATCTTGCTCTGCCACAACTACCATCTGAAGCACCACATCTGCCATACCCCCGAAACTTACTTCAACAGCAAACCGCCGCTAAACCTCTCGGACATCCGGCGACATCTTTTACCTTCAACTTTTTGTTGACTCTCACAATCACCATCCTCCTCTTCATGGCGTTCTTCTCTCTCTACATCCGCCCTTTCTACAACCTCCGACGAACCGCCGACGAATGTCGACAAATGCGGCGACACTTCGGTTCCGCCGTACGGTTGCTTCCGGTGGTTCTGTATGGCGGCGAGTTGAAGTTGTTGAATAAATGCTCGATCTGTTTGAGTGAGTTTGAAGAGAGAGAAACGGTGAAAGTGATAAAACATAATTAGAGCATTCTCATCCAATCCATCAAATTATACATACATTCCATTAAAATACAACTCCTATATCAATATATTTCCACTAAAAACAAATACTTTTTCTCTCTCATTTTCAATTAAATAATATTATCATCACATTTTTCTCTTTCCTTCACTCACAACCACTTTCAATATATATTAAAAAAATTATACTTGGTAAATAGTGCCCCCCCAAATATACAGATGAACAGTAACATGTTCTCTCTCCTCCACTCACAACCACTTTTTTTACCCTTTACAATATAAAAACTCACCCTCACAAGTTTTGATGGATTGGATGAGAATGCTCTTAGTAACTTCAAATGTATAACATCAAGTATGAGGTACAAGTCATTGTATAGTTGTAAGTTTTGGACTTGGAAAAATAATAAAAAGAAGGGTGTACCTATTAGCACACCCAAATGCCTATATGCAAACCAAAAAGATTTTTTGTCCTATATGCACACCCTGCAGTGTTGAGCTGTGCTAAAGCGCAGCGTTTTGGTCTGATCAACCAGACAAAAGACTGACGGGTGTCTGACGGGTCTGTTGATCGGACTAAAACGCCGAGCTTTGGCCGCGTTTTGGTCCTGTCAGCTAGACAAAAGATTGACCGGGTGTCTGGTTGACATGACCAAAACGCGGCCAAAGCTCGGCGTTTTAGTCCGGTCAAAAGACCCGTCAGACACCCGTCAGTCTTTGTCTGGTTAACCGGACCAAAACGCCGCGCTTTGCCCACAGCTTGAAACTGCAGGGTGTGCATATAGGACAAAAAAGCTCTTTTTGGGCTGACTATCTACAAACAAGTGTGCAAATAGTCTCCCCTAAAAAGAAAGCAAGGTATCACATCAAACAGTTCACTTTTCCAAGATTAAAAGATGTAAAATCTGACCGACTTTGCATTGCATCTGCCCATTTGTAGTTGGTGGTACAGCTTAAAATAGCCTAATGTACAACCTTTTTTATCTTCTCACAGATAAGAGAAGTTTATTGTTTAGTCACAAGTCCACTGCCTTCATTTATAAATAATTGTTCTATTGTGTAGTTTTATAAAATCTTTATTGCAGAGTTTTTTTTCCTAACAAAAGCCTTTAGTTTCTCATGGAGTTCATCAGTGAATTATATATTTATATGTGGATGTGGTGAGATTGTGATAAATTGTTTCATCAAGGAATTTCATTTTGATTTATTGTTTTGTAGATGAGAACACACATGTAGAAACTTGATTAAACTTTTCAATATTCATTGTGCTTTGAATATATTTCAATCAGACCTGACCTGTATGCTTTATTATTGTATATTTCTTAAAAACATGTTTTTCTTATTATAAAGCATAAGAATATCCAACTTTTCTATTTTTTTTGGGTTGTTCGACAACAGGTGACTCGCGCTGCAACGCCGCGGCTATAAACCTAGTTAACAATAAACACAACCAAAATCAAATCATTAATAACTACTAATATATACTTCCCTCTCCAGTCCATGCTAGTCTCCTAGTGTTCAACTTTTTTTGAACGGCCAACAGAATACTTTATTAATCAAGCATGGTGCTTTACACCAAAGTTACAACAAGAAAACTAAAAACCAATACACCAAACAGAGCCAACAACACAGCTGCAACCAAGTTAAAAAAATGTTGAAACTCCTCCAATCGCTCCACGTAATCGACTGGTCTTTTGACCGGTTCTTTATCCATAGGAAGCCCATGGATTTAACCTCCTCAACGACTCTAGAAAATTTTGGATTAACTTGCTTAAAAATTTCCTCACTGCGCATTCGCCAAATGTTCCACATTACGACATGAACAATAGCATAAAGAGCTTTTTTCTTCTTCCCAAAACCAGACAAGGTGCTATGGATTCTAAGTAGACCCCGTATCCCAAAAGCCCAAATCGGAGGGGGCCTACACCAATGATAAATGATCTGCAAAATCGACTGAGCAAAGTGACACGAGACAAGGACGTGTTCACTTGTTTCAGAATACTCACCATAGAAAAGACATCAATCAGTTGTAAAACAACACCAGAATATTAAACACACAGTGTTGAACTAAGGGTTGAAATCAGTTGTAAAACAACACTAGAATCTAACGTTATCATCAATCTTTAAAGACACTCATGCTAGAGTATAGAGTCATCAGTAGTTGTAATGCTATAAAAAGAAAGAATATTAAATACATAGAAAGGTGATTTCTGCGATTCATGGTACATCTCGGTCTTGGGGGTTGGCTCCGGTCAATAATGCTTTAACAGGGGTGTGGAAGACTCATGTGAATTGTTGGAACAAGCTAAAGGTTGATGGTTTTGGGTTAAATGTTGTGCTTCGAGGTGTCGTAGGGAATGGTAGTCAAATCCGGTTTTGGTTAGACACTTGGCTTTGTTCGGAACCATTGAAGGATAAGTTCCCATCTTTGTTTTTGCTGGAAAAGAATAAGAAGGTTTGCATTCAGAATCGGCTTAAGGTAGACGGTATTGAGCATATTATTAATTGGGAGTGGAGCCGGCTCCCTTCTTCTGCCGAAGAAAACCAAAGCAGGTATCAGTTGGAACAACTGTTACATGGGGTAGTTATGCAGGATAGTCAAGATAAGTGGGAATGGTCCGGCGGGAAGAATGTTGGGTTTACGGTTTCGTCGGCTAAAAAGTGGATGGCGGGTTCGACGGTGGATGATGTTTCTCTCGTTTTTAAATGGAGTAAGTGGCTTCCGATTAAATGTAATATTTTCATGTGGCGGGCGAGTTTGGATAGATTGCCTACCAGAGTTGCTTTGGCTAGGCGTGGCATTCAAGTGGCTAACACTTTATGCGCATGGTGTGATTGCATAGAAGAAACGATGGAGCACATTCTTACAGGTTGTGTGATTTCGGCTGGGATGTGGAACGGCTTATCTAATTGGTTTCGAATTCCAGATACATATGCGTTTCAGGTTCAAGACTTGGTTAATATGCACGAGCTTTGTGGAGCGTCTGGGAACAAGAAAGTGATTATTCATGGGTTAGTTACTCTTGCGTGTTGGCGGCTTTGGAAAGCTAGGAACGAGAAAATTTTCAATGGCAAGGAATCGCATGTGGTGGATCTGATCTCGGACGTCAAGGCTATAGGTTTTCTTTGGTATAAGCATAGATTTAAAGGAGAGGTTGTAGACTGGGATAGATGGAGTAACTTTGATGTAATGTAACTGTTTTTGTTCTTGTGGCTTTCGGCTTCTATCTCCGTCTTGGTGATAGTTTGTCCGGTGTTTTGGGTTTAATGAAAGTTAATTTTCAAAAAAATATATATATATAATGTTGTAGCAACTATCACAATAGTTTCAGTATATATCGGTTACTAATGATGCAAATTATCGGTTTCCATAACAACAAATAAAGCAAAATGCAAAACACTTTCCATTTTGCCAATGTGGGCTAGCTCAATTGTCTAAGCTAGTGCTTTAAAAGGGTACCAGAGACGCGCCTAGGCACAAGGCGCATCCAGGTTATGACTCGTGAGTGTGTGTACATGAGACGCTATCCCTTATGGTGTGCCCTTTTCTGCACCTTCATGAGGAAGTGTGCCTTTATGCATCGAGGTTTTTCATGAATAAATGGGATTTAATAGAAAATGAAAAGGGATAGTGTTAGATGGAATATGTTAGTTATGATTAGATAAAAATATATTAGTTAGACCAACCGGTGTGAGCTCGGTGAGTGTTATGGACTGAAACCATTACAAGGTATGGGACTTGTCTCACATCGGTTGTATGGGCAACCAATGTGTGGTTTATACATCAAATGGACTTTCTCATTCACCAGACTAGTCTTTTCGGTTGAGTTCTCTTGTTTGATACCTCTCCCTGAGGTTACAGTGAGGTAAAGTTAAAATGTTCATAGTGTATAAATTCATAGTTTTTCATGGGGTACATTTAGAACAAGTTTTAACATTTTTAATCCAATTCACTATCTTTGTTACGTTTTTTTTTTCTTTTTGTTTACTGATCGATGTAGTAAGGTCGGTCAAAAAATAAAGTTAAAAGTGTCATATTCACCTTTTACTAGTAAAGGGCAAGTAGGGTGTCGAATCCACGTGGAATCAGTGGAAAGTATAAAAGCTCGTTGTTTTAATTATCATCTATGTCTAAACTAATTGCTTTTTGCCAAACGTGAGATGAATTATGAAAACGGAATTAAATTGTATTTGTAAACAATAATGAGAGAAAGGACCAATCTCCGGGTTTTCAGGTTATGCAGAAAATCTGGTTACTTAGTTACCACTATTTGGAAATCACATAGACATGATTCGTAAAACTTGTTTTGATAAATAACTAACAGATAATATATTTGATTGCAATGATCCACGATCGAAACCGAATGATTGATGCAAATGAATAATAACCCAATTAATTACCAATTTAAGATTTCACAAACATAATCCAGTTCAATGATTAAAGGTTTAAAACAATGACATCCTAGAATTTAATCCCGATTGTTGATGAACAAACCAAATAATTGATGAACAAGAATGATTACGATAATAAAAAATTGTTTAATCAAAACAAGAAACAATAGGAACGACTAACCGAAAGATTAATCAATTCTCAATCCAAAAAGTTGTAAACATATGTAAACCCAATGTTTCACATATAAACCCTAGTCCCGGAGATGATCACGGGAAATCTAGCCGCTCATGACGCTCGTACGATCTTCCAAAGCTTGGTAGAGTGTTGAAGGCATGATTGACTTGGTGTGTTGTGGTTGATCGATGATGAAGTGTGAGAGCACCAAAAATTGTCAAGTAGATTGTTGCCAATAATCGGTCGTATGGAGGTTGCAAAAGTTGTGTTGATGGCTGCCAATATTTGTCGATAATGATGATGTTGGGCCGTCAGTTTTTATGAAGCCACCCCCAAAAATAATAATGATTCTCCAATCCTGTTGTGATCATGGCCCAATATTCGTGGATGAGAAGCCCACCAAGTAATTGTTTATGGCTGCCCAATCGATGATGTATAATGATGATTATGGATTATGGAATCCCAAAAATCCTCTTCGAGAGCCCACCAAGTTAATTAATGTTGCTGCCAAAGTGATGTTTGTTGGTGGTTTTAATTACATCCACATGACACACTCCCCAATTCCCTCAGGCCTCATGTGCATGCCCTTGTCTTTTTGTGAAGACTTACAACAACCATTAACCATCTCACAATCCATAAGCCCCATCGTTCACATGCATTTTCTTCGTGCAAAATATAATCAACTTCCATATAATTGCAATAATAGCCCTTGAACTTCCACTTCCACATTCCTTCTATATATTTTCACTATAACTTCCAAACAATGACCAAATAGCCCATCAACTTTAATGTTTTAGATTTCTCGCACATCTAAACTGCATCTTTGATTCGAAACACGTCCTGAGCATTGCCAATTACCTCACTCATCCATCTCATACGTTCCTCTTTCTCTTTAAACTCCGTAACTTCACCCATTTCACGCTCTTAACCTGCAAACATAGAAATTCTCGCAATAAAACAATTCTAAACATATAATCATATAAAACCACACAAAACATGTAAGATACGCACTTAAACAATCATGTTTCACACTCTCCATCATTTACCGTTGTTAATAATATAATAATAAGAGTAAACTGCAGTTTTCGTTTCTAAGGTTTGCTCAAAACATCAGGTTTCGACCACCTTTAACACTCTTCGTCTCTCTAATCCAGAATTCCAATTATACCCCGAAAGTGTCTTAAAACTTTAAATAATGTGTAAGTTTAGCCCCTCTAAAATAACTTGCTTCATTTGTACATGGTGCTACAAGTTTTGTACCTAGGCTAAATTACGAAAAGGGTAGAAAACCCAGTTCTTTTAATATAGTATTATAGATATAACTCTATTTCTCCTAAAAAACCACATAAAACAACAAAATAACATAAATAAATGAAGGTCTTTAAGTTTTGGATTCTGGTTAGTTTGGTGACCGGAATTTGTTTTTTTCAGCGAGAAGATGGCTACTGTTGCCGTCGCTGGGCGCTGATCCTTGAGGTAGTGGGGCTGGCGGATCACAGAGAGCGAGCGGGAGAAAGAATTTGTAAGGGACGATTTGGGTTAGGTTATTTTATTTTACTTCAAAATTAATTTGGTTAGGTTAATTCATATATGGCTAGTGAAGGGGTATGGTCCCAAAAAGCTGCGCAACCCTCCTGCAAGGTCGCGCGGGACCATACTCCTTATTCAGCAATTTCCTTATTCGCCAACCTCGCGCGAGATACAACACATCTGTGTAACGCGGCGCGAGGTCTGAATAATAAGAAACTCCCAATTAACAAACACTTAGCATTCTGAAAGAGTATGCAGTCAGTCTAACCCCCGCGCGAGTTAGTTACTTGCCCAGCAAGAATCACACAAGGCAGCAGCGCAAGGCTGCCCCAGATAGTACACCAGGTACAAGTGGCAGAAGAAAAGGGCCAATCAGCGTCCTTCTGGTCCTGCGTAATCGTGCTCCACGATCATCTGACATGCAGGAGACAAAAGGTACTAAAGGACGCCTACATGGCACCAATCATAAGGCAGAGACAACTGCCCCACGATATCCACTTACCTGCTGATGGCAGAAGGGCGTACAGGCCGACAACAGTGACACGTGGCTCCAATCACGTTGCGCCAGCTCCAGAAAGCTCCTAAAGGCCACTAACGGTCGACACCAGTGAGACAAGGAGCATATCCTCCATGTTGTCGTCTTCAGGCCCAAGGCCCATCAGCCCATATCCTCTTACACCTCTCCGGCTATAAATAGAGACCTCACTTCACAGGTTAAACATTCCATTCCCTCTACTCTCTCACTTAATACTTAATTCTCTCCCAAAGCAGTCGCTTATTCTCACGCCGGAGCCCGGTTAAGAGGGAAACCCCCACATTCCCCTCTTAACGAGTAACGGTGTTTTGTTTTGCAGATAAACACGGTCATTAAGGAGCTCAGGAAACCATAAGAAGATTAACCATCATGGTAGAAACATAAACCAAACTGATTAGTCTCATAATCAGTTCCGTGTTTCTTCATTGGCGCCCACCGGTTTTTTCTACAAACCACTTTCATCTTCTTTCCTGAGTTTTTCGCTGATTTTTCTCCCTTCGATCATGGCTGGTCAAGGAATCATTCCCGAGTTCGTCGGTTTCGGTGAAAACCCTAATGCAGCGTTGGGGGAGGGTAATCTAAATGCCCAACCTCAACACATCGAAGAAGTTGGTGAAGTCGAAGTAGCCAACACGGGGGGTCCGCGCGGGAGCTTCACCCGCATTACTCAAACTACCCCAGGAAACAATGGCGCTGGACCTTCAAACCCAGCTCCACCTCAGAATATCTCGGCGCTACTAGGGCTACCAGAGGGCGAAACCCCAGCCTCATGGTACGCCAAGCAACTTGCCACCATTAATGAGGCATATCAATCTTTGAGCGCGCAGCAAGCAGTCTTAACGGCAGAACCATCCTTGGTTACTCCAACCGGCCCCAGTCACGGGCCGCGCCAGATGCCACCACCGCAAAACGTCCAAAGAAGAGTTAACAGACCTCCCCCCACCCAAAGGTTAAGCGTGCAGGACACGCGCGACACACGGGGAGAAACTGAAAGCTACTATGACGATCCGTCAAACTTTCAAAGAGGCCCAGTTCATAGCCGGCTTACGCCGCGCAACATGAACGATGAATGGGAAGATACTGACCCAAATGATCCCACTTGGGAGAACGATGAAGGATCTTCGGTCTTCAACCGTTTACAAAGAAATCATGAATACTACAAACCAAGACAACATGTGGGATACACCGAAGAGGCAGAGCAAGACTTTCGCCTCGCCTACCGGCCAGCTGAAGCCGTAGAGCATTAGAAGTTCATTCCAAAGATAGCGCTTGCGCCGCTTAAAAAAGAAAAGTTACCTCCGACAGTTGGAAAGTTTAACGAATTGACTGATCCCGATGATCACGTCAGCTCTTTCACAAGCGCCGGTTGCATGGGGAACTGGAATATGCCCATGTGGTGCCATCTGTTTATCCAAACGCTTACCGGGGCTGCTCGCGCCTGGTTCGACAGCCTTCCTCCGGGAAAGATAAAATCATGGGTAGATTTCAGGACCCAGTTTATGAGTCACTTTAGTCAACAACGACGATACCAGCGCGACACAGCCGAGGTTGAAGACATCTGGCGCAGAGATAATGAGGGTTTGGAAGATTTCATCACTCGCTTTAACAAAGAGTGCCTGGAAATCGGTGGCGTTAGTGAGCAACTCATGCGCTGCCATTTCAAGAAAGCCATCCGCTACGATAGCCTAATTAGAACCATCACTGGGAAAGATGGAATGCCCAAGGAATGGGATAAACTCATGGAAGCCGCGAAAATAGTCGCGCAAACTGAAGAATCACTCGCCGCAAACAAGAATTATTATACTGAAGATCAATTTTCCAAGGGAAGCCAGTCGCGCGATTATTATGCCAGAGAGCGTCACTCATCTCATCATTACTCCAGGGATTACTCGCGCGATTCTAGCAGACATGATAAGAGGAAAAGACACTCCGACTGGAGTGCAAGGTCAGATGAAGACAGATGCAAGCGAGAGGGAGATGCTCGCTCGACAATCGACAGAGCTCGTTATAGGAAGACAGACAAAGATGAATACCAGGAAAGGAAGTGGACCCAACTAACCAAATCGCCTCTCGAAGTCCTCAACACAGAGAAATTGGATCTTAAAGATCCACTACCAATGCGTAGCAAAAAAGGCCAAGACCTCAACCTGTTTTGTGAATTTCACAAGGACACAGGCCACTTGACTAATGATTGCTTCCAACTGCGCATAGAAATCGAGAAAGCTCTGAAGAGTGGCAAACTGGACCACCTCCTAAGGAGCGTACACAAAGACATCAAGAAGATCCAGAGGAATGGGTGATCGCTGGTCTCGCCACATCACCCAACAAGAATAAACACCGGTTAAATCACCGCGCTTGACGGCAGTTAGCGTTTTCAGGTGGTACACCGCGAAGAATCAAAATTCCACCGCACTCGACGGCAGTCGGTGTTCCCAGGTGGTGTGCACAAGAAAAGAGTCACCTATGACAGATGAACGTACTTAGGACCCAAAGCAGCGGAAAAATGTAATGCATCACCACTGTAAACTGGGCCCACGCGCCCATCAAGTTTGCTAATACGAGTGCTCTTTACATATTGAATCCTTGCCATCTCCTACAATACTTTTTCGTTACAAATGCATGTTAAACTTCTGATTAGCACGAAAACACTCCAGTAACTTACGCGCTCTCAACTCACGCCTCCAAGGTCCTCCGCGAACATAGCGCGAGACACAACAGCCACACTTACATTTATTCGTGCTAACTTAACCAAAGTTTCTAACAACAGTGCAATAATTGTAACGGGAAAATAAGCAAATATACTATTTAATAAGCGCAGCCGCGCAACAGTTATAGAAACACAATGTCATTCATTAGATAAAAGCGCGCCCGCGCAAAGAGTTACATCATAAACCTACTAGAATTTTTTACAAGGCACAAAGCCTGTTGACAAACCTATTCAAATTCATCATCTCCACTGCCATCGTGCTTATCGCCTTTATCGCCATCGTCGCCAGGCTTACCGTCATCACCATCGTTTCCACCATCATTGCTCGCCGCTTCATCTTCGTCAGAGAGTTCTACGTGCTCTGGTGGATCAAGAATGCCCTTCATACGTGCACACCAGTCATCGTGTTCTAGAGCCTTCGAAACCAAGTCCATCACGGGTAAGGCTAAATGATTGTAAGCATTCTCAGCACGAACCAACTCGGCATCAGCTCCATCAGTTACCGAGCAATGACTGGTATCAAACCCCTGACCAAACATTTCTTCGGCATGCTGCGCACACTCCATATAACCACCGCGGTGACCAACTGCGCGGGAAGCATCTATGAGGGCGGCGACAGTCTTGTCCAGCTCACCAGCATTCAAAATCGAGTTAGCCATCTACATCACAATAAGCAAATAAGGAACAGACTTTAATAAATAAAACTAAGGTTGAAAAGAGACAAGTACCAGAACTATCCCTCTGCCGCGCAGCCATTCAATATCCGAGGATAGCGCATCAACGATGTTCTGAGCCTCAGCATAGTTAGTCTGTGCCACATTAAGGGCAGAGGTACTCACATCACGCGCTACTTCGGCTCGTTCCTTGGCCTCCTCAGCAGTTACGGCCTTAACCTTCTCCGCCTCAAGGTCGATTTCTAAGGATTCGCATTTATCAACCTGATCATCCAGGCGGCGCTTCAGTTCGGCGATCTCAACATCCTTGGCCTGAAGATCTTTGTCTTTGCCCGACAACTGCAACTTCACATCAGCCAACTCAACCTGAAAAAGAGCAAAAGGACTAAAGACTATCTTGCAAGCAACACAGAAGGAAAAGGTTAGAAGTTCCACAAACCTCAATCTGCTCCTTAGCAACCTGCACAGCCTGCGCACCCTCGACCTTCGCTGCCAACTCCGCAACCTTAGCTTCAAGGTTGACGGTCTTGTTATGAGCCGCGGCCGCGCGCTCATTATCTTTCGCACATATGCGTTTGAACTCAGCCTTCTCCTTAGCTAGCTGCTGTTCAGCAGCTTGAAGTTTAGTTTTCAGGCCCTCGCGCCCCCATTCTTCAGCCTTCCTATCAGCCTCAAACTTCGCCTTTTCTTCATCAAAGGCGGCTTTCGACTTTTCAAAGTCAGCAACACGCTTCAACATCCGCTCACGGTAACTCTCCCAATCCGACCGCTCCCTAACCATTGTCCGCCACTCACGGACCATTTGATGGTTAGCGGCGCGAGTGTTGGCCTCCCCAATCACATAAGTGCGATATAGCGTTTCATGAGCCTTCGACCTCTGCCGGATAACCTCACCAAGAGTGAAGGAGTTTAAGAACCAATCGCGGCAGGGTCCAAACTCTTGAAAAGTGTCCTTCTGCTTTAAACCCCAGGGAGCCCGGTGGGGGGCGTCGCCACGTTCCTCCTTGGTGTAGCTTTTATAGTAGATATCGCCAAGTGTATCTTTCGCCCCAATAGCTTATGGATTATAACCACTAGCGCCACCAGAGCTTGCGCCACTAGAAACATACGGGCCCGATCCCCTAGTAGAAGGCCCCTTGGAACGATGGGGAAGCTCAGTATGCGCGGGGCGGGCAGGTTTCTCAGCCTCAGGCTCTTTTCTCCTCTCTTGATGGGGCTTCTCAGGTCCCGTCGCGCTCACAACCACCAGACCCTGCGCCTTCTCAACAGTTTTCTCCTTCTCTTTCTCCTTCTCGATGTCAGAGGCTTTTTTCCTCTTCGCCTCCTCAGCCCTTCTATCTTCCTCGGCTTTCCTCTTTTTCTCTTCCTCCGCCTTCTTCCTCTTGTCCTCATCAGCCTTCTTCCTACGCTCTTCATCAACCTTCCTCTTCTCCCCGGCAGCCTTCGCCGTATCACCCTCAGCAGTATGCTTGTCCTTGGCAGGCTCAGACCCAGCAGTCTTGGAAGATTTGATGATAATCTTTGGCCTTTTTGGCTCTGGCTCCGTAAACACAACACCCTTCTCAGGGGTCTTCTTCTTGGTTTCTGTAGAAACTAAGGGGTTAAGAAGAGAGCAACAAAAGGAAAGACAAATCAGGAACATACCAGGAGAGAATCTATAAAGGGAACGCAGATTACTCTGTTTCCCAAGCACCAGCGCCCCTCCAGCTACCGGCGCAACAGCCGCACCAGCAGTGGTCGCGCTTCTACTCCTTTTTCTGCTGACCAACTTCTCAGCAGCATCTTCTTCTTCTTCTTCTTCCTCTTCATGCTCGGCAGTGGAAGGAGTAGCGCCAACATCCGGGTTTCGAGAACCCGCGCTACCTTCACCCTTCGAGCCACCTGCTCCGGATTTCTTCTCGCCTGCGCGCGACAAGCCTTCAAGTGAGTCACTAATTATCACATAATCTTTTAAGTCACGCTGACGAAGCCGAAGAATACCTTTACCAGAGGTTGCACGACTACCTCCAGCACCCTTGCTTGTCACCTCAGCATCCGACGCAGCAACCTTCTTCTTCTTCAATGGTTTTTTCTTCTTCTCTTCTGGGTCAATACCCAAGTCGCGCAACACACCTGCAAAGATGTTAGACCACGAACTTAGCTCTCCGTTCGAAGACCCTACAGACTCCTCGCTGGAAAGATAGACAACCTCTTTCCCAGCAGAGGTCACAGAGCGCAAAGGACGAGGTTTCGGGATGTGCGCACCTTCGTTTGCAGTAGGCGGCGAGGCAAACGCATCAGCAACCGGGTACATAAAGTTACCCTTAATCTGGTCGTACCAGTACTCTTCTCCAGCTTGAAGCGGGCGCGCGCTCATAGACCCACCAAAGGTAGAGAACGCAGCTTGATACAGGCGCGCCTCTACAAGACAAATTGTATAAATAAACAGTTGAGAAACGGATATCAACAAAACAAACGAATTAACTAACCTTTATCCTCGAACTTTAAGACAGGGACGTCTTGGCTCTCAGGCGGCCATTGATCACTCATCCGCGCCGCAACAAGGACATTTTCCCCAAACACTCGGTTGGGGGTAGCAGTAAGCTCCCGATACCAAGCCTCAGTCTTAGGAATCGGTAAGTCTTCCTTCACAATCGCTTCATTCCAGGCACGAAACGTCATGGCAATGGGAATAACCTCCTCGCGTATATAGAAGAATTTTGGTTTCCAGTCATGAAAACTCTTGGGTGGGTTCAGCAATATCTTCTTGGCGGTGCCACGGCTGGCAAACGAGTAGAAACCCATATTTCGCTGAAGCTGATAAAAGACTCGGAATCTATCGACAGTTGGTTCGATGCCATGAGCCCAACACAGGAACTCGAAATGTCGAACCCGAACCATTCCGGGTGGGCTCATTTGAGATATATGGAACCCGTAATATTGAAGAATGTGAGCCATGAAGTTCGTCGCCGGCAACCGGAAATTGCCCTGATGAAAAAAATCTTCGAACAAAGTGATGTACCCCGGTGGTGCATCAGCGGCCGTCTGGTTCTGGCCGGGGTACCGGGCATCCCACTCTGGTGGGAACCGAAAACTACGTGAAAGCTGTTCAAAAAGCCCTAAATCCCACCGGAGAACAGGTACAGGACCTTCTTCTCCGGGAACGTCTTCTTGATGTTCTTCGGCCATGACGAAGAATTAAGGACTTCTTCGAAGATTCTGGATGAGAACTTGAAGATATGAAGAACGATCTCGAAAATCCGCTACAAAACTTGAAGATATGCAGAAATATCTTGAAGATTTGAAGATACGAATGAAGAGAGAGCAATAGTAGAAGAGAAAAGTGATAAACCTCCCACATCTCTTCGGATATATATACCCATCGCATTTAATGCGATGGGTAAACGTGCCGAGTTCGCCGCGAGCGTGACCAATCAGAGCATGACACGTAAGGCGTGCTTCCCGGAGTGACGGTTACCACGCGCGCGTGGGCCTCACTCTCTGACGGAAATACGATTCGTCAGAGACAAGTTGATGACAACCGTCAGAGGTCAACCCAAACGTCACCAACAGCGACTTTTTTACCAGCCTGTCAGAAATTCAAATTTCGAGGCTTTTCCCGCCCAAAGTCATTAGAAACTTAATGAAAAAGCTAACAACAAAGCCAGAGCCAGACCTGGTAGCCGCGCCGTAGTAACCAGTAAAGTTTACACGCGCGCCGTCTACCAAGGTCAGAAGCATTTACTCCATTTTTCTAAGTCCAGAGCTCCAACCACTTGCCTCGCGCATGGTGCAGCACTGGACTGGGGGGACTTGAAGGGGTATGGTCCCAAAAAGCTGCGCAACCCTCCTGCAAGGTCGCGCGGGACCATACTCCTTATTCAGCAATTTCCTTATTCGCCAACCTCGCGCGAGATACAACACATCTGTGTAACGCGGCGCGAGGTCTGAATAATAAGAAACTCCCAATTAACAAACACTTAGCATTCTGAAAGAGTATGCAGTCAGTCTAACCCCCGCGCGAGTTAGTTACTTGCCCAGCAAGAATCACACAAGGCAGCAGCGCAAGGCTGCCCCAGATAGTACACCAGGTACAAGTGGCAGAAGAAAAGGGCCAATCAGCGTCCTTCTGGTCCTGCGTAATCGTGCTCCACGATCATCTGACATGCAGGAGACAAAAGGTACTAAAGGACGCCTACATGGCACCAATCATAAGGCAGAGACAACTGCCCCACGATATCCACTTACCTGCTGATGGCAGAAGGGCGTACAGGCCGACAACAGTGACACGTGGCTCCAATCACGTTGCGCCAGCTCCAGAAAGCTCCTAAAGGCCACTAACGGTCGACACCAGTGAGACAAGGAGCATATCCTCCATGTTGTCGTCTTCAGGCCCAAGGCCCATCAGCCCATATCCTCTTACACCTCTCCGGCTATAAATAGAGACCTCACTTCACAGGTTAAACATTCCATTCCCTCTACTCTCTCACTTAATACTTAATTCTCTCCCAAAGCAGTCGCTTATTCTCACGCCGGAGCCCGGTTAAGAGGGAAACCCCCACATTCCCCTCTTAACGAGTAACGGTGTTTTGTTTTGCAGATAAACACGGTCATTAAGGAGCTCAGGAAACCATAAGAAGATTAACCATCATGGTAGAAACATAAACCAAACTGATTAGTCTCATAATCAGTTCCGTGTTTCTTCAGCTAGACATGCTCAAATCGGTTTTTTTACTAACCGAAACCGGTTAACCGGTTGGGACTGTTATTGGGCCAAAAAAACAAAACCAGTTACAGTTAATAACCGACCGGTTATTAACCCCGAACATCAAGACCCGATAATAACCGACCGGTTATGAAAAACCGGTTAACTTGTGAACCGGTTAATAAAAACCAGTTTTTTCGGTTATTTTATAAAACATGCAGAATTTTATAAAAACATGCAGAAATTAAAAAAAAAAGCTGCAGAATCATATACAAAACATGCAGAATTTTATAAAAACATGCAGAATCATTTAAAAACATGCAGAAAGTTATAAAAACATGCAGAATTATATTAAAACTGCAGAAAGTTAAAAAAAATGCTGCAGAATTATATAAAAACATGCAGAATTTTATAAAAACATGCAGAATCATTTAAAAACATGCAGAATTATATAAAAACATGCAGAATTATGTAAAAACATGCAGAATTATATTAAAACTGCAGAAAGTTAAAAAAAATGCTGCAGAATTATATAAAAACATGCAGAATTTTATAAAAACCTGCAGAATTATATTTTGTAAGTGTGTTTTTGAGCTAGAATTGAAGTGGGATTATACATATGCATTGAAATCTTATTTATACACATCCAAACAAGGCAAAAACGGTAATATTACCGTTTTTTCAATTCAAACGGTAACAATTCAGGTCTGCAGTCTGCTGTGCTGCTCCCTGTGCTGCTGCTGCTGTTGAAGAAGTGATGAGACCGGTTAACCGGTTAATAATATTCAAGAAAACCGGTTTTTAATTAACCGGTTATTGATATGAATAACGAAAACCGGTTACGAACCGCCGGTTATTTATTAACCTTAACCGGTTATTGTGGTACCGGTTAAAAACCGGTTTCGGTTACGGTTATTAACCGGTTACGGTTAAAAAACCGGTTTATTTGAGCATGTCTATATATGGCCTTAGTTTACAAACTTACAATAGATTCTTTATTGCCTTTATTGGGCTAAATTGTTTAGTGAAACTGGTTAGGTTAATAATAATTTGTTAAGTAAAACTGGGCTAAAACCAGCGTTTACAATTTTTATTTTTTTGTTTTTATAAATTAATAAGATTTTTTTTCTAAGGGGGACGGTTGAAAATTTCCAAGAGGTGCGGTCCGGATTTTACACGAAAATTAACACTAATTTTTTTTCAAAGAGTGTGACCGCCCGTTCACTCACACCAAAGTGTGGGTCCGTCCCTACTCTATACACATTATTATCTAACGTTTGAAACCTACGTTCCCTTTTCCTTTTTTTTTTCTTTTTCTTTTTCTTTTATTTCTTTTCCTTTTTCTTTTCTCTTTTCTTTTGCTCTTTTTAACTTTAGTTTTTTCTAAGTATTTAAGTTAAATTAAACTTAATTAAATAATTTGTAATAATCTTGTAAACGTTAGTTCCGTTATCTAACTAAATTTAATAAAAAAAACAAAGGACCGAAAATTTTTGAGGATATTATGATTGTATCTTTTAGATTTTCTATTTCAGTTGTTATGGTGAGTGAGCCGCCCACCACAGCACGCACCTCCCATTGTAATGTGTGACTCTCATCTCACTAGTTATAACTAAAATATACTATATAACCTACATTTTCAAAGAGAGTATACAATACTCTCTTAGAATTGGTTGAGCTAGTCTAGAATTGGTTGAGCTAGGCGGTGAAGCCAATAGGTGAATGCCATGTGGCATCTACTATCATTTTTTCTTTGTTTTTCTACCCACCGACATGTATCTATATTAGAGCGTTCACATTAGAGCCTCCATCTTCATCTATATAAAAACACATCTTTCTCTAGATTTTATTAATTTTTCAAAAATATCTCACATCCAACTCTCTACCTCTATCTAATTCTTACTCACAAACACCTATTTTTTTTTTTTTTCTCTTTCTTACACACTTACAATAAAAATATAGAGGGTTGAATATGAACCTCTAAATATAGAGGTGTACTTACTTTCTTTATATTTTTCTCTACTATAGAATTCCAATGTGGTGATGTTTTTGTTGTTTCCTCTATTTTTTTCTCTACGAAAGTTCTGATGTTACACAAATATAGTAAACCCAATAAGTTTACAAGATGTACGTTGACATTAAAGTATTAAAAATAGATAGATTTCTTGGGTCCGGTGCCGTTCCAGTATCGTGACAGACCACATCGATTCCGACCAAACAACATCGATAATCCAACACAAACAATCATTAAATTATAGTAAAATCATAAACTAATATTATTTTAACTATGTTTTTATTTGAACAATATTAAAGTTAGTAAAAATCATAAACTAATATTATTTTAACTATGTTATTATTCGATAACGTTATCTTTTTATATATTTTTTTTCAATGTTTATATAGAAATTTTATTAATAAGGGAATTGTATTTGAAATAAAACATTTTTCATTAGTAACAAAACAGACTACGTAGTTTCATTGTTTTATGTCGTATATGTGATAGTATGGTACAAAATGCGCTCATCACCTTTCTTACGAGACACCCCGCCGCGTAGTGCAATGTGTCACCTAGTTTTAAACATTATTGTTTTTATTTTTTTTTACCTATGTAAAGCAAGTTGGAGTAACACTAAGAAACTTTGAATATATTTACTTTATTGTTCTACTCATATTGTTTAATTTAACAATGTAGGCGTTTGGTTTGAACAATTTAAACATAAGATGATCTTTGATTAACATAACAACTGTAGGTTAATTTTTTGTTCGGGGTAACTTAAACCTTGTTATATGATAATTATCATATAGTTGTAAACTAACCTTTTTTATTGTTAATTAACTTAACTTAAAATTTTCATAGTTCAACTACAATATAATAGTTGTCGGCAAGTAATTAAGATGGTAATGTTCAAGGTATGGGACGAGTTTTAGCAATCCTAGAATTAAACTTGATTATAAAACTGTTTGTGCCCCATCACACACCCTTCAAGTATTTATTACTCATTATCTATCAGGTTCATAGATATAGCTGTTTATATCTTTACTAGGTTATCACCCGGGAACATCCCGGGTTAGGAAAATTTAGTTTTCAATAATAAAAGGTACATAAACAACATTTTCAAACTCATTAGTATCTTCTTTCCCTTCCCATAAAAATTTATTTGTTTTGTTTCATCAGTATCCTAACTTTGTCTCCATGTGTATTCACCCGGGAACTTCCCGTGCTAGGAAAATTTAATTTACAATAAACAAAAGTACATAAACAACACTTTGAACATCTTTAGTATCCTCTTTCCCTTCCCCACAACAAATTTTTAGTTCGGTTTCATAAGTACCTCAACTTTGACTACATATTTATTGAAAGTTTTCATGTAAAGCTAATTCCTTTTTTAATTGATAATGAGATCTCAATATAAGAATGTTTAACAAAAAATCCTTTATATAACCTACATTCCTTTCTCGTATATAGATTTAGACGATTAAATAACCCATCCATCCTAAATAAAATCAACAATATTTTTTATCTTCAAAAGGTCAAACTCAGTTCTATGTTATGTAATTACCTCAAAGTTGTCATGCTCAAACAAAATACGAAAAAAGAATCTACAACCCCTTATATCATGCCATTGTGTTTGAACATCATAATATCATGCTTGATCTTTATTTTTTTCTCATAATGTACCCCAAAAATTCAAAAACTTAGCATTTAATAATTAAAAGATGTTATGTAAAAGTGGATTCTAGAGTGGGACCAGTAGTTTGAAATAAACATTGTCTAAATCAACTCACCCATAAATAAATTAAAAGATGTTACTTAATACATTATATTCATGTCACTTGATAAACTTGAGATCAAAATTTGTGGTTAATATACACCAGATTACTTTCTACAAATCAAAGGAAAAGCAAGTAGCAGCACATTATGCATTCTTTCCTTGACTAAAATGTACTTAATTTACCACTTACTATAACAATCAACATCGCACCTGAAAAAAAAAACGAATGTAGCACTAACCCAAAGTTCGAATGAGGTATAAAATTGCCTTTGAAAGGCTGAGTGTCTCCGCCGTTCATAGCCATGGTTTTAAACCCACCAACGCCGACTGTTCACGTACAAAGCCGCCAAGTGTTACAGTGATGTGCACTCCCGGAATCGTCGACTATCACAAGCGGTTCCGGAATTCTACACAGAACCAACGCCATTGAAGCACCACTTCCAAATTTGTCGATCACCGAATTCACATTTGGTACGGTACCGGTTCGGTACCCTGCACCAAATGCTCATCCCTATTTTGAACCATTACCAAATCCACTCGACCGGCCCATATTGAACCCATCCGATGACAGACCTGGCCACTTAACCTAAAAACATAAGAAGAAAAACGATGCCTTCTAATAGAAACAGAACCATCAGGAGCACGACGCTCATCATGTAACCTTCATATAAAATAGTACCAAAATTCTTATAAAATTCATACAAATTTTACGGAAGCATTAGACCTCAAATTTTACAAGATTTAACATCTACTCGTTAGGAAAGTCGTTGAAAGACTGAGCATCAAAAGATCATTCAGAATAAGCTGTAATTATATTCAAACCTAATTTAAAAGAATAAGAAACAAATCAAATGAGCATTAGATTGAACACCTGGTGTGTAAATCAGATAGGCTTCAAGTTTAAAATATACCTTCCATTGAGTGTGTTTAGTGTCTTACCTCAACAGTTGGGAAGTGACTCGTTTAGGTGGAAATTCAATGGAGCAGCCACCTGATTCCATTGTTCGTCACCTAAAGGTCTTGCAACTGCTTCTACACTATTTGGAGCAGCCACCTATTCCATTGTTCGTCAACCTCATAAGCCACCACACCATTAGAGTGCCCATCATAAAATATTAGTACTTTCTAAATATAAAAAACCACACACACCTAAGTATATTTTTGTTTAGTATATATATTTGATAATAGTATTTATATAATGTATGTTGTGAAGTGTATAAATATAAATGTATAAGTATTATAAAGTTATTATTAATTTATAATAAAACTCATATGTATGTAACGTACATTTTTAATTTATAATAATTGTTGTATAAATGGGTATACCCGATACCCGCGGGTATACCCGAAACCCGACGGTTAATTACCCGACAAATACCCGACGGGTATTGGGTCGGGTATGGGATACAATTTTACAACCGGGTATGGGTATGTGATTACCAATACCCGCCCCGAACCCGACCCATTGCCATCCCTATTTGTCAATCATGCGCTATCCACATTATATGTATGACTCAGACAAGCGATAACTGGGCAGGACCAACTTGTCTGCAAACATTTTGCCAGTTTTTGGCATCACATGCCAATGAAAAGTCATATTAAAATCTCTACCTCTAAGGTTGCTTCCCTGGATAATATATAAAGAAAACAAAAAAATTAGAAAACGAATAAATAAACCACCAACTAACCATTTGACTTAACTTTTTGTAAAAAATAATTGCCTGTTCAATGAACCTTACTTGTTCTTAATTTTTGCAGAAAACTTTGCATCTTCTCTTGCTGGTATGATACGATCCCACAATGAAACCTGACAATGACATATTATTCTGAATTAGTCATCAAACATATATCATAACACAACTGAATTTCGGAAAAGAAACGATTAATCGTACCTGATTCAGGAAATTCTTTGGAGTGCTATATTCAGCAGCTAAAAATACAAAAACCCGCACGTAAAAATACAAACTTGAAGTTGATGAAGAAGCACACCAGCCGCAACACTAACATTCAAAGTTTCAACCACAACAAAAGACTGAGGGTCTACATCTTCTAACCCTGCACTAAAATGCACTGGGATGTTCCCAGGAATTTTAACTAACTGCGTACAAGACCTCTCAACCAGCGGTCGCAAACCCGTGCGCTCACTCCCCAACACAAGGATCGTGGGCCCACCGGTCACCACCTCGTTTATATCCACAGCTAGTGAAGAAACCGAACCACTGAGAACCCTCCAACCGTTTTAAGCTGAAGAAACCAAAAACTGCATCACTATATTTTGACTTACTTTGACCTGAATGAAAAAGGTGGGGTTTTTTTTTTCAGGGCTAATGATCAAAGTTTGTTTCTTTGAGGAAGCAGATCATGTGCCGGTCCACACCGAAGACAATATATTTAACACAGAAGATGATTTTCGCGATTTCTTGTCTCGCAGAGGATGGATTTGCTTGAGAGAATTTAATAGTTACCGAAACATTGATATTATGGATGAGCTTTGCCCTGGTGTTATTTACCTCTTGAAAAAAAAATATTTCTTGAGTTATTGTAATTGTAAATATAAACTAAGATGTGACCTACTATGAATGGAATCATGGACTAATTTGCTTGTGACATGTGCATATTTTTTTAATATTAAGAAGTTGATAGCACCTCATAACCCGTGTCAAAGTTTTCGTATGTGCATATTTGCTTGTGACATGTGCATACTTTGACCTGTCAAGTCATTTTACATTTTATGAACATAATTGTAATCAAAGAGAACAATTTTCATGAAAGCCATGATAGAACAAGATTCCATATTTATATTTCATATATCTTAAGCAGCTTACAGAAAATGTGAATCAAAATGATTCACATCACAATCTTTGGGAACCAACAACAAACAACAGTAACCAAAGTTTTAGAGTAAAAAGTAAAAAACCACATCTTTTACTAATTACTGCTCATCCCATTCATCATTCTTGTAAGACACTAAAGTGTCAACCTTGTGAATCTGCATCATGAATAAAACAATATATGGTTACATTTGCAGTTCATGATGACACCTAACCTGTTTTAATAACCTATACACCTTTTCATAGTTGATTGCATTATACAATTTAACATATAAAACTTATACACCTTTTCTTTGTGAATGGTGTTTCGATGTTACCTTGGTATCGAAAGAATGCAATTTCACCATCTGCGGATTCGCAATCAGTTTCGGATCACTCTCAGTCCAAGTGAAAGGTACCGCAACATCCATATCAGTATATGCTAACACATCAAATATACCTGCCGACAAACCATACAAAATACCTCAAAACAAAGGGAAAAAACACCTGCTTCGACCAAAATTAACAAAAAAAAAAAACTCAATATGACAAACGTGTTAATCCTTACAGGGTTCATCAAGGCATGGCAAGTAAGTGATGCTGGATGCAATCTGTCTCATGATAGCTTGAATCTCCCTCATGATTTCCTTATGACTCTTCTCTCTTGAAACTCTGCAAACCAACAAACATTGAATCAATACAAAAACAATGTATCCGATATATTAATCAAAGGTTCCAACAATATCTTACCCTTTTTTCAACAACTTCTTTATCAGTCTCTATACTGAAATTCCACCTTTCAAGTACTTCATTAGTGGCCTTGCTCATAATCACAAGAACAATCCTTTGTAACTTCCCAGCTTCCAGCCATTCTATATAAACACACACACACACACACACACAAAAAAAAAAAAAAAAACACTTTACCTAAATTCTATCAAGATTTGTGCATAAATTCATTAAAAATATTAATAGTTTACCAGAAAGCTGTGTGTTCGAATTTGCAATGAAGGTCTTAACACCGTCGTTTATATCCACGGCTAGTGAAGAAACCGAACCACTGAGAACCCTCCAACTGTTTTAAGCTGAAGAAACCAAAAACTGCATCATGTTCTTACACGACGGAAGTTCGGTTAGCTCAAGTGAACCGGCACACGCTTTACTTACAACCCCACTAAGCGATGCGGAATTCTTTGTGCAAATTACAACCCCCGATGCACCAAAAAGCACGCTGGCCTGATTATAGCACCCAAGTTTTGTGGGTCCATAACTTCATCTAACGCCAACCAAAGCCCTGTTCCTTCGTTTTCCCCTACGCGATCCAGTTGACGTATGTTCACCATTTCTAACGATGAAGCGTCGAGAACCAAACGCTGATGCGGTCGGTTATATGCAAATATATTAAGATCGTGTTTTGATATCTCTTTCTTTGTCAGTACTATTTTATCGGCAAGCTTCAAGACTTTTTTGAACGCTTTCTTGTCCTTTTTGTTTTTATTATTTCCGGTTAAATCAATACCTTCGTGAACATACAAAAAATAAAACTCTCTTCGGTTCGCTGATAACGCAAGTAAATGAGGACATTGACAACCTCATATATCCGCCCATATTGATACAACCCTAGTTTGACCTAAACATATTTTGACGCGTTAAGTGGTCCGTTGGGTTTACCAGGCCTAATAGCATATATAATTTGTGTTATTAAAGGAGTTGGTAGTCCCATAATATTGAATACCTGGATCAACTCCATTCGTGTTTGGAGAGCCAACTGGAGGCAAAATGATGACATTCCTAATAACATGGTTGTACTTGTTTTCATATAAATACATAAAGTTAAAGATTGTGTTAGTAGTACGGCTAAGATTTTTAACCAAAACCCGACCCAAAACCGAAGTCACCCAAACCCGACTTAGAAAAAACCCAATGAACCCGTAATGGAATAACCTAAAACTCGAACCCAAAATAATTTAAATGGGTGTGCTAAAAACTTTTCAAGATCACTATCAACTATGGATGATGTTCAACTTATTATCACAATGCAAAGATGAAAATTGTTTTTTAATGAAAAAAGGATCAAGATAATTATGCGAAGCTGTAAATCCTTCATAATTGTAAACCATGTGAGCAAAGACTATAATCTAAACCTAAATCCTAACTCTAGAATAACTTCGTTGTTGTAATAAAATTAAGATAACGCTACCTGAAAATCGGACACGAAGACAATTCAAGATGAGTATCCAGGTGATGCCTTTTACAAGTGTCTTCCAAACGCCGAACACCACTTTTGTACCTGAAGAAAAAAACTCGTTGTCAATATGAGCACAAAAATCAGTAAAAGGAAACCTTCTCAGAAGATTGCACAACATTAAATAGAAGTGAAGGCTTTCAAGTTGAAACTTACAAGAGAAAGCATTTTTTACATACCAGACACAAGAATCCGATTAGTTGATTAGAAAAGTAACCATGACATTAAAATATCAATTGACCATAATATTTGGACGTGCATTTTGAAAGTGAACATGCGAGTTATTGAATAATCATATTTGGAAAACCATTTGAAATATAGAAATCGTGAGCCATGCTAAAAGTCTTTGACGGTGCTCATTGTTTGGGAAATCGTGAATACAAAGAGTTTGTCCATATCCGTCTCCCTGATTGATCTTTTGCATCTTCTTGCACATGTAATTAGAAAGCTGTAAAGAACATCGATTCAATGTGCAGGATTAGGCTATTTTCAAATCTTGCATATATATTCTATCATTCATTAAGTATTTATAGCCTACAAAATATAAATCAACAACTCAAAATCAACTTAACATATCCATTTTTACAGCACATAAGAGAAGAAAGTTACCCAGTACCAAAGCGATCATCATCAACTGCTTCTGGCATATCAATGTCCCCTGTAACAACAGTAGTAGCAGAATCATCCATTGACATGGCAAGTGCTTGCTGTAGCAGTGCATTCTCATCATCCTGCTATAAGTGATAATATTGCAGTTAATAAGTTATTAGAAACCTTGGGGGCGAAATATAAGATAAAGCGACAAGGAACAATTTCTGGTTTCTACCTCCAAATTAGAGGAATTATGTTAAAGCTGGTGATGGAAGACTGTTCATAGATGCTTCTATTTCCAAATCATTGCTTGATGATTTACCAACTTCCTGTAACTATTACAGTAAGGATATCAGGAGTAGTTTATAGAGTATCCGGAGAGCTATTGAGATTTTCTTGCACAAAAGTTTTTTCATCAAGTCACCAAGGATGAATATAGTAAAACAGACAACCTTTTTTTATAAAATAACAATAAACATACCTTAGGGAAGAAATGTTATCAGCCCCGATTTGTTAAAACCTGAAGAAGCTATATACTAAAACAGTTAGATAATAGAAAGTATGCATAAGAATCATCTATGCATACACAAAAAGAAAGGAAAATAGATTTTTTAGGGAAAAACGCAGATGCCTTTTGTCCTTTTTATCCTTTACTTTTCCCAAATAAAACAATCTATATCCAACCGTCACCCCAACACATCTTCATTCTTCTTCTGCGTTCAAATCAACAAACAACACGAGCAATAAAAAACCCTACCTTGATAAAAAAAATGCTTAATTGTAGTGTGACAAAGATGAAGTCGAATCAGACCTAATCAAACAAAAGCGATCATTCGAATTGAATTACTTGTCACAAAAGATGAAATCAAACCTAATCAAATCAGACCGAATCAAATTAAACTCGATTGAACCCTAGTTCCCACAAAACGAAAAAAATGAGTTATCAAACTACAAAAAAATGAATTAACAAACTACAAAAAAATGAATTAACAAACTGAATCTAAAACATATAGACATCAAACGCCCAATCACAAGAATTGAACAATCAGATTTAAACTAAAAAAACCTAAATAACAAAATGAACTGTAAAAGGTTTTTATTTTTGTCGATCTGCTGTAATCAAGAACAAATCTTACCTGTGATCTGAAATACTCCAAATCGAACCTTCGGTTGTTCTTCTTTTTGATCGGTAGTTGTATTTCTTACGCCCAACACACGATATGCAATATAAACAACGAAAAATCAAGCGAGGTTCCAACATCAGCGATTAGAGATCGAATATGTCTTGGAAGAAAAACATAAAATCGATTGAACTTCAAACATAAATAATTATTCAGCTAGCAACTTTAAACCTCATTCTTAACTGGATTTGAATTGATGAGCATGCCTTGTTTGCCTCCAGGCAATGTAGAGTGAATGATCAGGCCCTAGATCTGTAAACAAACAAATAAAAGATGAACATACCTATTTCAAAACCGTCAACATCTTCATTCTTCTTATGTGTTCAAATCAACAAACAACACCAACAATAAAAAAACCTACCTTGATAAAAAAATGCTTAATTGTAGTGTGACAAAGATGAAATCGAATCAGACCTAATCAAACAAAACCGAGCATTCGAATCGAATTGTTTGTCACAAAAGATGAAAATCAAACCTAATCGAATAAGACCGTATCAAATTAAACCCTAGTTTGCACAAAACGAAAAGCTTTCCAAACTATAAAAGAACAATGAATTCACAAACGGAATCTATATATATAATATATGAATAAGGTTTGGGACACGTGTCGCGTTGTGGTGCAACCTCACTAGATTTTTGGCGGGAAAATGTGAGAATCCTTAGAATTTTACACGGGATCCGAATTGGGACAATCATACCCGGTTTTTTGACCCGGGTATATATATACTATCTAATAAACATAATTCTCTCAAACCTTCATTCACAGCTTCTCCTTCACGCTTTCTCATTTTACAACCCTAATTCTTTTTTATGCCGCTGCACAATTCCTCTTGCCTTTAGCCTCACGCTGTAACGGTGGAACATTAAGAACCTGCAAAAGCTTCATATCTTTGGATCCCAAAACCATCGATTTGTCTCAACCAAGTTTTTTTCATGTTTGCTAGATGTTTTTCAAATCACAGGTAAGATTTGTTCTTGATTAGGATTTTTTAGTTTAGTACTAATTGTTCAATTATTTTGACTGGGCGTTTGATGTCTATATATTTCAGATTCCGTTTGTGATGAGCATGCCTTGTTTGCCTCCAGGCAATGTAGAGTGAATGATCAGGCCCTAGATCTTTAAACAAACAAATAAAAGATGAACATACCTATTTCAAAACCGTCAACATCTTCATTCTTCTTATGCGTTCAAATCAACAAACAACACCAACAATAAAAAAACCTACCTTGATAAAAAAAAATGCTTAATTGTAGTGTGACAAAGATGAAATCGAATCAGACCTAATCAAACAAAACCGAGCATTCGAATCGAATTGTTTGTCACAAAAGATGAAAATCAAACCTAATCGAATAAGACCGTATCAAATTAAACCAAATTAAACCCTAGTTTGCACAAAACGAAAAGCTTTCCAAACTATAAAAGAACAATGAATTCACAAACGGAATCTGAAATATATAGACATCAAACGCCCAGTCAAAATAATTGAACAATTAGTACTAAACTAAAAAATCCTAATCAAGAACAAATCTTACCTGTGATTTGAAAAACATCTAGCAAACATGAAAAAAACTTGGTTGAGACAAATCGATGGTTTTGGGATCCAAAGATATGAAGCTTTTGCAGGTTCTTAATGTTCCACCGTTACAGCGTGAGGCTAAAGGCAAGAGGAATTGTGCAGCGGCATAAAAAAGAATTAGGGTTGTAAAATGAGAAAGCGTGAAGGAGAAGCTGTGAATGAAGGTTTGAGAGAATTATGTTTATTAGATAGTATATATATACCCGGGTCAAAAAACCGGGTATGATTGTCCCAATTCGGATCCCGTGTAAAATTCTAAGGATTCTCACATTTTCCCGCCAAAAATCTAGTGAGGTTGCACCACAACGCGACACGTGTCCCAAACCTTATTCATATATTATATATATAGATATAGATGCGGTTAAAAGTTACCCATTACCCAAAAACACACAATTTAAAATTTATAAAAGATAACTCGACCACATTTCTAACGAGTCCATAATATTAATAATTATATTTTTTTAACAATTTTAGTGTAATTTATTTTCATAAGATTGAATAAAATATTAATATATTTTATTTCAACCGGGTAAATGCTTTCGGCCAATCCCACATGTATCACTTAATACCATACATGTTAGAAGCCCACAACTTTTTTAAAACGAATTTCAAACCGATCTCTTACCTGTCATCTTATAACATCGCTTCGTTTTAAAAAAAAAAGTTATGTGTTATAATATTATTTTGTAAGTTTTCATTTTTACGTTAAGTTTGATTCTCAATTTTGATTTCGTTTTTTGTGATTTCCTTTTGTCAAGTTGTAAGTTATAACAGATTCTTTTATCATCTGCCAACCTAATTCCTTTGATCTTGGCTTTGTGTTTTTAGGCATCTCAACGACAATCCATATTTTTGTATTAATTACGTTTCATCCTTTTCAGTATGGTTACACATTCTTTTCTTTCGACTATTATATTTTATTTATTAGTTTAGGTGTTTATTAATATCATTCACCCTGATGAATTATTGCTGGTGTAATCTAATAAAAAATAAAAAAATGATGAATCCATTGCCATTGCTGTAAGTTTCCGTTACAAAGTTTCGGTTATTTTGTTATTATTTTTCTTTCATAATTAAAAAAAAGTAAACTAGTTATTTTACATCAATTAAACTGATATTTTTAACGTTAATTACGATTACAAACCAATCATGTTACAAATTTACAAAGAGTTGAGATTAAACTATTAATCAGCTTCATACCCTATGATTTAAAACCAATTCCATGGTTATACCCGACCCGAACCGATTAAAACCTGAAACCTGAACCAAAAAACCCGATCGCTTTGTCTTCAGAACCCAGTTGCGTACCCAAACGGCCAAACCGGTTGTTACAATATCTGGTTTTTTATTCTCTTAGACCATACTCGGAATCGGCTCCATATACCCAAAACTGGTTTTGAAAAAAATAACCCGATTTCCGCACCTCTTGTTGCAACAAAAGTAAGATTTGTCTTTACCGACAACCCGATCACAAGATATGGGCTTATGATTTATGGTAAATCCCTTACATAATAGTGGTGGAACAAACATATTCATATTATATACTCATGATAGTAGAACTCAGAACTTCAAAAATAACAACTGAAACTCGAGTCTTAGAAATAGAGCTTGAAATAAACCATGGTTGAAATCTTTAGAGTAAAATAAAAGAACAGATATGTACGACAAAAACAATAAAAGAACACGCACGTCGTTCATTAAACAAAACATTTTTTAAACAGAAAACTACAAGAACCGCATAATATAGTGTACTATTGACCCGAATTACATACACTATCACAGCTATACACAACACTGTAAAATAAAATTAATGGGTTCCAAGTTTACAACAAATTAAGTTTATATCCTTTCCATGTAATCCAAGAATGGAATATAAAAAAGTGTATATATGCATGCATGTTGCATGCTGAGGAAGGAAGGAATAAAAGAGTGGGGTTAATGATAGATTTCTTATGAAATGGTTTATGCCTTACGTGTAACCAAAGATATTCCACTTTTCTTTCCTTTATAAATGGTGCATTAGTGTGTGTGTAAATTGGTATATTGAACTTGCTTATTGATCTCAGAAGGAAATTAATTTGATGGATTCTTCAATTGGTATGTATCTCTCTTTTATTTTATCTATGCTTACTACTAGAAAACTGCTACTATTCCTACCAAAATTTCCTACGCATTTTCTACGAATGAAAATGCCGACACTTTTCCTACGAAACTCTGCGTATAAGAAAGGGTCTTAGTTTTGTGACAAAAAGCGACAAAAAAGTGACAGATGGATTTGCGTAGGAGAAGCGTCGGAAAATTCCGACAGATTTCCGACTAAATTCGTTTTCATTTTAACCATTAGTCGGAAATTCGTAGGAATCGGTGTGCGTGGGAAAAGTGTCAGTTTTCTTTCCTTTATAATCGGTGTTTGTAAATTGGTATATTGAACTTGCTTATCGATTTGAGAAGGAAATTAATTTGATGGATTCTTCAATTGGTATGTATCTCTCTTTTATTTTATATATGCTTACTTTTGGTGCTCATTTGTCGATCAAGGGGGAGTTTGCTTTAGTTATTATTTTGTATTAAAAATAAAACTATGATTTTGTTTTATATATATATATGTGCATGCATGTAAAAGCGTATCTAATATATCCATTGGGATTACTTATTACCCGTCGGATTTGTGTGTTTCTCTTGAGTATGAAGGAATATCTATAATTTTAGATGATTGAAATTGCCCACTTTTATCATAAGCACATACTAAAAAACAACTCGATGTTATGTCGATTTTGGATAATTAAATGGACATCACGTACTAACATTGATGCACTTAAACCCACACAAAATATTATAATTAGTCTCACGTTCAAATAGATGTTTCTTAAGCAGTAGCGGAACTAGACGATTATTATTGGGGGGTTGCAATGTAATTTTTAATCACAAGTAGATATGTGTGTGTATATATAGGGTGGGGGGTTCTATAGTGAACTGTAGTGTATTTGTGAACTAAGTGAACAAATTCTGGCCATTGATTTAAATCATCAAATCGTAAAATACACTAGTGTATACGCTAGTGTATTTTCGTCATCTACACTTGTGTATTGATAATCAAGGGCTATGATTAGTTCACTAGTATTCAAAATCAAGGGGGTTGTTCACAAATGTTCCTAACCATATATATATGTATTTTGTATGTATGTATGTATGTATGTATGTATGTATGTATGTATGTATAGGGTAGGGTTCGAGCGTGAACAACCTCCCAAGAGTGAACTGCGTGAACGGATATGGACCCTTGATTTCCTTTTTAGTTGTTAAGGGTAGGATTGTAATTATATAAAAAATTAGATTTAAATCATTATTTTAATAACCGAATTAAGTTACATCTTTCCTAATTTAAATTCATTATCCACATTATGTTTATTTATTAATAAGATAATTATCAAAACAAACAACAAATCACCAGATTTCAATTTTAATTTTTATTTCAGATTTCATAACCAGAATTCAAATTTTGATTTTTAAGATCCACGTAACCTTCATATTTCAACGGTATACACATGTGTACTTGGATATAAATAGAACAGTACACATGTGTACTCAGCATCGTACATATGTGTACTGTAATTCACAGGTGTACATCAACATTCAATATAAAAAAAAATTCTGAGATATCACAAAAAACAGACGATATACACATGTGTACATCGCATTGAAAAGAGGGCAAAATCAGAATACACATGTGTACATCGCATTTAACAAATAATTATTTTAATAATTGAATTAAGTTACATCTTTCCCAATCCTTGATTTGATTTGATTTGTGAGAGATTTATGCAATCAATTTAAGATTTAAATTACACATATACCCTTTTTGTATTTAATTAAATGAAAAAAATTAACCAAATAATTACCATCATGTCATTCATTTTAATCTCAAGACCATAAAAATCAAGAGCCCAGATCAGTTCACGCAGTTCACTCTTGGGATTTTGTTCACGTTTGAACCTAATCCTATATATATATATATATATAGGGAGAAGATCATGCGAGAACCACCTCTTATTGTGAGAACCGCGAGAACAAATGTGAACACATCAAAAATGCCTAAAAATCACACAAAAAATTTGTTTTTGAATTTTTTAATATTTTTTATAAAAAAATCGCTACTTTTCGAAACAAAAAAAAAAAAAAAAATTTAAAAAAAAAATTTTTTTTTTTAAATTTTTTTTTTTTTGCTTCTTAAAATAGCGATTTTAACATAAAAAAATATTAAAAAATTCAAAAAAAATTTTTTAGATTTTTTTAGGTTTTTTGGGGGTTTAGTTTTTAGCATTTTAGCTTGGGGTGGGGGGGGGGGGGGTTTAGGTTTTTTTGGGGGGGGGGGGGGGTTTAGGTTTTTTGGGGGTGGGGGTTAGGTTTTTTTAGGTTTTTTTAGCTATTTTAGGTTGTGTTCACATTGGTTCTCAAGGTTCTCACAATAAGGGTGGTTCTCGCATGAGCCCCTCCCTATATATATATATATATATAGGCTAATTATAAGGAGAAAACCCACTACAATTGACTAAACCCAAGAAACCCACATATGTGGCTAGGATTCAGCCACATCACATCTCCCACATTAATAAGCGAGGGGTATATACGTCATTTTGCATGATGACAGAAAATGTAACAGCCACATCACATCTCCCACATTAATAAGCACTCTCTCTCTTCCTTTTTAACATAAATTGACGTGCATCTCTCTTCATTTGAAAGATCTCATATTCTCCTTCATCTCTCTTCTCTTACACACTTTTCCCTCTTTCTCTCTCTCTTTATATCTTTATCATCTAATTCATATTCAGATCTTGAAGATCTTCATCCAGATCTAAAAGTGATCTGAATCCAAAAGATGATCTAGTTCAAAAGATCATCATCCAGATGCTCCAGATCTAGAAGATCATCATCCAGATGTTCGATGTTTGAACATGATATTCCAAATCTAGAAGATCCTCCTCCAGATCCGGTTGAAGATGATCGATGTTGAAGATGATGTGATGGCGGTTCGATGTTGAAGATGACCCCAAAGATGTTCGATGTTTAAACATGATGTTCCAGATCTAGAAGATCCTCCAGGTCCATAAGTATGTTTGTTTTCAGTTTTTTTTTTTCAGATTTGCAATTTTTTTTTTTGCGTTTTGTAGTTCTTCATTTTTTTGTATTTTGTAGATCTGCAACTTTTTTCTGGATATGTTGTTTTTTTTTTTTGTTCAAGAAGATGAATGTTTTTAATTTCTTGATTTATCAATTTTTTAATTTCTTGATTTGTCATTTTTTTGTATTTTGTAGATCTGCAACTTTGTTTTTTGTTCAAGAAGATGAATGTTTTTAATTTGTTTTTTTGTTGTGGTTTGTGGATCTGCTATTTTTTTTTGTTCAAGAAGATGGAGGTTTTTAAGTTCTTGTTTTATGGGTTTGTTGTTTTTATTATTGATTGCATCAATTTTTTGTGTAAAATTTGTTTCAGATCTTGTTCAAGAAGGTGAATAAGTATAGTTTTTTTCATCTTTGTTTGCAAATCTACACTTTTTTAGTCTGCATTTTTGTTGTGTTTTGTGGATCTGCAATTTTTTATTATTAAAAAAATGCATGTTACATTTTTTCGTGTTACATAAATAATGCACGTTACTGAAAATAAAGTGTGTTGTGTTTCTGGCATAAATTGATAATTAAAAAATGCATGTTACATTTTTTCGTGTTACATAAATAATGCACGTTACTGAAAATAAAGTGTGTTGTTACACTTATTTAGACTGTTGTTTTTATTATTGATTGCATCAATTTTTTGTGTAAAATTTGTTTCAGATCTTGTTCAAGAAGGTGAATAAGTATGTTTTTTTTCAGCTTTGTTTGCAAATCTACACTTTGAAGATGATGTTTCAGATGTTGAAGATGATTCAAAAGATGTTTGATTTTGAACATAGTTACGAAATGTAACAATCAAAGAAAAAATGAATGTTACATTTTTTCGTGTTACATAAATAATGCACGTTACTGAAAATAAAGTGGATTGTTACACTTTTTTAGACTGTTGTAAAAATAAAGTGTGCTGTTACATTTTTTCCCAGATTATTGTAAAAACAAAGTGACTGTTACAGAAACAAAGTGTGTTGTTACATTTTTTTGTGTTAGAAATGTAACAATCAATCAAAGTAAAAATGTCTGTTACATTTTTTGTGTTACAGAAATAATGTCCGTTACAGAAAATAAAGTGCATTTAATCATGTAAAAATTATATGTTACGTTTCTGTGTAATATTTTATGTTATAGAAATAAAGTGTGTTATTACAAATGTGGCATAAATTGATAATTAAAAAATGTATGTTACATTTTTTATGTAATAAAATACAGATGTATATAAAAAAGAAACAAAAAATCTGATTTATATAAAAATGAAAAAAACAGAATTACATCAAAAGAAATAAAAAATCTGACACATGGAAGTAGACTTTTCCCATTTTACCCTTCAAGTACATCATATATATTTAAATATTGAGAGAAAGGGAGAAAAAGCAACACATATCCCAAAATTAATCTTAGCCATCCATGTATCATAATCAATGGTTGTTATTGGGTTTTCAGGGTTTATTCAACTCAAGTGGGTTTTCTATTTATCCTTGCCCTATATATATATATATAGGGAGGGGCTCATGCGAGAACCACTCTTATTGTGAGAACCTTGAGAACCAATGTGAACACAACCTAAAATAGCTAAAAAAAACCTAAAAAAAACCTAAAAAAACCTAACCCCCACCCCCCCCCCACCCAAAAACCTAAACCCCCCACCCCCCCCCCCCCCAAAACCTAAACCCCCCCCCCCCCCCCCCCAAGCTAAAAAAAAACCTAAAGAAAACCTAAAAAAACCTAAAAAAAACCTAAAAAAACCTAACCCCCACCCCCCCCCCCACCCAAAAACCTAAACCCCCCCCCCCCCCCCCCAAAAAAAAAAAACCTAAACCCCCCTCCCCCACCCCCCAAAAACCTAAACCCCCCCCCCCCCCCCCCAAGCTAAAATGCTAAAAACTAAACCCCCAAAAAACCTAAAAAAAATCTAAAAAAATCAAAAAAAAATCCAAATTTTTTTTTTTTGATTTTTTTAATATTTTTTAGGTTAAAATCGCTACTTTTCGAAGGCAAAAAAAAAAAAAAAAAATTTTTTTTAAAAAAAAAAAAAAAATTTTAAAAAAAAAATATATATTTTTTTTTTTTGGTTCGAAAAGTAGCGATTTTAACCTAAAAAATATTAAAAAAATCAAAAAAAAAAATTTTGTGTGATTTTTAGCTATTTTTAGGCATTTTGGGTGTGTTCACATTGGTTCTCGCGGTTCTCGCAATAAGAGGTGGTTCTCGCATGATCTTCTCCCTATATATATATATATATATATATAGGAATAAGTTAAAATGAGAACCACCTCGAGTTGTAAGAACCCGCGAGAACCACCCCCGCGGGGGGGCGTTGACCACGATTTTTTTTTACAACTAGATGTGTATATTTTAACAACCTACGTAAAGTTTGGGTTTAAACGGCGCGCCCGAGGGGGTAGTTTTTTACGCCCAAAGTTTGGTTAAAAAAAAGAAAAATTAAAAAAAAATAAAAAAACCCAAACTTTGGGCGTAAAAAACTACCCCCTCGGGCGCGCCGTTTAAACCCAAACTTTACGTAGGTTGTTAAAATATACACATCTAGTTGTAAAAAAAAAATCGTGGTCAACGCCCCCCCGCGGGGGTGGTTCTCGCGGGTTCTTACAACTCGAGGTGGTTCTCATTTTAACATTCCCCTATATATATATATATATATATATGTAAGGTTAAGATTTATTCTTATCGTACTTAGGCAAAATAAACTTTTTATTTGATCCTACCCCGTATTATGATTATTACTACAGCTTTAGATTGCTATAAGCAAGACATTTTAACAACCACTATATGTTTTGTTAAGTTTTTTTAATGAAAGTTCATTGTAAGAAATAGATTTTTACATAAAACTAAATAATCTATTCATTAGAAATGGTACTACTATAAACAAACCTAATAAAAATAATAACAAAACAAACAAAATTATATAAATTTTATACTAAAGAAAGTAATGAATAATTAAAAAAATAAAAGTTGAAATTACTATCGCTGATGTTTTAGAGAGTTAATGAAAGCCCAAACAATATATCAAATATGGATTTATTACTTTTGAATTGGGCCACATCTATAATTTTTAAAAGCCCAGTTACAAAACGTAATATGTTACTTTTTAGTTCACCTGCACTCACCGGAGAGAAATATGATCATCAGTTGGTCACCTTACCTACCTTCTTGGCTTCTTCTCTTCTATTTTTCTAATCGAATAGTGATTTTGTGTAACATAAATATGTTATTGATGTAGTTGCTATGGACCCACTCCGTCACTTTAGTCACGAGCATCCGCTGAACCTTGTGCATCTGCCGCAGCAGTTGCATCACAAAAATGAAAATGCAGACGATGAGGATGAGGATGAAGTTGAAGATGAAGTTGAATTTGTGGAGGAAGACCATCAATGCAACCTTTGTAAGGAACAGATCTGGTCATTTCATATGTGCTATTACTCCTGCAAGACTTGTAACTACTCATTGCACAAATTCTGTGCAGAGCTACACCGAAAGCTACAAAATCACCCGTTACATCCTGGCCATGATCTTTCTTTTTATTCAAGTGATTCTGAGTATAAGTGTCAGGGTCTGCAATCTTATGCAGAAGAGTATTTCTAGGTATTACTGTCGTCCTTGCGACTTTCAAATGGATATAATTTGCTGCTACTTTTGTTAGAATGGAAGATAAACCACCATAGTCACCCACACCAACTGGAGCGAATGTCCTGGCCCATAGTATCAGGTTGTGTAGCTTGTGGTAACAAACATGAAGGGTTTTCTTTCAGTGTACGACTTGTCCTAGGTTTTTAATCAACCTGGAATGTGCTTTGCTGCCTACCAAATTACTTATACAAAATCATACTGATGGGACTTTCACTCATTCTCATCCACTTACTCTTGCCTATTCTTTTCCATATTCCGAATATGAAGCTAAATACTATCCCAAATGTAGAGTTTGTGGTGGCAAATTCTATCCTCATTTATGGATTTACAAATGCGATAAATGTATGTATTTCGTGCATGTTGATTGTGCGACTTCAAAGAAAGAGCCGTTTATGTCCATCTTCCAAACTACAAGTGAGCATTCTCTTCTTCGTTTTTATAATTCTTTTAGTTTGTGTCTTAATCTAATTCCAGGTATATCTTTAATCAGGCCTTGGCAAAACTTATAAAAATTTTAAAGAAGATGAACACCTGAATCTGCTCCATTGTCCATTTCAAGATGAAGGTGACAATCTTCTGAAGCGTTATATGTCTAATCAACACGAGTTGATTGGTGACTCCAAACAACATGAGGGTGAGATGCTCAACCATGCTAGCCATCAACACCCACTCGTCCTTTTCGACAAGCAAACACCAGTTGGTGTTTCTCTGCATGACCCCATGAAAAGAAGTCAACTGTTATGTGATGGGTGTGTGAAACCAATCATTACGGTACCCTTTTACATGTGTTGCCAATATGATGATAAACAATGTTGTTTTGTTCTTCATGAGTGGTGTGCCAAACTACCGCCTGAAGTACAAGAATACGTGGGCCATCCTGAGCATACTCTTTTTCTTCTGCCGAAAATACCTAGTAAGTTCTTTTGGTGTCTTCAAATGTGCCGTTTGCAAGTTACCATCCAATGGTTTTTCATATGGATGCACAATATGTGATTTTTATGTTGATATCAATTGTGCATTCATACCTAAAGAAATCACACATGACGCTCATCCAAATCATCTCCTGTCGATAGTGAAACCTTCAGCTAAGCAATTAAATACATATTGCAAAGCATGCAGATATTCGGTGTACGGGAGGAATCTGGTATTTCATTGCCCTTCTTGTAATTTCTACATTGATGTAGAGTGTGCTTTGTTATTGCCTAGAGTGATTAAGCACAAGTTCGATAATCATCCTTTGAACCTAAGATACGAACCAGCAGAGAATCATATTAGCAAATACTTTTGTGAAATATGTGAGGATGAATTTACCCCTTGGGAGTGGTTCTATCATTGCAGTATATGTGACCAGTCAATGCATGCTGCTTGTGTGCCCTTAATACTTCAATGGGAGCAAAATACATATGCCTATAATCGCAAATGCGTCTATAAGTTTCTCAATGTTAAATTTGGAGGAACGCTTGAGATCAAAGATCACTCACACCGCTTGGCCTTTGTTCAAGGGCTTGAGAGCGATGGCAGGTGCAGTAAGTGTTGTAGGCGATTACAGTACAAGATGATTTTTAAGTGTTTGGAGTGTGAATTTGCATTACATTTTAAGTGTGCCTCTTCATCTGTCAATTGATCAAGCTCATTGGCTTATACTTCGGTGCATCCATATTGTTGTAATATTATTATGTGGATCTAGTCATTTCTTTTGACTAGTTTGGTTTCTATGGTTTATCAATTAAATTGGAGTATTATGTTTCAACTTTTAGTTAGTTATATACAATCTTATTTTGTCAAATAAGAAAGAATCTTATTAAATGTGTTTATTTTAGTTTTCTAAAATACCAGAATAAAAGTTTGCTTCAGCTTTGATCTAAGATTAAAAGAAATTATTGGTTCCCTGTCTCTCTCTGTATAGATACATATATACGGAATTGTCACCGTATTGATCTGACCTATGATATTAAATTGATCAAAAGCCTATTCTCATGTTTTTTGGAAACATTTTAATTAATAAATAGTAAATGAGCTACACTCAGACTTTAAAAACTAGGTAAGAGCCAATCTCAAGCTTTATACACGTAGTTTGAAACAAATCGTGTTTCAGCTCTTTTAAGTTAAATGAGCCGGGCTCGACCGACTCATTCACAATCCTACATATTGCTAAACCAAAAGAAAAGAAAAGAGTTTGTAGATGCGGTACTTTGTGACGAAAACTTGGTAGATAAACGATGTAATAGTTGGTAGGATTTTTGTAATAGAGTTTTGTAGTTGGTCCGAGTGTTGGCATACTTAGGAACAACTTCACCGTAACTTTGGCGCAGGTGACCCAAGTGGCGCAATTACCAACAATTACGCATATGTAGTTGGTGTAGTTGAACAGGTTGGCACACTTAGTCGTGTGACCCTATAAGACCACCCATAGTGGAAGCCAAATTGGGTGTTTTTTTGCCCCGTTCATGCCCAAAAACGCTTGTGCACCGCCCTCTTGGGCGTTTTTTGTATTTTTTTTGGTTGGGCGTGTAGATTAAAACGCCGGATTATTTTATTTTTTATCAATAACGAATTTCCAACTCATTTATTTGTAGCTCGCTCAAAAAAAGCTTGAGAAAAACTAGCTAAAAAACTCAATTTGAGATGACGTGAACCAAGCTGGCTCATTTTGTAACAAAGTCCAGCTCGAGCTAAGCTCGGCTCGGCACATGGCTCGGCTCGTTCTTAGGCTCGTTTAACTCCGACGTAAAGCTCAAGCCAAGTTTAACTGCCTGAATTAATTTCGAGCTTGAGCTCGACCCCACCCTGGCTCGACTCGGCTCGACTCGTTTACAGCCCTAGTGTAGATTAAAACGCCGGATTGTTTTATTTTTTATCAATAACGAATTTCCAACTCATTTACTTGTTTTATTTTTCTAAAAAAATAATAATTGGGTAATTATTGTTGGGGTATTATGGGGCATTATACCAATACACCCTTTTTTAACAAATGCCCTTTTGCTGACTAGTCGGCCACGTGTTGCTTTATGCCCAAGGATGAGACATTTGTTTCAAGCCCCACTAGATATGGTCTAAATATGGAGTTTTTTTCCAAAAGGGTGAAGTGGGAAAAATTATTTATCAAAATGGGTGATTTGAAAAATAATTCCCAAAATAGTTTTTGTTTATCAAATTTAACTATCTATCTATATTTTTTTTTCTCTTTTATTTCTTTATTCGGTTAACCTATTATAATTTTTTGAGTTAATTGCCCGGATGGTCCCTGTGGTTTAACATTTTTTCACGTTTAGTCCCCACCTTTTGAAAATAGCAGGCATGCTCCCTATGGTTTGTCATTTTGTTACTCGGATAGTCCCCTCACATTTACTCTGGGGACTATCCGAGTAACAAAATGACAAACCATAGGGAGCATACCAGCTATTTCTAAACTAACTGATATCTACCCAGGGACTATCCGAGTAACAAAATGACAAACCATAGGGAGCATACCTGCTATTTTCAAAAGGTAGGGACTAAACGTGAAAAAAACGTGAAACCACAGGGATCACCCGAGCAATTAACTCTAATTTTTTCTTTCAATCTACTCTTGACTTCTATTTCTTTCATTCTATTTTGTCGACTTGTTTTGAATCAATTTCTAATACTTTGCTAAGCGAAGCGTCCTGATAAGAAAAGAAAACCAATAACAGTTATTAAAATATTGTGAAATATATGATAACTTAGAATATTAGTTTGATAAGAGCTGTGGAACAAAAACTCTTCTAACATGTTGGAACATAAATGGTTGAGTTAATTGCCCGGATGGTCCCTGTGGTTTAACATTTTTTCACGTTTAGTCCCCACCTTTTGAAAATAGCAGGTATGCTCCCTATGGTTTGTCATTTTGTTACTCGGATAGTCCCCTGACATTTACTCTGGGGACTATCCGAGTAACAAAATGACAAACCATAGGGAGCATACCAGCTATTTCTAAACTAACTGATATCTACCCAGGGACTATCCGAGTAACAAAATGACAAACCATAAGGAGCATACCTGCTATTTTCAAAAGGTAGGGACTAAACGTGAAACCACAGGGATCACCCGAGCAATTAACTCTAAATGGTTTAATATTATATGATTTTTGCTGCTTTCTAATGCCTTTATGTGAAATCAAATTAACATAAAATCAACCTGACGGCAATAACCTATAAACACATAACAAAATCAACATGAATGAATTGTTGAATCCGACCACATGAAATCGTTGAATCACACAAATTCGAATCAAACCAAACAATTGAATACTGATCAAATACAATCTCGAACAATACAATACATAATCGAACCACACAAACGAACAATACGGAATCGTGATAGTTTTTTGAGAGGGTTTTTTTGTGAGAGATTATAAGTGTGTGTTTTATGTGACAGTTTGTACACACTTTCAATCAATAGAAAACAGGTTTATTTACGTATTGCTGTTCTACGTATGTTCAAACATTCGTGTGTTGGATTCCGCACATCATACGTGTGCGTGACTTAGAGAATTGGATCCGTGTAAGTGCATAGGGACCTACAGAGTAAAATGCTCGGATGGTCCTTGTGGTTTGTCATTTTTTCACCTTTAGTCCCCCAACTTTATAAAATAACATGTATGTTCCTTGTGGTTTGCTCTGTTGTTACTTGGATAGTCCCTTAACTAGATGAACGTTAGTTTTTCCAGTTAAGTTAACTTTTCCACTAAAACATAAATTTAATTAATCATTTAAACTCAAGTGTGCCCCGCCATTGATAAAACCGCACCTAAATAATAAAAATAAATTAATTAAAGAAAGCCTTGTGGGCTCCACCCCCATTCCCACCGTCACCTCTTCTTCATTACGTAAAACACAACCTGCAACCATGTTTCCACCATAACCACCACAAATTCCCGCGACCCTCTTTCAGAAAACCCCTAGTCGTATTCGTTACCCACCCTCACTTTTCTCTTATTCTTTTTTTTCTAGGAGTAAATTACTTTTTGAGTCCCTGTGTTTTAGTGGTTTTAACCACTTGAGTCCAAAATCAAAAAGTTTAACGTCCTGAGTCCCTAGCCATTTATTTTATAACGTTTTGAGTCCAATTTTGTTCATTTTATAACGATTTGAGTCCAAAAAATTGGACTCAAAAAGTTAAAATTTGGACTCAAATGGTTAAAGAAAATGCTTATAGGGACTCAGGTCGTTAAATTTTTTGCTTTTGGACTCAACTAGTTAAAACTATTAAAACACAGGGACTCAAAAAGTAATTTACCCTATATATATATATATATAGTTGAAATTTTATTTCTTTTTATTGTTTTAGAATCTTGGAATGACAAGTCAAAAGATACTCAATGTGCCAAGAACAACAAGTATAGAAGTGTCAAGGCTACTTACGTAATATATAAAACATAGGTTTTGGCTAAGATGGGCGTCAAAAAGGTTATATGTAACTCACATCATTACAATAAGGGAAAATTACGAAAATGTTGGTTGACCAAACCTGTTTTCAAATTTGTCACGCTCCTGCGTTCTTGGAGCGGCGGGATGCGTCCTTCAAGCAAGGGATGCGTTCTTCAAGCACGGGATGTGTCCTTAGAGCGAAACCCAATAAAAAAATGGACACGTGGCCACGGGATGCGTCCTTCAAGGACGGGATGCGTCCTTGGAGCACGGGATGAGTCGGGCAAATTTCTGAAGCGTCCGGCGATTGCATCGTTAGAAAGCCCTTGCAAAAAGAAAACAAACCAACAAACTCTTTTTTAGTTTTCTCCAATCGTGATTATGGACGGCTGCTGTGGCACATCGGAGGTACCCGCAATGGTGGTCGGAGGTGGAGCAGCCGGGACACCGGCGGCGAGTAGGTGGAACCCTACGAAAGAACAGATAGACATGCTGGAGAATCTGTATAGACAAGGCTTGAGAACACCAACAGCCGATCAGATTCAGGAGATAACCGGTAGATTGCAAACATATGGACACATTAAAGGCAAGAATGTGTTTTTTTGGTTTCAGAATCACAAGGCTAGACAAAGACAAAAGGAGAAGCCTCCATAGAATTAATGCTTGATATGCGAAATCGACTTAGCAAAGTGACACGAGACAAGGACGTGTTCACTTGTTTCGGAATACTCGCCACAGAAAAGACATCAATCAGTTGTAAAACAACACCAGAATATTAAACACACAGTGTTGAACTAAGAGTTGAAATCAATTGTAAAACAACACTAGAATCTACACGATAACTTTGACTTTCAGTCATTAAGCTAATAAAAACTTAACTATGGAAGCTAAGAACATGACCTACAAAGGTCCTAGATTTGTTAGACACTTCGGTCTTTGTAATGACTCGTGTACAAATCTTTTATCTTGAATATGTATTGAGACTTGTATGTATTTGTTATTCGGGATTGGAAAAACCATGATATTGCAGAGATAACAAAGAGCCCAGCAGGGTACTATTACTTCAAATTCTTTAGCGAGAAAGGGATGAATGCGGTGTTAGAGGGAGGGATATACCCATACGAAGTTGGGATATAAAAGACAAACCCTCCAAAAGCGGCTATCGTTGAAGCTTCATACCAAAAGTTTGATCATGTCATGATTGACAATGGTTTCAAAATAAATGAGTGTGACAAGTGTGTTTATTTTAAAGACACACCAAGAGGTTATGTGATTCTATGTCTTTATGTAGATGATATGCTTATCATTGGGAGTGATGATAAGATGATCAACTCAACGAAAGACATGTTGAAAGCAAGGTTTGACATGAAAGACATGGGTCTCGCGGATGTGATTCTTGGAGTAAAAATCACTAGAACCCAAAATGGTCTTGTGTTGAGTCAATCTCACTATGTGGATAAGATCCTTGGGAAATTCAATTCGGACGATACGAGTATAGCTCGAAGTCCAATTGATAATACCCAACGCCTAAGGAAGAATAGAGGCGAGAGTGTTTCTCAGTTAGAATACTCAAGGATCATTGGTAGTCTCATGTATCTAATGACATGTACTACTTAGCGTACGCTGTGAGCAGGCTAAGTAGATACACCAGTAATCCGAGCGAGGATCATTGGAAAGCTATCACGAGGGTGCTTAGATACATAAGATACACGAGAGACTATGGATTGCATTATACCCGTGATCCAGCAGTGATCGAAGGATTCACTGATGCGAACTGGATATCGGATATAAAAGATCATAGATCGACAAGTGGATATGTGTTTACACTTGCTGGCGCGGCTATAGCTTGGAAGTCTTCCAAGCAAACGGTTATAGCTAGATCTACGATGGAATCCGAATTCGTCGCTTTAGATAAAAGTGGTGAAGAAGCGGAGTGGCTACGTCAATTTGTGGAAGATATTCCAAGATGGCCAAAGCCGTTGACGGCAATCTGCATACATTGTGACAATCAGTCTGCTCTTGCTAGAGCACATAACATGATGTACAATGGCAGATCAAGGCACATTCGACGTAGACACAACACGGTGCGACAACTTATCTCAACGGGTGTTATCTCAGTTGACTATGTGAGGTCAAATGATAACATTGCGGACCCGTTAACAAAAGGCTTAAGCACAGATAAGGTATATAGGTTGTCAAGAGGAATGGGACTAAAGCCCATAGATGAAGGGAATATGAGGGAAACCTAACCTAGTTGACTGGAGATCCCAAGATCTAGGTTCAATAGGCAAACTTAATCATAAACCCAAAGGGAGTCACTGTGGGGGGTGCCCCAAAATCAATAAAGGGAGTGGTATACTTCCTAGTCCATTCCAATCAGTGACATGAAGGAAAGGTTAAGCATGTTGAGGTTAAGGATTTTGAGGAAATCCGAATTAACCATGATGCTTTTAATGATTCAGAGGAATCACCTATGTTAGAGAGAAGTGGGGTCGCTTCGAATGGATTTGTGGGGAGGCGCAAATCCTAGAGCTCTCGCAGAACCAGGAACGTGTTCCATGACCATGAACGGACACAACCATGAGGTCTTAACTCGACTAGGGAGAGTATTGCGTGAATGTATATTGTCGCCTACATAAATGGGGGATTGTTCAAGGACACCGCGTCTACAAGACCCTAGGAGGCTAAGTATGCTTCACAAAAGGAGGTTCAAAGGTTACACCTACCTATCTTGCAATACTCAACTGTTGAACGTGTATCGTTGAAACTTGATAGATCGATTTCTATTCATGTGGGGGATTGTTGGAAAATTTGTGAAAATAGCAATTTTCACAAATATAGGAAAATGATTTTTTCCTATTTTGGACTAGAAATAAATATAATAAAATGAGCGGGTTTTATATATTTATTTGTGGGTTTGTGTTCTATGTTGGAAGAGCTTCGCAACGAACTAAACCACGTCCAAAACGGAGCTAAGATGAATGAGATATCGATGCTCAAAGTTTGGTGTTTAAAACTTGAAATGCTGAAAATGTGGGAAAGTAGCACCTTGTCCCACATCGGATGAGAGATGGAACTTAAAGGGGTATTTAAGTAGGATCTCTCCATCCTTATTGTTTCATGGAAGCACACACTAGTGTCCTCGCGAAGGGTGCGGAGCACCCTATCTCGCACTCGCACTCGCACACGCTCGCGCGCGCGTGGCGTGGGCGATGAGGCGCAATGTGGCGCTTTGATGGCGCACTTTGCACTTCGCACGCTCGCATCGCCGCGAGCCGCTTAAGAGCCGCCTTTGTATTTTTGACCACGTGCGCGTGGTGGAGCACAAGGGTTGCAAGGACCAAGTGGTAGGTGATGCGGCGCATGACGTGGCAGTCATGCGCGGGTGCACGCATGGTGCATGGGTCCTGCTGTGTCGTGCGCGGCGCACCAGAGTGAGTCAATACGGCGCGACTGTGTGGCGCGCTCGTATAGGCTCACAGGTGACGTGGCGCACGCGCGCATGGACTTGAGCCAAGAGGACGCACCGCGCATGGTGACGTGGCGCATGCGCGCACGGCTGCGAGCCAAGAGGGCGCACCCCGCATGGGCGCGCCGCGCACGGCTGTGAGCCAAGAGGCCGCACCGCGCATGGGCGCGCGGCGCACGGCTGTGAGCCAAGAGGCCGCACCGCGCATGGACGCGCGGCGCACGGCTGTGAGCCAAGAGGCTGCACCGCGCATAGGCGCGCGCGCGCGCAGAAGCTTCCAGCTGCAGTTATGTCAGTGCAGTTACATTCAGCATTCGAAACTGACGAAGTCAATGCTTTTGACTGCGATTTTAATGACGAATTAAAGTACATTAAAGACGTTTAATGCAGTTTAATTCTCCCATTAATTCGTTTTTTCAGTTTCTTCTAGACCTGGTGTATAAATAGGAGACTCCTTTCACCAGTTTGACACACCGAATTACACAGCAACTACATTCTCTTCTCTGAATTTCATCATCTTCTTCAAGCTACTAGGTACACCTTCGGGTTGGAGTCAAGACCGGCAGTACAACTGCTTGCGGCTGTTGTATCCTGGAAACAAACGTGTTCTCCTGGGAGACACGAAATTTGTTTTAAGGGACCCGTGTCTAACACGATCCTCAGCCAAAGAACAGTGTTTCTGTTCGGATTTCTGTCTTTGTTTTTCCATTTCTTCAGTTGTAATTGTAATTAATTTCAGTTGTATTTCTGTTATTGTTCTTGTATTTCAAGTTAATAAATTATTTTATTTATTTTACACGAACGGATTCCTACAATCTTAAAACAAATTTTAAAACACCGTTCGTGTAGAATCACAAACTTCTCTGCTGTGATTTCAATTTTTTTTTCTCACAGCAGGTTGTGTTTTAAAAGGTTTTCTCTGTTTTGATTCAAAGTAGCGACTTTGTCAAAACAGAATTCTGTTTCTACTCCTTCTTCGTCTTTGGGTTCTAAGATCTTCTCTTGTAGTCTTCAAAGTTGGACTTAGAAGCTACGAGGCTGATTTTCTTACTCATCAAGTTTGTTAGTTAAATAATAAATCAGCACATTTATTATTCTAACAGTTTATTAACTTGGTTTTGTGGAATTTTTCAGAATGTCGACTGAAAATACCAACGTCAACGTTGTTGTCGGTACCCCTGCCAACACTGTGGGAGCGACCACAGTGGCGAATCATGCTGAACGACCCGAGAAGTTCTCGGGTCTCCACTTCAAAAGGTGGCAACAGAAGATGTTCTTCTACTTGACCACCATGAACCTTGCGAGGTTCTTGACGGAGACCGTTCCCCAACCTGCGGAAGGGGAGACCGATGCTCAGGCTCTGAGCGCGGTAGAGGCGTGGAAGCACTCGGATTTTATATGTCGAGGCTACGTACTCAACGGTCTCTCGGATGCTTTGTATAATGTGTACTATAATATCAAGACTTCCAAAGAATTATGGGAGTCTTTGGAGAAAAAGTACAAAACGGAGGATGCGGGAACAAAGAAATTTGTTGTCGCCCGTTTCTTGGACTTTAAAATGGTTGATAACAAGTCTGTTATGAACCAAGTCCAAGAGTTGCAAATTATACTAAATGACATCCATGCTGAGGGTATGATACTTAGCGAAACTTTTCAAGTGGCAGCCATGATCGAAAAACTACCTCCTGCTTGGTTGGATTTTAAGAATTATCTTAAACACAAGCGAAAGGAAATGTCGGTCGAGGACCTTGTTCTTCGTCTTCGTATAGAAGAAGAAAACAGGGTGGCCCAAAAAGGCACCATTTTGCAAGCTTCGGCTAAAGCAAACATGGTGGAAGTTGGGGAATCCTCAAAGGCCAAGAAGGGCAAGGGTAAAACCAACAACAAAGGGAAAGCAAAGGTTAACAACCTTGGACCGAAAAAGGGGGCTGTGAAAAAGAAGCCTGCGCCTTTCCAAGGTACTTGTTACAATTGTAACGAGACGGGGCACCGTGCTAACCAATGCAATAAACCTAAGCGTGAGCGTGCGCATATGGTTGATGAGGATGGTATGCCTCTGATTGCAATGATAACCGAGGAAGCGGCTATGATTGAAGAAGTCAACGCAATGGGTGAAAACCCAAAAGGATGGTTCGTTGACACGGGTGCAACCCGCCATGTTTGTGGAGACAAGGCTCTTTTCTCTACATTCAAGGAAGCTTCGGGTGAAGAAAAGCTTTATATGGGGAATAAAGCTACCGCAAGCATCAAGGGGGAAGGCACGGTTGTTTTGAAGATGACTTCGGGCAAGGAGCTTACCTTGACCAATGTGCTTTATGTCCCAGAGATACGTAAGAATCTCGTGTCGGGATGGATGCTCAACAAGTTTGGATTTCGTCTAGTGTTTGAATCGGACAATTTTGTCTTGTCTAGACGTGGAATGTTTGTTGGAAAGGGCTATGCCCTTAATGGTATGTTCAAAATGAATGTAATGGTTATTAACCAAAACAAGAAAATGAATGAAAATTCTTCTTCTACTTACATGATTGAGTCTTCAAATGTTTGGCATGGTAGACTAGGGCATGTAAATTTTAATTCATTACGACGTTTAATTAAATTAAACTTGATACCAACATTCCATATCGAGTCCAATCACAAATGCGAGACATGTGTTGAATCCAAACTTACGAGATCATCGTTTAAATCGGTTGAACGAATAACCGAACCCCTTGATTTAATTCATACCGATGTGTGTGATTTAAAAGCGGTTCCCACGCGTGGAGGAAATAAGTATTTCATCACGTTTATTGATGATTGTACGAAATATTGCTACGTGTATTTACTAAAGAGTAAAGACGAAGCAATAGAGAAGTTTATCTTGTACAAAAACGAAGTTGAGAATCAACTTAAAAAGAAAATAAAAGCTTTGAGAAGCGATCGAGGAGGTGAATATGTTGCACCTTTTGCGGATTTATGCGCAAAAAGTGGCATTGTACATGAGTGTACACCACCTTATTCTCCACAATCAAATGGCGTTGCGGAACGAAAGAACCGCACATTGAAAGAAATGATGAACGCCATGTTGATAAGCTCGGGAGTGAACCGAGAAATGTGGGGGGACGCCATTCTCTCAGCAAACTATCTTTTGAACAAGATACCTTTGAAAAATAGGGACGAAACTCCATATGAGCTATGGAGAAAAAGGAAGCCATCGTACAAATACTTGAAAGTGTGGGGGTGCCTAGCTAAGGTGATTGTACCACCTCCTAAGGCTCTTAGGATAGGACCCAAAACTGTTGATTGCATTTTCATTGGATATGCACATCAAAGTAGTGCGCATCGTTTTCTTGTATATGAATCTAAGAATCCCGATGTACACAAACACACTATCATGGAGGCAAATCCTAATATCGTCTCATATTTTGAGAATGTGTTTCCTATGTTAGGACAAACACATGCGCCTTCATCAAGAGCGGTTGATGAAGCAGGTCCAAGTTCGTCTATATGGTTAGATGAACCAGGACCAAGTTCGTCTACAAGGATAGATGAAAGTCATGAACGCCCCGAGGTCGAGGAGGGTGAGCTTAGACGAAGTAAACGACAAAGGGTTGAAAAATCTTTTGGTCCAGACTTCATGAGCTACATGGTTGAGGGAGAGCCCAATACCTACCGCGAAGCGGTTACCTCCACGGAAGGACCTCAATGGCAAGAAGCAATTAAGAATGAAATTGATTCTATATTGCAAAATCATACTTGGGAGTTAGTAGATCTTCCACCTGGTTGCAAACCACTTGGATATCGTTGGATATTCAAAAGGAAGATGAAAGCCGACGGAAGTATTGATAAATACAAGGCAAGGTTAGTAATCAAAGGATTTAGACAAAAGGAGGGTCTAGACTACTTTGATACTTACTCGCCTGTAACGCGAATAACCTCTATTCGATTGGTTCTTGCAATAGCGGCTCTAAGAAATTTGGAAGTTCACCAAATGGATGTAAAGACCGCATTTCTAAATGGCGATTTAGAAGAAGAAATTTACATGGAACAACCTGAGGGTTTTTCCGCCCCTGGAAACAAGGGCAAAGTATGTAAATTGGTCAAGTCTTTGTATGGCTTGAAGCAAGCTCCAAAACAATGGCACCAAAAGTTTGATCATGTCATGATTGACAATGGTTTCAAAATAAATGAGTGTGACAAGTGTGTTTATTTTAAAGACACACCAAGAGGTTATGTGATTCTATGTCTTTATGTAGATGATATGCTTATCATTGGGAGTGATGATAAGATGATCAACTCAACGAAAGACATGTTGAAAGCAAGGTTTGACATGAAAGACATGGGTCTCGCGGATGTGATTCTTGGAGTAAAAATCACTAGAACCCAAAATGGTCTTGTGTTGAGTCAATCTCACTATGTGGATAAGATCCTTGGGAAATTCAATTCGGACGATACGAGTATAGCTCGAAGTCCAATTGATAATACCCAACGCCTAAGGAAGAATAGAGGCGAGAGTGTTTCTCAGTTAGAATACTCAAGGATCATTGGTAGTCTCATGTATCTAATGACATGTACTACTTAGCGTACGCTGTGAGCAGGCTAAGTAGATACACCAGTAATCCGAGCGAGGATCATTGGAAAGCTATCACGAGGGTGCTTAGATACATAAGATACACGAGAGACTATGGATTGCATTATACCCGTGATCCAGCAGTGATCGAAGGATTCACTGATGCGAACTGGATATCGGATATAAAAGATCATAGATCGACAAGTGGATATGTGTTTACACTTGCTGGCGCGGCTATAGCTTGGAAGTCTTCCAAGCAAACGGTTATAGCTAGATCTACGATGGAATCCGAATTCGTCGCTTTAGATAAAAGTGGTGAAGAAGCGGAGTGGCTACGTCAATTTGTGGAAGATATTCCAAGATGGCCAAAGCCGTTGACGGCAATCTGCATACATTGTGACAATCAGTCTGCTCTTGCTAGAGCACATAACATGATGTACAATGGCAGATCAAGGCACATTCGACGTAGACACAACACGGTGCGACAACTTATCTCAACGGGTGTTATCTCAGTTGACTATGTGAGGTCAAATGATAACATTGCGGACCCGTTAACAAAAGGCTTAAGCACAGATAAGGTATATAGGTTGTCAAGAGGAATGGGACTAAAGCCCATAGATGAAGGGAATATGAGGGAAACCTAACCTAGTTGACTGGAGATCCCAAGATCTAGGTTCAATAGGCAAACTTAATCATAAACCCAAAGGGAGTCACTGTGGGGGGTGCCCCAAAATCAATAAAGGGAGTGGTATACTTCCTAGTCCATTCCAATCAGTGACATGAAGGAAAGGTTAAGCATGTTGAGGTTAAGGATTTTGAGGAAATCCGAATTAACCATGATGCTTTTAATGATTCAGAGGAATCACCTATGTTAGAGAGAAGTGGGGTCGCTTCGAATGGATTTGTGGGGAGGCGCAAATCCTAGAGCTCTCGCAGAACCAGGAACGTGTTCCATGACCATGAACGGACACAACCATGAGGTCTTAACTCGACTAGGGAGAGTATTGCGTGAATGTATATTGTCGCCTACATAAATGGGGGATTGTTCAAGGACACCGCGTCTACAAGACCCTAGGAGGCTAAGTATGCTTCACAAAAGGAGGTTCAAAGGTTACACCTACCTATCTTGCAATACTCAACTGTTGAACGTGTATCGTTGAAACTTGATAGATCGATTTCTATTCATGTGGGGGATTGTTGGAAAATTTGTGAAAATAGCAATTTTCACAAATATAGGAAAATGATTTTTTCCTATTTTGGACTAGAAATAAATATAATAAAATGAGCGGGTTTTATATATTTATTTGTGGGTTTGTGTTCTATGTTGGAAGAGCTTCGCAACGAACTAAACCACGTCCAAAACGGAGCTAAGATGAATGAGATATCGATGCTCAAAGTTTGGTGTTTAAAACTTGAAATGCTGAAAATGTGGGAAAGTAGCACCTTGTCCCACATCGGATGAGAGATGGAACTTAAAGGGGTATTTAAGTAGGATCTCTCCATCCTTATTGTTTCATGGAAGCACACACTAGTGTCCTCGCGAAGGGTGCGGAGCACCCTATCTCGCACTCGCACTCGCACACGCTCGCGCGCGCGTGGCGTGGGCGATGAGGCACAATGTGGCGCTTTGATGGCGCACTTTGCACTTCGCACGCTCGCATCGCCGCGAGCCGCTTGAGAGCCGCCTTTGTATTTTTGACCACGTGCGCGTGGTGGAGCACAAGGGTTGCAAGGACCAAGTGGTAGGTGATGCGGCGCATGACGTGGCAGTCATGCGCGGGTGCACGCATGGTGCATGGGTCCTGCTGTGTCGTGCGCGGCGCACCAGAGTGAGTCAATACGGCGCGACTGTGTGGCGCGCTCGTATAGGCTCACAGGTGACGTGGCGCACGCGCGCATGGACTTGAGCCAAGAGGCCGCACCGCGCATGGGCGCGCGGCGCACGGCTGTGAGCCAAGAGGCCGCACCGCGCATGGACGCGCGGCGCACGGCTGTGAGCCAAGAGGCTGCACCGCGCATGGGCGCGCGCGCGCGCAGAAGCTTCCAGCTGCAGTTATGTCAGTGCAGTTACATTCAGCATTCGAAACTGACGAAGTCAATGCTTTTGACTGCGATTTTAATGACGAATTAAAGTACATTAAAGACGTTTAATGCAGTTTAATTCTCCCATTAATTCGATTTTTCAGTTTCTTCTAGACCTGGTGTATAAATAGGAGACTCCTTTCACCAGTTTGACACACCGAATTACACAGCAACTACATTCTCTTCTCTGAATTTCATCATCTTCTTCAAGCTACTAGGTACACCTTCGGGTTGGAGTCAAGACCGGCAGTACAACTGCTTGCGGCTGTTGTATCCTGGAAACAAACGTGTTCTCCTGGGAGACACGAAATTTGTTTTAAGGGACCCGTGTCTAACACGATCCTCAGCCAAAGAACAGTGTTTCTGTTCGGATTTCTGTCTTTGTTTTTCCATTTCTTCAGTTGTAATTGTAATTAATTTCAGTTGTATTTCTGTTATTGTTCTTGTATTTCAAGTTAATAAATTATTTTATTTATTTTACACGAACGGATTCCTACAGAACTTGTCTTACTTAGTAGTGATTGAATAAACGCTAACGGTAAACGGCACGGTTTCTTCGATAAGCGATGACAATACTTCGAATAGGAAAACCAAACTTTCTAGCAAAACACTTTTCGTGCAATCCATGTTTAACAACGAGCCAGAGCTCTGATACCAATTGTTGGCCCAGACGGTTCAAACAATCGTATCAACAAACACGAACACGAGATATTGGGGAGACAAACCCACGACTCTTTCTATTCAATCAAACAAAGATACGAACTTACAAAGAAAGAGACAAATAAAAACAATAATCTAGACCCCTATTTATAGTTATACTAAACTTGCTCCCCAAGACAAGTAAACATTTCCTAAACCTATTACAATATAATTATCTAAAATAAACCAAACTTTAATAAAACATATTAAATAAACCCTCAACTTTAATAATTATTCAAGATTAACCTTCATAGGAAGCCCATGGATTTAACCTCCTCAATGACTCTAGAAAATTTTGGATTAACTTGCTTAAAAATTTCCTCACTGCGCATTCGCCAAATGCTCCACATTACGACATGAACAATAGCATAAAGAGCTGTTTTCTTCTTCCCAGAACCAGACAAGGTGCTATGGATTCTAAGTAGATCCCGTATCCCAAAAGCCCAAATCGGAGGGAGACTACACCATTGATAAATGATATGCGAAATCGACTTAGCAAAGTGACACGAGACAAGGACGTGTTCACTTGTTTCGGAATACTCGCCACAGAAAAGACATCAATCAGTTGTAAAACAACACCAGAATATTAAACACACAGTGTTGAACTAAGAGTTGAAATCAATTGTAAAACAACACTAGAATCTACACGATAACTTTGACTTTCAGTCATTAAGCTAATAAAAACTTAACTATGGAAGCTAAGAACATGACCTACAAAGGTCCTAGATTTGTTAGACACTTCGGTCTTTGTAATGACTCATGTACAAGTCTTTTATCTTGAATATGTATTGAGACTTGTATGTATTTGTTATTCGGGATTGGAAAAACCATGATATTGCAGAGATAACAAAGAGCCCAGCAGGGTACTATTACTTCAAATTCTTTAGCGAGAAAGGGATGAATGCGGTGTTAGAGGGAGGGATATACCCATACGAAGTTGGGATATAAAAGACAAACCCTCCAAAAGCGGCTATCGTTGAAGCTTCATACCTGAGAATTTTGAGTTCAAATCTTCATTTCTTGGACCTTTTGTAAGCTTCTTTCATGCTTTTATGTTAAAGATGATACTCATGCTAGAGTCATCAGTAGCAGTAATGCTATAAAAAGAAAGAATATTTAATACATAGTTTTCTAAAATAGTAACAAAACTTAAAGACACGTCATATAATGTTGTAGCAACTGTCACGATAGTTTCAGTATATATCGGTTACTAGTGATGCAAATTATTGGTTTCCATAACAACAAATAAAGCAAAATGCAAAACACTTTCCATTTTGCCAATGTGGGCTAGCTCAATTGTCTAAGCTAGTGCTTTAAAAGGGTACCGGAGACGCGCCTAGGCACAAGGTGCATCCAGGTTGTGACTCGTGAGTGTGTGTTCATGAGACGCTATCCCTTATGGTGTGCGCTTTTCTGCACCTTCATGAGGAAGTGCGCCTTTATGCATCGAGGTGTTTCATGAATAAATGGGATTTAGTAGAAAAAGAAAAGGGATGGTGTTAGATGGAATATGTTAGTTATGATTAGACAAAAATATATTAGTTAGACTAAACGGTGTGAGCTCGGTAAGTGTTATGGACTGAAACCATTGCGAGGTATGGGACTTGTCTCACATCGGTTGTATGGGCAACTGATGTGGGGTTTATATACCAAATGGACTCTTTCATCCACCAGACTGGTCTTTTAGCTTGAGTTCTCTTTTTTTGGTATGTGCATATGTGGGCCCTTGGGGGGGGCAAAAGTGAAAGTGTACTAATATTAACGTTATTTTACTAATTTAGTATAAATAACGTTAAAAAGCGAGGGCCTTGGGGGGCAAAAGTGTGGGCCCCGCTTGCGGTATGCGCATATAATGTATATATGTGTGGGCCCTTGGGGGGGGGGGGGGGCAAAAGTGAAAGTGTACTAATATTAACGTTATTTTACTAATTTCGTATAAATAACGTTAAAAAGCGAGGGCCTTGGGGGGCAAAAGTGTGGGCCCCGCTTGCGGTATGCGCATATAATGTATATATGTGTGGGCCCTTGGGGGGGGGGGGGAAGCAAAAGTGCACTAATTTTAACGTTATTTTACTAATTTCGTGAAAATAACGTTAAAAAGCCAGAGACGGTTAATCATGCATCATGTGGTGGCGTTGATAGCCGAAAGACAAGGGGGTACATACGCTAATCGGCTTTTGACCCAATTGCTGAGTGTTATGTGTCTTATGTCCAAGGCTTGATGCAAAACTACTACCGAGCCGGGGATCTCACTGGAAGTAACCTATCTATTCCTATGGGGTAGAGGTAAGGCTCTCTACATCTTATTCTCCTCAGACCCTATCTTAGTTTTGCTATTGGTGGGATATACTGAGTATGATGATGATGATGATGATGATCTCTTGTTTGGTATGTCTTAGTGAGGTTACAGTGAGATTTGTATCCTCTTGGAGGAGGGTCTCCGGCTTTTTGAAAAACATGTTTATAAACAATTACATTGGCAACTAACTTCGTTACACACACAAATATAAAGCAAGGCCCAACCCCTACCTTGACGGTTGACCGTAAAGTTAAAAACCAAATGTTCATAGTGTATAAATTCATTGTTTTTTCGTGGGGTACATTTAGGACAAGCCTTAATTAAATATTGATGTCAGCCTGAAGAAGCTGTAGGTTTGAGATCACTGACAAGAACCAAAACCACACACGCAACCACACACTGGTCTTAATTATACAGGTGGAATATAAGATTACCTCTTGGTTTCTTACGCTCTGTTTCCGAGTTAACTTAATGAGGGAAAAGAAAAGAAAGTAAAATTGAGAAAGGGAAGGACGAGAAAGGAAAAAAAAGTTGTCTTTCCCACTATTTCCTCCCAAATCGGAAGGAAAGAAAAACTAAACAATTTAGCCTAGTTTTTCTTCTTTTCCTTCCTTAAATGAAACTCGGGAACACGACATGTTTTATTTTCCTTTATTTTCCTTCCTTAAATGAAACTCTGGAACACAAAATATTTTTACTTTCTTTTTGTTTCTTTTCCTTTCCTTCCATTAGTAAACTCTGGAACACAGTGTTAAGAATATTTTCAAAAATACCAAATATAAAATAGAGTAAACTCTAGTTTTTGTTCACGAGGTTTCCTCAAAATATGAGGTTTCGTCCACCATTAACGCTCTCCGTGATGTTTCAAGTTTTAACATTTTTAATCCAATTCACTATCTTTGTTATGTTTTTTTTTCTTTTAGTTTACCTTTGTTAATAATATAATAATAAGAGTAAACTGCAGTTTACGTTTCTAAGGTTTGCTCAAAACATTAGGTTTCGACCACCTTTAACACTCTCCGTCTCTCTGATGTTTCAAGTTTTAACATTGTTCCTTCTTCGATTTTGATATCTTGATTCCCTTAGTAACATTAGTCGGTGATCCATGGGTAAACTTTTTACCCATGTCATGTTTTCCACAGATCGTTCAACGATGGATTGCTGATGGGGCCCACTTTCACCACGAACTTCTCAGTATGTCATATAAATCCTAGTGGAACTAGCCCTCGTTTGTGTTCATCTCAACCTGTTAGCTCGATTTAACCCTTTCGGTTTGTTCCTTTTTAGTTGAAAACTTGGAATTAACCCATTGTACATCTCTAGCTATTACTAAGTAATGGACTCCCATTCTGGCTCTATATTCTATGAATTAATTTTGATTGATTAAATCTTAAAGGGGTAGAAATTATACCAAAATAAAAATCTTACAGTTTTCTTTGTTGATGGGCTATACTTTAATTATTTACGTATAAAAATGTTAACACAATAACCAAATTATATCTTACAGCTATTACTAAGTACAGAGCCTAAACCCTAGTTACAAATCATACATTAATTATTTATCGTATAAAAATGACCATTGTTGTAAAACAAGGTCTCGGAGATCGAGTACTTCCCAAGTAATCTTTACAAGGTAGGCTGACGAGACCCGAGTACTCTCCACCTAGGCCGAGTACTCTCCGCCTAGGCCGAGTACTCTCAACTCCAATTAGGGAGCGTTTAGCGACTTTTGCAACCATTTAAAATGTTAACACTATAATCAAATTATATCTTACTTAATTCGAAGGTCGGCATGTGAGTGAACTACCATCATAAAGCTGTTAACCCGACTCACTTCACAAAAAACCGGTTTGGCCCAAATCAGTTTGGGTCCGACCTAACCCGGCAGTTCGTATACAAGTTTGTAGCCTCGTTCCCCGAAACCGATTTGGACACAACCCGATTTGAAAAAGATGTCAAAAACCGATTTGAACATGTACCGTCCGAACAATATTGTATATAGTTTTCGATTGACGTAAAACACATGTCGAGATCCTCTTGCGCATATTTCTTTCGATTACTATACCGAGTGTCGGTATCGTATCAGCATAGTAACAAACCGAACCCCTACCAACCGCAAGCCCGCTGCCAAGTGCGAGAAACCCCACTAGTTCAACGGATTCTAGCGTTTCGACTTTTGACTATGGGATATAACTATTCGACCTTTTATATTACTTCGTTATTAATGTTGGAAAATAGTTAGGTGAGGATTGTTAGTGGATAAATATGAACGTCGTATATATATCTTCTCTAGTCGTCAAAGGACAACTAAAGAAAAAATGTTTAGATCATGTATAAATATTTAGAAAATAATATTCTCTAGTCGTCAAAGGATAATTAAAGAAAACGTTTAGATCATGTATAAATATTTAGAAAATAACATAGTTGTTGATTTTCATATTTAGACAGCATGTAAAACGATAGTGTCTTACGTCTGTATTTGTTTTATAGCTAGAATTAGTTTCTTATCTGAAATTGCTATTTTCTTATTTTGGTGTCTAAAGTTTTTGAACTTAATATGAATGATATACATATTGTGGATCTTCAAAATATCTTAGGAATCACGAATACTGAGGTACGAGCCTATAGAACAGATCATGTTCAAGTAAGGTCATATCTCCAAAATATCTGGCGAGAGGAATTCAAACTGCATCTAAACCAAACCGAACCACCAAAATACAAGCTTACTGTGTAATGAGGTTGATAAAATTATATTCGGAAAAAAAAATTTAATTTACGTTGACCGTCTAAAGCATTATTGCCTAATGGTGATGGATATGATCAAATGGTTCTGCTTGTGGCATGATTATACTCCAGAGGTCCGTCAGTGATCTAAACTCTTTATATTTAAGACATCAATACATCTGAAGAAACACGGGTTCACCGCCGGGGTGGTTTGGACCGCTTCCTCTAAGAGACCGACAATCGCAGCTTGTTCTTCCACTTGAACCTAGATCCGCATTGGAGAAGAGAGAAACATGGGGATGTAGATATGGCCGGTGGAGAAGAAACTCCTATTTCCGGCAATAAAAGTGTAGCGACTCCATATCTTGTGCCCTAATAATGAGGTGAACACCTTTTTATATAGGAGACATGTGCCACCCCTAACCTCAATGAGTCAGACCCAATTAGGGGTTATCTCTATAAGTCCCAACCCATTGTAATATAAACTACATCGCGTTAGGCCTCGCGGCTGGGTTAGTAAGCAACAATAATAAATAATTAATATAAAAAGCGATAAGTAACGGGAATGTCCGACCGTTCGAGTCGGGTCCAATACCATACCCCATCAACATCCTACATATCGTTCATCAACAACACATATTTTTGTTGGATATTGATTTAAACTGGTTTTTATTAAATTCTACACTGCATTTATTGTAATGTTCAACTTTAGAGAGGGATGTATGATTTCCACCTAAGTTTTATATGATGATTCATCTATCATTTTAAAAATATATAATTTAATTACATATTTTCTCAATTTAATGCATAATTCTCTAAAGCAATAAGGGTGTTAGGAGTGGTTAAACACTTTAGAGTGGCAAACTAAAAAATCAACCAATCAAAGTGCGCCACGTCAATCAGGGAAAAGTGTTTAAACTTTAGTGAAAAGTGTTGGCAATGGTTTAGACATTTGGTGAAGTGGTAAACCTTAAAAAAAAGAAAAATGTGTGATTGATTGAGATTGGAATGGACCCCACCCCACACTATCCTCTCTCTCTCCTTCCTCCCTTCCCCGCGTCGGCATGCTCTCCCCGCTTCACACAATTCTCGGCATCGGCAAAGGGTTGGCGGCAGTGTTTGCCGCGCGGCAACCCGCTTTGCCGCACCCTTTGCCGACTCCACTCCTAACACCCTAATGTGAGAAAATTGTTATTTTATAATTTTGGAGGGAGATATATAATATTGCTCCTAAAACTTATACCAACAAAATTAAGTGCCTTTTAAGGTACAATTTACAATGGAGATATTTTTTATTGGGGAATTGGCCAGTAATAATCTCACCTACACCTTATTGACCATTAATAATCTCACCTTAGAATATTCCTTCCACCAGTCCCACCTTTCACCTATTTTTCCTACAATTGTCCCCCGTTAAAAAAACTTAACGGAGTTAATCTTTTTTCCAAATTACAAACAGATATTTTAGGGCTTTTGATCAGAACGATGATACGAGTCCATTGATGTAAAACTTACTTCGAAATGGTGCTCCAAGTGACTTGATTTTAGTTAATTGGAAATTTAAATACCCGAATTGAAGTGTCGTTTTCATCGTTTGGAGCACCGTTTCGAGGCAAATTTTACATCAATTGACTCGTATCGTCATTCTAATCAAAAGCCCTAAAAAATTTGTTTGTAATTTGGAAAAAAAGCTTAACTCCGTTAAGTTTTTTTAACGGGGGACCATTGTAGGAAAAATAGGTGAAAGGTGGGACTGGTAGGGGGAATATTCTGAGGTGGAATTATTAATGGTCAATAAGGTCTAGGTGAGATTATTACATGGCAATTTCCTTTTTTATTTGGTTTGCATTCAGGAATCAGTATGGGTAGAATGGAATCATTTTATGTGGCCACCTAATTTGGTCGGTGTAAAATATCCCCAATTTTGCGGTTATAATTCCTAATTTTAAAACATATGTTCTTTGTTTCTAAGTCAAAAGTATGAAAGCTTACCATGATAGACATTTTGAAGGCTATACTTGGCCACATAACCAAAGAAAAGAAGCTTTGAATCAGGAAATAAAAAAAGCAACATATGATGCTTTCTGCCCATTTTTTCTATGTATGCAAATCAAACTAGGGTGAAAAACCTAAGGTAGTGTTTGGTATGCAGGAATTAGAGGTGGAATGAAATGAATGATTACGAGGGAATGAAGAAAATGGTGTTTGGTTGGTCAATGGAATGGAATCATCCATTCCAAAATGCATTCCATTCCCTCAAAATCATTCCTTCCACCCCCCATGTTTTTTTTTCCATTTCATCCCCTCTTCCACCATTCATCAGCAACACCACAACCCATCACCTTCGCCACAACCCACCACCACCACCGACGCCATCGCCGCCACCCGCCACCACCTCACCCCAACAGCCACCCGCCACCCACTCGCCACCGTTATCACCCACAGCTGCGACCAACCGCCAACGCCACTCGCCGCCGCCGCAAACCACCATCGTCGACGCCACCACCACCGCTACCACCAACCGCCGCTGCCGCCACCAACCGCCCCTCTGCTGTCACCCGCCACCAACGGCCACCTTGCCGCCACCACCACTCGTCGTCACCACCGCACCACCACTCGCCGCCACCACCACCACCCATCGCCGCCGCCGACACCCACCACCGCCACCTAAAACCACCCACAATCACTACCACCTACCACCACCACCACCACTCATCGCTGATTTTATTACTCCGTTTTTCTTGCCTACCGAACATAACACAATAATAGTTCATTCCATTCATACATGGTAACCAAACAAGACATGAAATGGTAATGATCCATTGCATTCTCTCGTCCATTCCATTACCTCGTCTATTCCATTCCTTCGTCCATTCCATTACCCCATACCAAACAGACCCTAAATGAAATTTATCGCTCCTAAAATTTTGGGGTTTAAAACGGCTGCTTTTGTTTATAGGCACTTGGGCCGGCCCTGTATGTCATGAGGCCATAAACATAACCTCTAGGGGTGTCAAGTTCTAACACCACACGAAAATGAAACATAAACCTAACATGAAGTCCGTGACTTTGGATTTTAATCAAACATTTATTAGGTAAGTTTCAGATCAGATCTTCAAGTGCTTAGCTAAATAGGCCATATCCAGGTCAACCGATGAGTAAGTGGACTCCCCGGTTAACCCGCTTATTTTTATAATATAAATAAAAAAAAAATATATATATATATATATATATATATATATATATATATATATATATAGGGTTAGTATCTATAGAAAACCCACTTTAATTTAGAAAACCCGGGAAACTCTAACCTCCCGATGTTTTTAAAAAAAAAATATATATATACACATGTTATATACATGTTTTTAAGGTATTTGGGCCAAAAAAATCAAAAAAGCGCCGAGTAGATATTTTTAAAAAAAATAAACAAGTTTTGGTGTAACACGTGTTACATTCATCTGACATATTTGTAACACGTGTTACACCAAAACTTGTTTATTTTTTTTAAAAATATCTACTCGGCGCTTTTTTTGATTTTTTTGGCCCAAATACCTTAAAAACATGTATATAACATGTGTATATTTTTTTTTTTTTTAAACATCGGGAGGTTAGAGTTTCCCGGGTTTTCTAAATTAAAGTGGGTTTTCTATTTATCTTTAGCCTATATATATATATATATATATATATATATATATGCGTGCACGCGCGCATTCTACCATACTTTAAATTGAGTGTGCCAAAATTAGAAAAACTTTGGAGCTGTTTGGTAGCCTCTTAATGACCATTCAGATGCTACCTCTTAATGGTTTAAAACCTCTGAATGAATAAGAGGTAAGCTCAAGTCTGAATGGTTAAGAGGTAACCTCTGAATGGTAAATCATCACATGTCACATTCTTCTACCTTCTCATTGATAAAATTTTTAATGGTTCCATTAAGAGGTAGCCTCTTAATGACCACATTCAGAGGCTACCAAACAGCCCCTTTAAAAAAATAAACAAGTTTGATAGTTTATATATAATTTCTTTTGTACACACTTATAATTGTTTTAACCCAATTAACAGCCCCTGTAATAACCTCCCGTAGCTTTATCATATTTTAACCCCGATGTCGTATTCATAACCCACAGTTGTTTTGAAAGATTTGCCAAGATCATGACTATTTGGATTTATTATATATAAAGTTTTAATATAAATGATGCATATATTCTTTTAGTGGATATATGTGGTTTCTTTATGATATATTTGTTTCAAGTTTACTGTGTTACTTACCACTTTTTTTCTTAATTTTTCTTCCGTTAATTTGTATTTGATAACTTTCTACTTCTACCTTTACAGTTCTGTGTGTTTGCATGTCGTTTGTTTTGGAGCCGGGAGTCTCTCTGGAAGCAGTCTCTCTATCCACAAGGATAGAGGTAAGGTTTGTCTACATCCCACCCTCCCCAGTCCCCAGACCCTACCAATAGCTTTTGCTGTGTGGTGGGATTTACTGGGTACGGCGTTGTTGTATATATTCTTTTACGCTATGTTCCCGAGTATAATGAGAGAAAAGAAAAGATTTTGAAGGAAATAATTTTTAGTTGTGTTCCAGAGTTTCATTAAAGGAGAGAAAAGAAGAGAAAAAGAGAGATTTTTTTATCTAAAATTAATATTTCCAATTTGGAAAGAAACGAAGAGAAAAAAAAAAGAAGATGAGAGAATCTTTTCTTTTCTCTCCTTAACTTAACTTGGGAACATAGTGTTAGTGAAATTTATATTTGTAATTGTCATATTAAGGTCAACCAAATACTAAGGTGTAACACCCGAAAATTTTAAAACAAACAACCCTCATTAAAAACTATTATTTCTTATGATTTATAGTCCAATAGGAAACCTTAATTAAGACACCCAGGTGATTCTACAGAAACCCTAAGATTTCCAGAACAATCAGAATCAGGATTAGGGCCCCTAAAACTCAGGGGGGGTATTTTCTATGGACGATTATCCACTTATCTCGTTGTCAGAATAGAATTTTAAGAATCTGTTGACTCAGCTAGGCTAGTCCCACACGTGTCAACGCTATAAGAATGAGTTGTCCCTTACGGACCGTAAGGGAGAATGCTTACGGTCCGTAAGCAGTTCAAAATCGGGGTATAAATACAGGACATTGGCATTCGATTTCTGGTACTAGAGCGACGTAAGAATTTCAATTCTACGCTGAGTTAGAGTCGAATTACTTCAATTAACACACACAAAACACTAACTAGAAGGGGGGGTGCTGCAATCAGGGTATTAACTCGATCGCTATTACGATTCATTGTCCGATCGATCAATGTACTCAATGGATGTTTAAGTGCTGCCCACATTAGGGTTTATACTTTGTCATTCATCGTGATTTCGACTTGAATGTTTGAGTGCTGTTCGAAATCGGACCATACTCTGTCATTCGTTGTGAATCCGCTGGATGTTTAAGTATCGCACTTTGTCATTTGTTGTGAGGGTTGATCTCGTGAGTTATCGTAAATGCTGTATTAAGTTACTAACCTAGTTGTGTGCATGTTATTTAAATTAGGTTAAAAAAAAACTAATCAGTAGTCTAAACTCTGCCCGTATAAATCTGAAATATTATCACAAGGTAGCATCACTTTGGAATTTTTAAGGTACGGATAGACTCCTTTCGTTCGATTTATGTCATTTGGATACAAGTATAGTATTTCTGATTTTAAATTCCGTATTAAGATTAGTACGGATAGATTCCTTTCTTTCGATTTACGTCATTTTGATATAAGTATATCATTCCAAATTTTAAGTTCCGTATTAAGATTAAGTAATAAAATAAGTTATAAATTCCGTACGGATAGAATCCCTTCTCTCAATACATGTCATTTGACCTTTGGGCATATGATTTCTGATTTTTAAATTATGAAATAAGTTTATATTATAAAAATGTTATAAGTTTATAAAGTTTACGTGTTTATAAATGTACAAGTTTAAGATTATGTACATGTATTCTGTTACCCAAGTCAGTTCCTTTTCTGTGAGGATGACCACAGACCCATCATTGTGGCATAAAATGATGTGGCACCATCCGTGACGGTGAGTTGAGATCACGGCGTCTCTTCTGTTTCAGTCTACGGACTTCTGTTAGTCTACGGACTTCTGTTCAGAGGCGTATGGATCGATCCTAGGAGAAATTAAATAAAGTCTGATATCTGGTGAATGGTCGATGTGATTTGCCCACACTCCATTCATGTCTGGATACATGGGCTAGCTACCCTGTATCAACCTCTGTAATAAAATGAACCTTCTGGACTTCGGGTAAATCTGTATATCCTATTATGATAATATTTGTTATACTTATATATTTTGAATTATGAAAAATTAGCGTTTTGCTAAAACAAAGGATTTTTGAAGAACTTTGCCTTTTTCTCAAATAAAATAAGCCTTTTTGTTTCCCTCTATCCGCACACTGGGCAAAACTTTCAAATTTTGCTCAGACGTATGTTTTTGTGTTTTCCTTCTTTACGTCAGGTTATCAAGACAAGTTGGGACGGGATACAGAAGAGTGCTCGAGTATATGAAAAAGACATCATAGAAATAAATGTATTAAATTAGACATCCTATTTCCATTAAGTTGTTATGCCTTGTAACACTTTCAAGTATAAATGGAATTATGTTTTTGATCTGACTACTGTTATTGTGACACGTCGACCCGTTCCGGGCCGGGGTGTTACAGCTATGGTATCAGAGCAAAGGCTCTTTCCTGTAGAAAACTTAAACATAAGTTAAGACCTGTGAGGTAATGGGTAGACATTGGGTTAGGATTTCGCTGTCCAATCAGTCGATACAATAATCGTTTTGTGATTTTCTATCTATCGGTTAGTAACTTTTCACTTCATGATAGTCTCGAACACAAGTATTTCGTCATCTTCATTGTTTTTACTCTAGCTTTATTTCAAGTATGACTATTGATCATAGTAAGCCGCGTTCAAGTATGATTATTAAATATATATATGTGTATGTAATAATTTCGAGGACGAAATTTTTTAAGAGGGGTAGATTTGTAACACCCGAAAATTTTAAAACAAACAACCCTCATTAAAAACTATTATTTCTTATGATTTATAGTCCAATAGGAAACCTTAATTAAGACACCCAGGTGATTCTACATAAACCCTAAGATTTCCAGAACAATCAGAATCAGGATTAGGGCCCCTAAAACTCAGGGGGGGTATTTTCTATGGACGATTATCCACTTATCTCGTTGTCAGAATAGAATTTTAAGAATCTGTTGACTCAGCTAGGCTAGTCCCACACGTGTCAACGCTATAAGAATGAGTTGTCCCTTACGGACCGTAAGGGAGAATGCTTACGGTCCGTAAGCAGTTCAAAATCGGGGTATAAATACAGGACATTGGCATTCGATTTCTGGTACTAGAGCGACGTAAGAATTTCAATTCTACGCTGAGTTAGAGTCGAATTACTTCAATTAACACACACAAAACACTAACTAGAAGGGGGGGGGGGGGGTGCTGCAATCAGGGTATTAACTCGATCGCTATTACGATTCATTGTCCGATCGATCAATGTACTCAATGGATGTTTAAGTGCTGCCCACATTAGGGTTTATACTTTGTCATTCATCGTGATTTCGACTTGAATGTTTGAGTGCTGTTCGAAATCGGACCATACTCTGTCATTCGTTGTGAATCCGCTGGATGTTTAAGTATCGCACTTTGTCATTTGTTGTGAGGGTTGATCTCGTGAGTTATCGTAAATGCTGTATTAAGTTACTAACCTAGTTGTGTGCATGTTATTTAAATTAGGTTAAAAAAAAACTAATCAGTAGTCTAAACTCTGCCCGTATAAATCTGAAATATTATCACAAGGTAGCATCACTTTGGAATTTTTAAGGTACGGATAGACTCCTTTCGTTCGATTTATGTCATTTGGATACAAGTATAGTATTTCTGATTTTAAATTCCGTATTAAGATTAGTACGGATAGATTCCTTTCTTTCGATTTACGTCATTTTGATATAAGTATATCATTCCAAATTTTAAGTTCCGTATTAAGATTAAGTAATAAAATAAGTTATAAATTCCGTACGGATAGAATCCCTTCTCTCAATACATGTCATTTGACCTTTGGGCATATGATTTCTGATTTTTAAATTATGAAATAAGTTTATATTATAAAAATGTTATAAGTTTATAAAGTTTACGTGTTTATAAATGTACAAGTTTAAGATTATGTACATGTATTCTGTTACCCAAGTCAGTTCCTTTTCTGTGAGGATGACCACAGACCCATCATTGTGGCATAAAATGATGTGGCACCATCCGTGACGGTGAGTTGAGATCACGGCGTCTCTTCTGTTTCAGTCTACGGACTTCTGTTAGTCTACGGACTTCTGTTCAGAGGCGTATGGATCGATCCTAGGAGAAATTAAATAAAGTCTGAAATCTGGTGAATGGTCGATGTGATTTGCCCACACTCCATTCATGTCTGGATACATGGGCTAGCTACCCTGTATCAACCTCTGTAATAAAATGAACCTTCTGGACTTCGGGTAAATCTGTATATCCTATTATGATAATATTTGTTATACTTATATATTTTGAATTATGAAAAATTAGCGTTTTGCTAAAACAAAGGATTTTTGAAGAACTTTGCCTTTTTCTCAAATAAAATAAGCCTTTTTGTTTCCCTCTATCCGCACACTGGGCAAAACTTTCAAATTTTGCTCAGACGTACGTTTTTGTGTTTTCCTTCTTTACGTCAGGTTATCAAGACAAGTTGGGACGGGATACAGAAGAGTGCTCGAGTATATGAAAAAGACATCATAGAAATAAATGTATTAAATTAGACATCCTATTTCCATTAAGTTGTTATGCCTTGTAACACCTTCAAGTATAAATGGAGTTATGTTTTTGATCTGACTACTGTTATTGTGACACGTCGACCCGTTCCGGGCCGGGGTGTTACATAAGGTGCTGTTTGTTTTTGCTTAAAACATCTGCAAGGAGCCTATGTCTTCAGGCGGGCAAACAAAAGACCTTGAACACTGTTTGTTTTTTTTTAAAAGAAGATCTGAAAAGTGATTTTATTAGCTTAAAAAAGCCTCTATCTAACATCTTCACAAACAATCCGATCTTCAAAACCCATCTTCCTCCTCTCTCTCTCCCTCTTTAAAACCCAGCACCACCAACACCACCACCTCCACCTCCCCTCCTTCCTCTCCTTGTTTCTCAACCGCACACCCATCTTCCTCGCACACCCATCCCCTCCTCTGGTCTGACCTCCGGCAACCGGAGATGGATCCCGGCGCCCCTCCCTTTGGTCCGATAAGCACCCCCAAACCCCCCTTATTCTTCTGCTAGCACCCACACCCCTCTCCACCCGCTCGTTTTACCCAGCGATGGTACACAACGACACATGGCAGCAAAAAGCCCGTAGATTTTTAGAGAGAGAAAGAGGCAGAGAGAGAGAGAGAGGGCGACGATGATGAATGTTGCAGCTACTGCTACTGTTGATGTTGATGACGAGGCTGATGCCAGTGGTGGCCGACGGCGGCTGTAGCCGCCGGAAATGACGACATCAGAGACGGCTAAGGGCGGTGGTTCTCGTCGGCAGCAGTGGTTATGGTGGTGGTTCTCGTGGCAGCGTAGGCAGGGGTCGATCAGCAGGTAGGCACCTTTATGTTTCTTACATTTTTGAGGTTTTGAGTGTATGTAATTATTGACTGTATTAGTGATATTTAGCTAATATCTAGGGCCAACTGTTTGTTCGATTGTAAAATGAAAATGCACACTTGTTTGTTGATTTGCTGAAATGGGGGTTTTGTATGTAGCTTGACTGTAAAGGTTTTTTTTCGACGGGTTTGAGTGGTGGTGCTGGTGATTTGGGCAGTGTAGTGGTGGTGGAGGTGGAGGTGGTGGTTGTATTATGGTTTTTTTTATGTTATACAGACGATATCCAGTTTATAAAACAAACAGTATTATATTTTCAGCTTGCAGACCTTCAGACCACATCTCCAGTTGCATACATAAAATCAGTTGAAATCAAACCGCAGACAGTTTTTGTCTGCAAAAACAAACAACACCTAAATCGAAGCATAATTGAGGATTCCTGAACCTGGGTTAGCTGTAAAATTAGCTTAGCTTCATATGGGCTTTCCGGCAGAACCACTTACGTGATCGCGGATTAGGATTGAGGTATTTGTTAATGAATGGGAAACATCGTTTTCATTTATTAACATATGTTACATATGTTAAAAAGGATTGTTACCTTTTCAACTTAAAGGGTTTTCAAATCATAATTCCCTTATACATATATGGGTAGGGGCACTTAACCTTTATGAGTGATATTAGAATGGTTGGACGTATCGTTCTAATAGCACATTTATGCTTAAATAAATCTGAGAATTTAGATGCATTGTTGTAATAATTCACATACTTGTAAGTTGTAATTAGTTCAAACTTAGTGTTATAACAAAATTTGGACACACTCTTACAACTAACAACACATCAACATTTTAGTGTAGCAATACTATATTCAAAATAAAATTGTATACTTAATAGCATAACTTTAAAAATATAATAAAGTATATTAAAGATATTAGAGATTAAAAAAAAGTAATTAAAAAACTATTTTAAATATTCCAATATTTTCCTCCAATCATATTTAACTTTTTTTATTAATTACAACTAGGTTATAGACCTATGTGTTACAAAGGTTTAAGGATAGAAAATGAAAGGCTCTAAGATAATTATGGAGTTGATCGAATTCTTTGGAAAAAAATGTGTTTTCAATTTATATAAACTTGAATGAGTTTTTAAAAATAAATATGTTATTGTTGAGGTTGGTTGCGTTTGAAGGACATAAAGATTATAAACTTTGAATTATTTTTTATATTTCATATTATTTCTTGCATCGCATGTAATAAACATAAATTTTGATATTAATACATATAACCCTAATATGAACTATACATACAAAATTAAAGAAAAAATAACATTACTCATTTTAAATAATGCGCTTGCGAAGTAAGAATTTTGTTTTTGCATACAAAAGAATTCGTATATTTTATTTCAACTTAATATTTTCTTATTTGAAAAAGTGTTATCAAAGTAGAAAATGGAATGGAATTAGTTCATTATCTAAGATTATATATATTAAACATATATATACACACACTGTTTATATAAATGTTTAACATTTGTGAAAACAGTAATAACAAATTATAAACATGATAAGGTTTTAAATTTTTGGTTACGTCAAATAGTGTTGGGTGTATAATTTTTTGGTTAATAATTTCGTGAAAATAATGTTAAAAGATGGGGATGGTTAATCATGCATCATGTGGTGGCGTTGGTAGCCGAAAAACAAGGGAGTACATGAACTAATTGGCCTTTGTCTTAATTGCCGAGTGTTATGAGTCTTATGTCCAAGACTTGATACAAAACTACCATCGAGCCGGGGGTCTCACTGGAAGCAACCTCTTTATTCCTACGGGGTAGAGGTAAGGCTGTCTACATCTTACCCTCCTCAGACCCTACCTTAGCTTTGCTATTGGTGGGATTTACTGAGTATGATGATGATGATGTTTTTATTTATTAAAGTAGAGATATTATATTAAAGTATAGGTAAGTAGATAACTAATATTAATTATTAAGAATTAAGAATATTGAAGAGATATAATCATGAATATAAGTTTATTTTACTATATATATATTAAATTCAAGAGTAAACTGCCATTTTGGTCCTTGTGGTTTGGGCAGTTTTGCCATTTTAGTCCAAATCTCAAACTTTTTTAAATTTGGGTCCCTGTGGTTTGCATTTTGTTGCCATTTTAGTCCAAAACTCAAAATCTCTCATTTTTTACTGTTTTAATGTCCCTTTTTGTCTTTATCTGCAGGGGTAGTTTGGTCCATTTAACACTCTGACCACCCCAAATATACACCCCCACACCACCATTGCCGCACATCCTGCCCACTCCTGCATAAACACTTCCTTCCAACAAAGATTATACATTTGTATGTATATACACATACTCCCACCGGCCACCACCACAACCACCGTCACCACCACCCACCTGCCACCACCACCTAACCTGCAACCACCAACACCACCATCCACCTGCCACCACAACCATCGTGAAAACCCCTCAAATCCGAAAACCCACCATGAAAAACCCTCAAATCCACCACCGTAACCACCCAAAATCCCCAAATATTCACTAGAAACAAAAACTCAAAATCCCCAAATATTCACTAGAAACTTCATAAAACACCCAAAATCCCCAAATACTCACATTATCACTTACCAGACAATGTATCCCTATCACCATCTAAAATCTCATCAAAATCACCATCCTTGCAAAAATTCCTACAGCTCAGCAGCAACAGATCGAGAAAACCGATCGGCAAAACGACGTCGTCGCTGGATTTCTTTCTCTCCTCTTTATTTGAAACCCTAGCTTTCTTGTGGTTGCTAAATCTACTGCCGAAAGTGGATGAACCATTGTTGGAGTTGTCGAGATTGATCACCGGAGTGCTTGAAATGGAGCTTCGATCGGTTTGTAGATTCATAGATGTTGTGGATTAGTGGTTACCCGCTTGAATGATGTAGAGAGATGGGGGCGGTGGTGGTAGATGGGGGCGGTGGTGGCTGGTGTTTGCTGCTGGTGGTGTAGAGAGATGGGGGCGGTGGTGGCAGATGGGGCGGTGGTGGCTGGTGTTTGCTGCTGGTGGTGGAAGTGGTCTGGTGGTGGTGGTGTATAGCAGGAACGAGAGAGAGGTAGAGAGGGGTGTATATTTGGGGTGTAGGTCCCGGTTTTCACTCCGAATGATTGCGAACCGACTCGTGTAACGTGCGGAATCCATACACGATCGTGACCGAACACACGAACAGTAATTATAACTGTGATTCTATAAAAGATTTGATAGCGTACAGCACCTTGAATCACGTGCACAGCACTTTCTCTCTCTAGCTTTCTCTCTCTAACACTAGAGCTCTCCAAAGTGCAAATGGCCAAAAGTCTCTAAAAGTTCCTAAATGAAACCCTAAGGCTCCTATTTATAGGCCAAGGGATATAATGAGAGATCTCATTATTTACATAAATGCCACCTTGCCTTTTTCTAGATATTTCTAACTATTACAATATAAGCACTAGAAATAAACTGTTTCAGCTACGATCTTGAGATGACGGAGGCGATAGACATACTGCACTAACAGACTCCCCCTTGGATATTGCCGTAGTCAATCTCAAACATTTAGTCAAACTCGTAGCGTCTTGTCTTTCTCTCTCTCACTGAGTCTTCTTGAAGCTTTAACACATTTTCAGCAATGAAGACTCCTTCTTGCTTGAACAGAATCCCGGTGGATCTGTCTTCAGCTTCAGCTTCTTCTTTTGGTAGACTCTTCAGACTCCCCCTTTCGTCAAGCTTCTGTGCTTTGGGATCGACACCTGGCTTTCCGGTTACAAGCTCCTCTGGGATAGTTACGTGGCTCCTTGAATGCACGCTCCCCCTTTCGTTGAGCTCGTCTTCAGACTCCCCCTTAGACTCGGCTATAGGATCGTAGTCTGGAATCTGCAATTCTCAAACATTTATAAGTAACAATGTTTTGATTGACCAATTGTCCAGGAATCATATCCTGGCTCTATTAAACTTTCTAAATCAAGATCCTGGCTTTAAGATATAATAATATGAATGTATCCAGAAATACTTGATTCTCTCCCCCTATCAACAAACTTCATAGATTTGGCAGTTTCAACGAACCGGATCGGAAACTAGCTCTTTTACAGATTTTAACAGTATAAGCATCCAAATACCTCACAGTTAATCATCCAAGTCCAAATTAATGACCTTGGAGATATCACAAACTGTTTTTTATTTTTGTTAAAAATTCAAGTTTCAAATTAATGAACTTGTTTTATTTTCAGAAACACAATCAGCTTACTTAGATTTTGACACTCAGCATCTCAGACATCGGTTGTCGAAAATAAAGTAGAATCAAAATCTTTTTGAGTTTTTCTGAAAATATAAAGCAGTAAAGAAATATTTACAAACATATTTACAGACAATATTTTTGTTTGAGTTTGCGTTAGAGGATCATATCAGTTTACGACAAATCACAAGTACCGTTGAGCTTAGTTACACATTAAGAATTAAACAATTCACTTAGATTGACGATATACTGATCCACTTAAATTTTCATACAAATTTCAACTAATTCAGGATACGAATTAGGTGTTTTAAAAACTTAAACTCATTCATGTGTCCCACCTCTTGAATATACTCTCGTATCCAGATCCCAATATCCAGTCTTACAGGTGAGTATACCTAGATGATATCTGTAAGGGGAATAAATTATAGTACGAAACCGTGAGAGCTCAGGTCAGAACTTCCATTCAGCAGAGAGATGACGGCTCGACTTTTGGTGTGTCCCCTTTAGAGGATCTTTTCGTATTACAACATCAATGACTATTAATTTTATTGTTTCATCAATTTGCTGAGGGCGGCGCTATATTTCAAGCAATGCAGAAAGTATTCTCCGGGGACTAGGCCATTGCTTCCGCAAAATCAGAAGTCCCGGGATAATACCCCAGATATCACTAAGCATAAAGACCTAGTATCTCAGAAAGAGGGACCTTTCAAACGAGATTTCAGGGGTTACCTATATATCCAAGTAGTGTTCCCCACGAAATAAGCAAGTTTGAATTTAGGTTTATATCCCGAAAAAGTTTACTAAATGTATAAAAATCTACCGACACATCATCAGTGAGACTGTTTAACGCTATATAATCATTACATTTCTTTAGCATACTGTAACTGTCTACTGATGTACTATCATTTCCTCTTTTTACGCAAAAACTCAATTTCATTTTATAATGTTTTTGTCTTTTTGCCAATAGGTTTTTATCATGTTTTTGTCATTTTCAAATTTTCTAATGTTTTTGTATTTTCTGACAATATTACTCCCCCTAAAATGCAAAACCATTTAAAGAAAATTTGACAACCAGATACTGATAGCTTTGTCTCGCCATCCATTTTCTGCATCTCATGCTCTGTTTTGCAGAAAAATATAACGTACCCCCATGATTTACAACACATTGATATTTACAGTTTGAAAACCGTTTTTCAATCTTGTGAAATTAATCATGTTTGTTCAGCCGTGAGGGTTTCGGCATATTCAAGCAACAAATTTTTGAATTTTAGAATTTTTGACAAAAATAAAAACATATTTTTGGTTTTTAAGTTTTTCAATTTTTAGGGTTTTTGAAATATTGTTTATATATTTACAGAAAATGTTAAACTCCCTGTTCAACCAAACCAGGGTTTAGCAGCCTTCTCTTCCTGTGCCAGGCTGCTCATCAATTCTCTTCCTTGACAATCAAACTTCATGAGCACCTGCACAATCACAAAAACTCAATTACTTGAACAATTTAGCCCAGGTCTGTTGGACCTTAGGCATTTCAACACAATATGTATCATGCAGTTTCGGAAAATCTTTATCATCAAAGGCTTTTTCAACTTTAACTTCAACTTTCTCATCTTTTACCGAAATAATTTGTTTCTTAACACTCCATGTTTGACCTTTCGGAGTTCCTCTTTTGTAAAAATGTGAATCTTTTTGAACATTTTGTTTTTTATCAACAACTTTTGGTTTCCAAAACTCTTGTGGTTTTGTCATATCAACAGTTGTTTTCCAACTTTGAGTTGTTCTGACTCTGGGTGTGTGAAAAATCTGTGTTTGTTTTGAATCAGACCTAGTCTGTTTTGGTTTCCAAGTTTGATTCAAAGCAAACTTGTTTGTGTTATACCTCCAAGTTTGTTTTGAATCAAATCTGGCTGACCTTTGTTTCACACCCTTAGATTTTTGTTTCTCAACATTTTCAACATCCACAGGTTTCAGTTTCGGACACTTTCGTGCAAGATGTCCAATTTGATCACACTTAAAACATGTTCTTTTTGAAACATCTTTAACCTGTGGTTGTTGCCTTTTCTTTTGAGCACAAAACTCTTCATTAGACTGTTGTCTAAATTTGAGTTTTTCCTCTTCTTCAAAACTTTTTCCTTGAACAAAACTCATATTTGCCTGAGAATTTGGCACTTCATTTTTCTTCCAATTTTGTTTCTTTTTATAACCCAACCCAGCCTTCATGTTTTTCTTCTTGAAACCAGGTTTATTATAAAAAGTTTTGTGACCTTTACCAGCAAACTTTGGAATCTCAGACTTCTCAATCTCAACCATCTTAAAAACTTTATCAATCTTTTCTGAAATCACATTTTGAATCGGGAATACAATATCTAAGAATAATTTGTCCGATCCAATCATGGTATAAACCAATCCTTTTGAATCATCATTCACAACTTTCTCAGATTTTGAATGTTTGAGATAACCATCATGAAAATTTCCCTCATTTTCATCATGTGATTCAGACTTACCTTTGGTTGACTCATCTTTCAAAACGCTTTCAACAACCTTACTTACCACCTCTGAATCATTAGCCTCATCAGATTTGGCGTAAGTCACATCGATACTTTCAGGTAATTGGTCAACTATGTTCAGACCTTTTGCCACCTTTTCCTCATCATAAAAAGTATAATTGTTTCTCAATGGTGGTGATACCTGATGAAATTCTGAACCAATACCCTTTTTGTTCTTGTCAGTATCTTTGTCATCTGGTGTGATGTTGAAAATGCGTTCGAGAATGTACGAAGAGTTATGATAACTTTGAAGTTTGGTAACAACCTTTTCCTTTTCAGCCAGAACTTGTTTGAGATTAGCAACTTCATCAACACACTTGTTTAATTCAAGTTGCTTTTCTTTAAACTTTCTCTCATACATTTCTTTAGTTACCAAAGTTTCAGACAATCTTTGATCAAAACTTTTGACTTGTCTCTTCAAAGTATCATATGCTTCTTGTACTCTCTGACTCGACCATTTTAAAGAATCATACTGTTTTTGTAAATCTAGAAACTTATTTTCTTTTTCAACACAACCAACACATTTTGCTGTACACATTTGTTTATACACATCATTTTCTTTTTCAAGATCTTGACATTTCTGTGTCAGCTTTTCAACTTTTAGTTTCAAAATTTCTTCCTTTTCAATCATTTCTTTACATTTTGTTTTGAAAATATTTTCAAGTTTGCTTGTTTCAATATCTTTTGTTTTGATTGTTTCATCTTTTTCAATACAGGCTTTGCACATTTCTATGCAATTCCTGCATTTGTTCTCATTTTTATCAACAATTTCAACACTCGATAAGTCAGAAGATTCATTTACCTCAGTCTTTTTCAGCACCAGTTCTTCTGTCTCAGCTTTTTGATCTTCCTCTTTGTTCTGCTCTTCTTCTTCTTCTTTCTGTTCTTCTTCAATCTTCTGCTCTTCCTCAGCAGCAAGCTTTACAGTAATCTTCACTTCTTCAACTAGCTTTTTCAACTCTTCTTCTTTTCTCTTCTTCATTTCTACCACCTTTGGTAGACTCGCTTCGCAAACTTCCTTTATCTTGCGCACCAAATCCGGCAAATATTCTTTATCAGATAACCTTCTAGTGTTGAAAGTAGCCTGTCTTGGAAGCAAATTTGTTACAGCTTCAAAATCCACCTTTGATGGGTCAACAACTGGATTACCCCGTGGATCCATGTAACATTCTAATTCGTCATTCCATCTTTTTGCTCTCTGGGCTTCTTTGAATGGTTCCCTGAATTTTTCAATTTCCCATCTTGCATAGTCTCTTCTCCACCATTTATCATGATCAAAATCAGCTACAAATGCATGTCCAACACAATCTTCTTCAGGAAGAACTTGACTCCAGTCATAACCTTCATCGTCATGAATAACTGCCAGAGCTCTTGATTTTTCTTCAACTTGCTTCATTCTTGGAGGTTCAGACTTGTTCTGATGATAGATTGCTTTCTTGTAGTAATCTTCCTTGAACGGATTAGCAGTATCATCAGCATAAGCATTTCTGCACTCACGTTTAAAATGACCTTTCTGTTTGCATTTAAAACATGTCACTTTGGATTTGTCAAAGCCTAACTTGGTAGAAGGTCCACCAATAGACGTTCCTCCAGTGATCTCCATAAAACGTTGTGCCCTCCTTACTGCACTAGCCATACACCACCTTATGTCGATCAATTCCATCTCCTCAGGATCTATTTGATCGTAGTCTTCCTTAGTCAGGTTGGTGTTGCCTATCTTGCCTGCCACAAGGCTCTCATACGACTCCAACACAGATGCTAAGAAAATCATCTGTTGCTTTGCAGACTCCTCATTGAAATTTTGAGTATTCTTCAAATCTACTGCAATGTTGCATTGGAATACATTCTTTGATGCAGATTGGCTCGATGTTGTTGAAAAAAGATCCACTGTGAAAACCACTGTGAAGACTTTCATTGTTCACGGAGTTTGAGCTTTCTACAGAAAACGCTGTTCTTGGAGACCCAGCTTGTGGTAGATTTCCTCGGTAGTACAGCTCCACATTCTGCTGATGAGCTGGATTGTTGACTTTAGATCTCTTTATCTCCAACTCATGGCTTTCAAGTCTTTCAATCAGTAAATCCACTGTTAACTCTTCAGGCTTGATTGTGTTTTTCAACATTAAAGCAAAGTATTGCCACTCTTGATTCTTCGGCAATGCATCAAACAATTTATCAACCAGCTCCTCTTGAGTGTATGTGATCTTGTGTCTTGCCAGCTCCATCTTCAGATGCCCAAATCTCTCAATCATTTTACAAACAGATTCATTTTTCATACAATCAAATAAATCAAATTCTTTTCGTAACAATTTCTTTTTGTTTTTCACAATCTCGGATGTACCTACACATTTTCTCTCTAATGCTTCCCACAAACTCTTCGATGTTTTCTCATGTTCAAATAACGAAATAATGTCTTCTCTCACTGATTGTTTTATCAATGTAGTCATTTTATATTCAGCCACAACATCTTTTATATCTATTTCTGTGAACTCTTTTTCCTCTACTAACTCTCCTCCTTCTTTCACTGGTTCTGTATATCCATTTTTCAATTTTAACCAGCTTTCAGGAGCGAAAGCTTTTACCCAACCCTCAAACCGATTTTTCCACCAGTTATAATCTTCAATCCTCATTAGTTTCGGTGGTTTCTGTTGGCTTCCATACATATTATCGTATTTCAAATTCTCTGAAATCTCTTTCGAATACTCTCTTATTTCAGATCTTCTTTCGGATGATTCTGAAGTAAAGGCATCGTAGAACGTGTTGTAAAATTCTTCACCGCTGCTCGACATCTTCAAATTTTGTCTTGAATTTGCACTTTGTATATCTTCAATCACCTGAATCACGTACAAGGAACTTTCTCTCTCTAGCTTTCTCTCTCTAACACTAGAGTTCTCCAAAGTGCAAATGGCCAAAAGTGTCAAAAGTCTCTAAAAGTTCCTAAATGAAACCCTAAGGCTCCTATTTATAGGCCAAGGGATATAATGAGAGATCTCATTATTTACATAAATGTCACCTTGCCTTTTTCTAGATATTTCTAACTATTACAATATAAGCACTAGAAATAAACTGTTTCAGCTACGATCTTGAGATGACGGAGGCGATAGACATACTGCACTAACATGGGGTTTTTTAATAAAGGAATTGGTTTAATGAAAATTAAATGGACCAAACTACCCCTGCAGATAAAGACAAAAAAGGACCTTAAAACAGTCAAAAATGAGAGATTTTGAGTTTTGAACTAAAATGACAACAAAATGCAAACCACAGGGACCCGAATTTAAAAAGTTTGAGATTTGGACTAAAATGGCAAAACTGCCCAAACCACAGGGACCAAAATGGCAGTTTACTCTAAATTCAACCATTCAATAGTCTTTATATTAATTTACTTATTATTTATTATGGTTGAGGTGACATGATAAATTGTCACATGACATTTTGATGAAATATTTTATTATAAGAGAATACCATGTGACATTAAGGGGACTCTTTTATTAGTATTAGATTTATCATCACAACATTTTTTGATATATTCCTATTGTCACTTGTATTTTTTTTTATTTTTTTTTTTGTAGTTCTTTCTTTCCCATAACTTTTTAAGTATTCTCTAAATAAAAGATATTCTATATATATATATATAGATTGAAGATCCTGTACATTAATTTAAAAGTGTGGGAAGTGTAAGAAATATTGTGAAGATGACATGTGTCCTCAATCTAAATTAATTCAAAAGGGTAAACAAGTAATTTTCTCATTAATTCAATTAATTGATAACCTTCCATAACCACCACCCTTTATTATAAGAATACGAATTAGTATACGAATTTGTATTTTTTTATCGTCCATCTATTATAATTTCTGAAGATCACAGAATAAAGTTTTTATAGAGTGTTATATAGTGATGGATGCAGAATAAAGGTTTTTATACAGTGTTATAGTGTTATATTTTCTGGTAGCAGTCTATGATGGATGTATAGTGTTATATAGTGTTATAGTGTTATATTTTCTGGTAGCAGGTCTATGATAGATGTATAGTATTATATATTTCTGTTAGCAGGTCTATGATGGATGTATAGTGTTACATATATAGTGTTATATATTTCTAGTAGCAGTTATATGTTTACAGATTTTTAGAATGTCCGGATTTTTAGGATAAGTTTAAAAATGAATCGGTTGAATTTAGGAGATGTTACCTTATTTGAAACATATAAAAAGACACTATTACCCCTACAATTTTCAAATCAGTCCAACGTTTGAATTTACATGTATTCGTAAATAAAGAAAATTTATACATGTGTAAGTTTATCTATGTAAATTCGTTTATATATATGTTCTAGATTGAAGACACATGGTGAAAGTTTCCTTTGTTCAAATCCCTAACAAGTTTGAATGAATTTCTCTGAAACTGAGTGTTTTCCTCAACGAAGTAATCTTCTTTTCTTCTTTTTCTTTTTAATATTGTCTGGTTCATTACTTTATTTCAAGTCAAAATAGTTTGAATAATGAACCATTGATTAAGTACTTGATGGTGTGTGAGTCATTTACCTTAAGAGAAATTTCTAGACATTTGCGATGGCGTGCATTAAAATGGGTTTCGATCAAACTAGCTTTATAATATTTCTTTTATTTTCGGGTACATTTTTCATAACCAAATGAAAAATACTAGTTCCTGATTTTCTAAATAATCCTATTCAAATTTCTCGTGATCAATAGAAATACTTTGATGTGAAAGTGATAAACAATTCACAAAATCATCCATGAATTTATATAATATATAACCTATATCTAGTTGTGTCCGTTTTCTCAATATGTATTTTATAAGTGTGTGAACTCGTGTAAGATATATAAAAGATTGTCTTCGTAATATGTTTTGAAGATTTCATAAAAATAAAAAGTAAAATATTGGTTGTAGATTATAACTTTTAGACCATGTGTACTGGTACATATGAATAATGCCCTATGCTTGGGCATCATGTGGTAGTCCAGTCAGCAATAGAGCATTATAGGGCGTTTTTCATAAATGGACGTAGTGGGGATGTGGGCATTGTGGGGCATTATGTTAAAAGTAGTGTAATAGAATTAAATAAAAACACCATCAAAAATGTTATTGGAGAAAAAATCATCAAAAAAATGTTATTGGACAAAAAACCATCAAATACCGGTGATTGACCAACACACAATGAACACGGCGTGGAAAAAAGAACGCCAAAACAAAAAAAAATGAAAAAAAGGCCCATGGGGGCGGTTGGAAGGCTTGTGGAAAAAAACGCCCAAAAACCTCCAACTACGGGTAATCTTATGGGTTCTTAATTTATTGTTTCTGTTGTTGAAAATTTTGTAGTTACTTGTAATGGTTGGCATAGTAGGTATTTTTTTCCTTCCCGTGAAGTTTGTATTCAACACCTTAGTCTAGAAGGTAAAGATATTAAGATAAACCATCGCTATCATTTAAACTAACAAAATTTATACACCATTAGCATATAGTTATCAATCGAGTTAAGTAACATAAAAAGAGTTTAATTTCAATTCATGTATTAAAGAAAAAAATATTTATGTTTGATAAATTTGGTAGTTTAGTTGCAATCATATTTCGTGTCACTTAAATCAAGGGTAAATTGCATAAAAGGATACTTAATTTATGTTCAATTTATACTTCAGATAATTGCCATTTTTTTCTTAATTCAAAGTATAATAAACATACTTAGAGTGTGACAAGAATGAGAAGAAAGCAAACGTTACCTTTATCCCTAATTACCTTTATCCTTAATATAGCATGGTTGCTTTGCTCTCAGTTAAGGCTTATCTCATAATTTAAATGGGCAATTGTATATTTCTCCTTAAAAAACTCTTTAATTGCATATTTACCCAACTAAAAAATGTAATTGCATATATCCCTTTTTCTTAACTAATAAAAAAATTACAAATTTACTCATTTTGATTTATTTTATTAAAAAAATTATATATTGATTATTTTACCCTTAATTTTACTAAAACTTAGAAAAATTATATAATTACTCATTTTTTTAATAGTTTTTGTGTTTTGTTCACAATTTTTTTAATAGTATTTTGACCTTTCTCTCTTGATCCTCTCAATTGCAAACGTTAACATGTTGGCGAGGGGTATATAGCGCCCCTACTTAATTTGGTGGGTGTGGGTGTATAGCGCCCGGGGCGCTATAGATGCTGAGGTGGCGGGTATGGCGCCCCCCACACCCTCCGGCCAAATATGACGGCTGAGGACTTGTATGCACCAATCAAAGATTTTTTTTTTTTTTTTGTATAGCGCCTAGTATAGCGCCTAGGACCACACCCTCCATATTAAAGGGGGGGGCGCCATCAAGCTTCAGCCCACGTGGCGTCTATGTGACGCTGAGGTGTCCTTATAAAGCCCCAAGGGGGGTTATCCCACACCCTCCAGCCTAATGTGATTTACAAACTTCTACTGTATTGTGATAAAATGTAAACATGAATATTAAAAACTTATTACTTTGCTTTCAAATTTTAAGAAAATCATGATTATTGTCTGCATCTAATGACTTTTATATGAAAATGGCATCCCAGTCTGATGAGAAAAAGAATACAAAGTGGTATCTGATAGCTAAACCACTCGAAAATTGCAGCCTTCATCATGTTATATACTTTATTGCTATAAGAATACAACCTAATAATCTTCCATAAACACAAAAATTGAAAATAAATATAAACATAAACATCTATCAATTCTACAATGACCACCGTTTGCCTTTGCCGAAGAGTAATATGTTTCCTTTGCCATATCAAGGTCACTATACCCAATGCTTCAGCCTCCCAATCTAATTTACTCTACTCCAAAGGCTTCAGTATCACCAAAGCTGATTTCCTCCATGGAGCCTTTTTTTAACTCAGGTCTAACTCAGTTAGTTTTTTTGCTTACGTGGTAGCTTATATGGCAAAAAAAAACTTAGTTATTTTGCTAACGTAGCTGTTATGTGGCACGATCCCCACCTCCACCACCACCACCCACTACTATCAGCCACCATCGCCACCCCACCACCATCAGTTGCCGCCACCACCACCCACCCACCACCATTAGCCAACATCCACCTTCTGCCACCACCATTCCAAACCCGAACCCGACCCTCCACACATTATTCTACCATGACCATAACTACCGGATCCTAAACTCAAAACCTCGGGTTTGAAGCTACGGTTTAACATCATACCCATTTTCAAAACCCGACCACGAATGGCAAGTATTACTAGCTGGAGGTACATTCACCACCGGGTAAATATTACAGGGATTAACATGGGTGGAAGAATGGTGGATGCCGGTGGTGGTAGCAGGTTGTGTGGCTGATGGTGGTGGTGGTTGATGGAGGTGGTGGTGGCTGCTGGTGGTGGATGGTGTTGGTTGGTTGATGGTAGTGGTGAGTGGGGGTGGTGGTGGTTGATGGTGGTGATAGTGCCACATAACAGCCACGTCAGCAAACTAACCAAGTTTTTTGCCCCATAAGTTGTCACGTCAGCGGTTACCCGATTTTGTCCGGGTACGCCGTCGGTTACCCGATTTTGTCCAGTCTGTTAATCTGAAATATGTGAAACTTGGTTACCATTACTTGATCAACCATGCCATCTATCTGGCCACCGTGCCCGTGTTGGTTTTGGTTTTCGGCGCCGAGATTGGGAGCTTGAGTAGAGAGGAGCTGTGGCGGAAGCTGTGGGACAGCACCGCGGGGTATGATCTCGCTACGGTTTTAGCATTTTTCGCGGTTTCTGTGTTTACGCTCTCGGTTTACTTCATGTCTCGTCCGCGATCTATTTATTTGATCGACTTAACCTGTTTCAAACCGACCGATGATTTAAAGGTCAGTTGAAACAGATTTGTTTATACGAAGAGAATATATTAGTTAGAGTTTATTTAACACGGTAACAATATGTTACCATAATTAAATATTGTAGAGAATATATTAGTTAAGGTTTACTTTAATATACTAATAATATAAATATAATTGTTTTAACATGTAAAAATTGAACAGGGAAATTCGACGAAGCGAGTCTCGAATTTCAGAAAAAGATCCTTCAATCGTCGGGGATCGGGGACGAAACGTATGTTCCGAAAGCGATAATGTCGCCCGACAACATCATGATGATGAAAGAAGGGAGAGCCGAGGCGTCAATGGTGATATTCGGAGCGCAAGACGAGCTTTTCAAGAAGACGCGCGTGAGGCCAAAGGACGTGGGAGTACTTGTTGTTAACTGCAGCATCTTTAACCCGACGCCTTCGCTATCCGCGATGATTATTAACCATTATAAAATGAGGGGGAACATTTTGAGTTTTAATTTGGGTGGGATGGGGTGTAGTGCGGGTATTATCGCGGTTGATTTGGCGCGCGATATGCTTCAGGCGAACCCGAATAATGTGGCTGTGGTAGTGAGTACCGAGATGGTGGGGTACAATTGGTACCCTGGACGCGATCGGTCTATGCTCATCCCTAATTGTTATATACGGATGGGGTGCTCGGCCGTGCTGCATTCTAACCGCGGCCGGGACTACCGCCGTGCAAAGTATAGGCTTGAACACATTGTTCGTACACATAAGGGTGCTGATGACCGTTACTTCAGGTATGTATTATTATTTTACCATTTTTTTGAATATTTATATGATTTTTGAAATTTTTTTTAGAAAAATAAAAAAATTAATTTTGTTAAAAAAAGTAATATTATGTGTTAACTAGTTAATTATATGTACCACTCGTGTTACAGGAGTGTGTATCAAGAGGAGGATGAACAAAGGTTCAAAGGGTTGAAAATAAGCAAAGATCTAGTTGAGATTGGAGGCGAGGCGCTCAAGACGAACATCACAACCTTGGGTCCTCTAGTGTTACCATTATCCGAGCAACTACTTTTCTTCGCGACCCTAGTAAAGAGGTATTTCTCCGGTTCCAAAGGGAAAGGTACCAATACAGCTAAAAAAGCTGACACATTGGCACCTTCTTCCTCTGGGACCAAACCGTACATCCCTGACTACAAGCTAGCGTTTGAGCACTTTTGTGTTCATGCCGCTAGTAAAACAGTGGTGAACGAGCTCCAACGCAACCTTGGGCTCAGTGATGCCAATGTGGAGCCGTCTAGAGCCACCCTCCATCGGTTTGGGAACACTTCGAGTAGTAGTATATGGTATGAGCTGGCATACCTCGAGGCGAAAGGACGGATCAAAAGGGGCGATCGGATCTGGCAATTGTCATTCGGGTCGGGTTTTAAGTGTAATAGTGCCGTGTGGAAATCGGTTCGTAGCATAAAGAAACCTTCAAGCAACAACCCTTGGCTTGATTGCCTAGACAGGTATCCTTTTGAGGCTCTTTCTTAGAGTATCCAAATCCACCCCTCAAAGTTTTATTTAATTACACGTTGGTACCTTGTATAAATAAGAGGTTAAAAGCTCCTTATAAGTTATAGACTTCTACATTTTCTATGTTGTATCCGAGGTTTACTATAATATTGTTGTATCAACTTGTGTTTGAAATTCATTTAACGTTATCCCAATTACAAGGAACATGTCTTAGAATTTATCGTTGACCATTGAGAGGTCAACTATTCAAATAGTTTTTTTTTTTTTTTTTAAGTAAAAACTCTATTTAGTTATATAATGTGTACATAGTACATTAGCAATAGTTACTTGTTGCATTTAGTTTATAACTACAATTTTTTAGGTAAAAGTTGTGTATGTTGACACTATCTTTTGATTTTAAACTAATAAACATAATTAAATTTGAGTAAAATACATGAATGGTCATTGTATTTTACATGTATTTATGAGTAAAATACTTAACCCGCACTCGTATTTGACAAAAACAATTATGATTTTTATCTAGCATTTTTAACATATCATCCTTGCGTATGAATGTTCTTGTACTTTTTTTTGTTAAATTATATCTATGATCACTAAACTTTATAATTATTATTTACATTTCATACTCGTCAATAAACACTACAAATAGTCCATGTTGGCTTGTTTTCCATCTAACACTACGATCATCCACCTCTCTCCTACTCTCTTTTAGGGTTTGATTTTCAAGTACAAGTTTTAGGTTATTCAAAACTTGTTTCACATAATACTAACTGCTGAGTAAAAATAAAATTGTGAGTATTCTAAAGCAACAACTCTAGAATGTTGTCTAAGACCGCCCGTAATGGGGCGCTGTTTGTAAAAAAAATTCAAAAAAAAAAAGCCGGAACACGCCCGGCAACCACTACACCCTGGCGTTATTTAGCGTGATTCGAGAAAAAAATGGCACCGGCGTTTTTTAAAACACGCCATTGCATCTTTCTCAATTCTTGTTTGGCCAATAAGAATATTCCATATAATATTATTTAGTTTATTTTTATTTTTTTAAATAATTGGGTAATCAGTTGATGGGGCATTATCCCACTACGCCCATTTGTGAAAAACGTCCATAATGCCCCTTTGTTGACTGGGATGACACGTGTCGCACAATACCCATGGGTGGGGGCATTATTCATATATACCACTACACATGATCTAAGTAGTTTTGAAAAAGTTTGCATGTAGTATTAGTCACAAACATACGGTAAACTACATTATGCACACCCTTTATGCATCCACTACAAGTTAACACATGATTAAAATCTTACATTGTTTTTTCTTTTATACTCTCAACTACCCTAAAACTGTTTAATCGCTCGCAGATTTCCACCCAAGTAACCCCCCCCCCCCCCCAACGTTCCCCCAACTATTCTAATTTTATATAAAAATAAATTTTCAATGGTGGGAGATGATTGGGCGTAAGGGATGATTGAGGGCCCACCATCTCTACCTCCCTCCTCTACTCTTGAGCGGTGACTAGTACCCACAATCAACTACCCAGTGGCGGATCTTGCCCGTTGAACGTGCCAGGGCCGAAAGACACGAGCACTAAAAAAAGCCCGGGCCAAACATAGCATATATAAAAAATTTTGATCGAAATGCGGAAAATTAGCACTACGGCCGAAAAACTTGCCCGGGCAGTGGCCCTGAACCGCCCCTGCAACTACCCTCTACGGCTTTACCGCTACTCTTGGAGCTAGAAGCGGTGTATCCGAAGGGTAGTGGTACCCACCTCAAATTAACCCAAAAGACCCCTTTAACTCAAGTTTGGTTAAGGTAGTTAACCCTAGGGGTGTTCAAAAAAATCCGAATCCGAATCCGAAATATCCAAAAACCCGTATCCGAAATATCCGAATTTTCGGATATCCGAAAATCGGATAATCCGAAAATTCGGATTCGGATAGTGATTTTGAGAATTTTCGGATAATCGGATTATCCGAAAATATCCGAAAATTTAATTTTTATTTTTTCGGATATCCGAATATCCGAAAATATCCGAAGTATCCGAAAAATATCCGAAGTATCCGAAAAAATATCCTAAATATCCGAAGTATCCGAAAAATATCCGAAAAAATATCCGAAATATCCGAAAAATATCCGAAATTTATATTCGGATATCCGAAACTATCCGAAAAATCTGGTTCCAAATATTAAAAAATAATAAAAAAATAAAAATTAAATAAAAAATTGGGATATTCGGATAGGGTGGAGTTATTGTAAAAAAGACCAAAAGTGTGAGAAAAGTAAGAAAGAATCTCAACCATTAGATCTAAATTAATTGAAAAGGGTAAGATTGTAAATTCAAATATGGTAATCCTTGATTTAAGGATTTGGAGAGAGAAAAACCTGGATTTTAGGACTTATAACCGTCCATAAATATAACACCATTAAGAGCATGTTCATACATGGTGTTTTAAATATAACACAATTCAGAAAATATAACACAATTCAGAAAATATAACACCATTCAGCACAAAAATAACACCATTCAGTACAAAAATAACACCATTCAGCAGTAAATAAAAAAAAACACCATTCAGTACAAAGAATATATACACCATTCAGTAAACAAAATAACACCATTCAGAAAAAATAACACCATTCAGAAAAATAAAATAAACACCATTACTGAAAAGAAAAAAATAACACCATTCGGTACAAAAATAACACCATTCTTCAGTAAATAAAAAAAAACACTATTCAGTACAAAAGAATATAACACCATTCAGTACAAAAATAACACTATTCATCAAACAAAATAACACAATTCAGTAAACAAAAATAACACCATTCAGAAAAAAATAACACCATTCAGAAAATAAAATAAACACCTCTGTATCATCTTCTTCACTTCCGGCACCACCACCACTGCCACTTCCGGCACCACCACTGCCGATCCAGCACCACCACAACCGCCGCCGCTCGAACCACCACCACCGCCGCTGCCGCTCGCATCCGTCATCCGAATCAATAAACATGCAGCCGCTTCCGACATCGGCTTTGAGATTGATGTTTTCAATAAACATGCAGCCGCTCGCATCCGTCATCCGAATCAACAACGATCGTCTTCAACAACCGCTTCCGACACCGGCTTCCGATTGATGTTTAATCTTCCGATTCGTGGTGGTCTTGGAGTTGATCTTGGAGAGAGAAATTCTGAACGTATGATAGAGAGAGATCTGGAGAGAGAGAGAGAGAAATTGTAGGGATTTTGATTTAGAAAATGGGGATAAAAAGACACAATTGCCCCTAGATATTTCAATTCAGTCCAAATTAATAAAAATATTTTACAATTTGGTCCCTATTATCTCAACCATTAGATCAAAGATCTAATGGCTGAGATTCTTTCTCACACTTTAGACCTTTTTTACAGGATCCTCTACCTATTCGGATATCCGATTAGATATCCGAACCCGAATCCAAAATTTCGGATTCGGGTTCGGATGTCAATATTTCACTATCCGAAATTTCGGATATCCGAAAACCGGATTATCCGATCTTGAACACCCCTAGTTAACTCCTTAAACCCACACACAAAAGTCACCAAAAGTCCAAAACCACCCCACACCCTTTTTTGGCTCATTCCTTCCCAACCCACGCTGAGTTTTCCAACCCAGATTGCGAACCCATGGAGTTTGGTGCCGTTGCCCCCTTGAACTCAGATGAACCCGCATGCTCGCGAGCTGTTGACCCGTCCACCCTTAACTACTTAAAGCTGAGATTGGAAAAGGTATTTTTTGTATTTTTAATAAGTTTAGGGCCTTAAGTATAATATATCAAATACGTGCATTTTAAAAACACAACGGGTCTTTAATATATCAAAATTGGGCTAAAAGATCTTTTTTGTATTTTTTGTAATTATCCTATATATTATCCTATATATTAAAAAAGGGTCATTTACATATATCCCCCTCCTAAGATCATTTATTACATATATACCCAACCCTTAAAATCAATTACATATTTCCCCTTTTTAAACCACACATATTACATATTTACCCATTTTATTAAAATCACTCCTATTGAATTACTATTTTACCCTTAATAAACTTATTAAATGATTATTACATTTTTCCCCTTTTGAATACCATTACTTACATATTTTATGATTTAATGTGTAATATAATTGTTTACAAATCAGATATTAACCTAACAATATGAATTCATTTTTTATAATCCCTGCCTATTTTTTATAAGCCTCTGCCTGTATTGTGTGAAAATTGAAAGTTTTGCTTATATGTAATACGTCTTAACTCTTAAGCATTCATTTTTTTAAAAGAAAAAAGTCATGCGACCATGGTTTAAAAATTTACTTTTGCTGTAAAACAGTTTTTTCAATATTATTTTGAATGTTTAAAACATGACAATTAGATTTCTTAAATAGCATTAGACAAAAAAAATGGAAATTTAGCTCCTAATTCAAAACGATTAAAATGTTGATGATCGAACTATGATTTAGGCTAAACAAAAATTGATTACGACTTCAAAAAAACAAACGTATATTGTATAACAATATGTTTTTTTATATAAGATATTTTAGATAATCAATATTTTAACGTAAATTGTTAGTGTTGTTAACTAAAATGTAAATGTATAATGGGTCGGTTGTAAAAAAAAATGTAAACTAAAACTTAACCAGTAACTAGATATGTAAAAAGGTCATCTGTTTTATAAAATGGGTATGACCGTTTTTTTTTTCAAAGAAATATTTTAAAGATTTTATCACAGCATAGATCAGATTGATTTTGAAGTTAAGAAATAAGAAATTAAGAAAAAGGGTAAAGGGGTAATTTCATAAAGAAAGGGGAAAATATGTAATTGATTTTAAAGGTTGGGTAAATATGTAATAAGGACGCTTAATAAGGGGATATATGTAAAAATCCCATTAAAAAACAAAGTTTATAAATAGTACCAGGGGCTTTTCAGGGATTTTACCTCTGCCTCCCTCACTTCACCATCTCTTTTGTAGCCCTCATCGACCCCTTTCATCTTCTCTGCCCTAATTTCATCTGAGATACCCCCAACCATCATCACCGTTCCACCAACCATCTCCGGCAATAGTATCCTGGGACACGTGACAAGCCGCGTATGGCGGCGACTGCACAAGACGAGAGAAGAGAGAGAAACGAAGAGCGTGAGAGATGAGAAAGAGAAATCAGAGACGGCGACGATCCGCCGTCAGCGGCGGAGCCGCGGCGGCGGCAGCGATGTTTGGCCGACGATGTTTACGGTAACACCCCCTGTTACTTCTCATTCTATTCCTTTTTTTATTGAATGTCCGATAATGTTCTGTTGGTTGTTCACTCGGTTCAGGTTTCGGGTTTCCGTTCACTCGAGCCTCGGGTCAGCGATTTCAGTTCAGTCCTCATCAAGACGACGTGGTGTCGTGGCTCGGTTCATTTTTGGACCCTATCTCGGTTCGGTTCAGGTTAGAAGCTGATGTGGGTTATGTTTATTCAAGTTAACAAATTCGAGTATCTTTCTAATCAAGTTCACGTTACGGTTCAACTTCATTTCGGTCGACTTAGGTCAACTCAGCTTTGGTTCGGTTCGACAAGTCAACATCGGCCAACATTGATTCGGGTCAGCTTAGGTCTCAGCTCAAGTGCGGGTCTCGGTGCTGCTTAGTTCAACCCGGTTCGACTCGGTATAACGCGTATGTTAATTTCACTATTTTGTATTTTGTATTGTTTTAAATCACGGAACCAAAACTTTAAGTGAGTTGTGGACATAATAAAAGTGTATATATACATATTTATGTTGTTTGGTCATTGGTTATTGAGTTTTAATCATATAAATCGACAACATGCGTGGCAATTTTTTTTGTAAAAATTTTCATCTTATCGATTGAACAAAAGAAAATGAAGATCCCAACCCCCAAAATGATTTAAGAACAAGAATAGGTGACTTTTGTGTCCTTAGGTAAGCACCTATTATGATGGTAGAACAAACACTCAATGAGAACGGTTGATGGTCAAAAGCAGTTTAGGAAGAATTAGGCTAAGGTAGAAAATTGGAACACATGGTCCATAAGTGGACCAAATGTGATGAGACGAGTTATGTTGGACATGTTTCCTCAAGAAACAACACCTAACAACATTGTTAACAAATCAGAGTGGTAACCTTGGGGTGTATCACCGTTCTTGATTTAGTGAATATGAACGACACACGCGCCAGAATGTCACCTGAGACCGCTACATCAGGTCTACCAATTTTGTTTTTTTTTACTAGGTGGTTTCAATATGATATTTTAAGTTCCGCATTTCCCTCTTTTAAATTTACTTCTTTGGGTGGTGAACTTGATGTTTGTTTAGAAATCTTCGTTGCTGCTGTGTTAATTAAGCATGTATTATCTTCACTAAAAAATGAGTAGGCAGTAAGAAAACTGATGGATTTTTTTGTTTTTTGTTTTTGGGTTTTAATAAGTTCAGTAAAAGTAAATTAACTGAGTTTAGTTAAACTTTAGTTCGATATCATGTGAGGAGACTAAAACCATTATTTTTCATAAAAGAGCACTTATTTGCTTTTGAAAATTGGTACCTTTTTGATTGACTTCTGAGTCATTTATTCACTAAATATGTTTTAATTTGCAGCTCAAACTTTGGACTTCTAAAATTGTTTGTGCCAGAAGGTGTAAAAGATCAAACATGACCGAAAAACTTTAGCCCAAACAGTCGTTTGAGTCTTTCCACTTAGGCATAAGATCCTCTTTATTCAATCTCAGCTTCTGAGAGAAATCAACACAGGAGTCTTGCAAGCTAAAAGCGAGTAAGGTATGCTACTCAGAATATCGTAGTAGTTATTCAATTTTCAGTATAATATTTTTCCTACAAATTCAAAATTGTTATTTATGCATGATACATCTTCCTCATCGTATTATCCTAACTGACCGTAATATTTTCCCAAGTTTCTTTTTAATCGACCCGTTTTGACCCGCTACCCAAACCGAACCACCCGTTTTGGCAGGTGTATTTACTAATTATGGAAAATGGAAAGCTTGGGCGGTTAGGCAACAACAGGTCAAGTTGAGCCATCGCTTTTCTGGTCTGCCTTTAAAATAAGAAAGTTAATTACAATGTGTGTGAAAACAGAAAATGCACAAGGGGGAACTGTTATTGATGTGTATGTTGCAATCATACTGAAGAGTACCTGTTCACTATTTTTGCAGGAAGAGATGGAAGCCTCATATATTGTCAAAATTCAATAATTAAATTTAACTCTTTGGGCTGGTAATGCCTATACTTTATTAGTGACAAAATGTTGTCATTTGTTTTGAGTGAGAACATATTTAGATTGATTTATTGATCTATATATTATTAACTATAATGTCTATAAGACTTAAAAGTATTGAAGAAGTCAAAATATATTTTACTTATAAGGGGGGATGGGGCACCAGCGGGTACCCTTTACCCGCACCCAAACACTACGACCGGAGGGGCGGGTGGTGTTGGGGTTAGGTTGTTGCCGCTTGAAGTTGCTGATTATGTGTGTATGTGTAATAAATTGAAAAGAAAAAATGGAGAGGGTAGTTTAGAGTAGTGGTGCCACCAAAGAGGGTAGTTTAGGGTAGTGGATGGTCTAAGTGACGTGTCGCGACAGGATTGGTGGGACTTAGGGTATATGGGTTAAGTGCCCCCTCCCCCTAAAGTGTTGCTTAGATTACAAGTATTCCCCTAAGCATTTTAGCTTTTTATGTTTTTATCGTAGGTGTTGTCTAATTCAAAATACAAGCTTTTATAGCTTTTCATTAACTCGGTGTTGATTTTGTGTCTCCTACTACTTGATGCTAAGGACACGTTACATCGAGTACATGTCACTTACTGTTTACAGGGTCTGTTTCATCCTGCAAGGAAGGTTCGGGAAGTGTACTGGAAGATCTACAACTCGCTCTACATTGGTGCTCAGGATGCCCTTGTGGCAGCTTATCCGGTGCTGGAGGATGAAGGAGACAACGTTTGCAGTCGGCCTGTATCTTTGCCTGAGGTAGTTGCTTTTTGATTATGTGTTTGGTTGATAATGTATCTGGCTGGAGTGGGTTTTGAAACTTTCTTGGATTACAGGAAGCTGTTGAAAGGTGAATGAACACAACGATGTCATGATCAAACGGTAAGTCGAAACTTGCATATGACATGTATCGAGTAATGGATTTGGTTATTACATGGATGGTTGTTTTGATTGGTTTTTTGTTGATGTTTTAAATGGCTGGAACTGCTGGTCTTGGAGGGGGTACCACTTGCTAAGAATACGTGAAAAACTCTTTTCAGTCTTTGCTTTTATTATCTGGCATTTTTCTATTAAACTGACTTGTGCACTATTTCTTTGAAGCATAAATGGTGAACCCTTTGTCCACCCAAAACAACAAACACGGGTGGGATGGCAGTTAAGAGCAAGGAACAATCAGCTAATTCTTTTTGTTCAAATAATACTGACTGCCTACTAATTACAAGCAGCGCAACACACCAGCCATGTAAAACATGTAAGTAATGGTTGAATGTTAATGACACTAATATGTATGCCTAGATATACCATTTCTTGATGGTTGCGTATGTTAAAGCACCATGATAACTTGGTTCTCAGTTGGCATAACGAATTCTTGCCAAAGTGAGACCAACATCTAATGTCGCGCAACGCTTGAACGGTTGAATACCCCTAGTTTTATTAAGTTTAGGACTTTAGTATTTGGGTTAACTGATTTTTTCCTATAAATAAGATAATAGTTGGTTTTTTTGTGGTATTTACCCTTGGAAGAGGTTTTGATATGAGGAGTTATGGAAGAGGGAATGCACGGTATTTACACATTTTATTTAACTATTTTTTTTACACGTACATAAAGTTTATTAAATTCAATATTAATGTAACAACAGTGAGACTTTAAAGATGTGTTTGGTGGTGAAGATAAACACTGTCATTTAATGGTCCATCATATTAGATAATGACCACTCTAGTCTAGCCATGTTAGCATACATCATGCCATGATGGAGCTAGCTGTATGTACCATAATTTGTTGTTGATCAATTTATGAAACATCCTTTTTGTGTTTGAAACCTACCTCAACATACCAAGATGACAATCGATCAGTCACGATCATCTTACGTTAAATGTTAAGATCTTTAGCGATCGTATTGCCTATTTTTAGTCGAACGAGCTTTGCATAAAAAGATTCTCTTGTCACAAGTTTACAAACATACGTGTAACATTATGCTTAGAAGCTACATTGTATCGCGAGGTCAAAATAAAGCCAATGGTTACAATCTCTATATAGCACATTCAAAGCTATGTTTGGGGTACCGGGAAACATTATATGCAGGTTCGGATTACAATCCCAAGTGACACTAGAGGAAGTCCATTGAACCATGTGTTATATAACTCTTTTAACATCTATATAACTCTATTTATCCTAAAAACCATATAAAACCAGTGTTGTAAAAATCGCGACTAGGCGGCGATTAGTCGGCGATTAATAGCTAGTCGGCCAGTAACTGAGTAATTTTTCGTTAATCAGTCCGTTAATCGCTAGTCGGGCCTAGTCGAGCCTAATCGGGCCTAGTCGCCCAGCAAAAATCGGCGATTCCGGGCATATTCCGGTAAAAAAACCTTTATATTCCGGCCAAAACCTCTAAATTCCGGCCAGTTTCCAACCAAACTATGTGAATTCCAACAATTAATCTTGTATACTTAAAATATTTACCTATAAAAATTACCTAAAACTGAAAATTACATATAAAAAACCCGATCCGATTAATCCTGATTAATCCCGAGTAGTCGCTAGTCTCACCTCACCGGCCGACTAGCGACTAGCGAGTTCTCCAACCTTGCATAAAACAACAAAATAACATAAATAAATGAAGGTACATCTTTAAGTTTCGGATTCTGGTTAGTTTGGTGGCCGGAATTTGTTTTTTTCAGCGAGAAGATGGCTGTTGTTACCGTTGATCGTTGGGGTAGTGGGGCTAGCGGATCACAGAGAGCAAGCAGGAGAAAGAATTGGAAGGGGCGATTTGGGTTAGGTTATTTTATTTTACTTCAAAATTAATTTGGTTAGGTTAATTCATATATGGCCTTGGTTTACAAGCTTACAATGGATTCTTTATTGCCTTTATTGGGCTAAATTGTTTAGTGAAACTGATAGGGTTAATAATAATTTGTTAAGTAAAAGTGGGTTAAAATCAGTGTTTACAGTTTTTTTTTATAAATTAATAATTTTTTTTTATAAGGGGACGGTTGAAAATTTTCAAGGAGTGCGGCCGATATTTTACACGAAAATTAACAATAATTTTTTTTTCAAAGAGTGTGCTCGTCCATCCACCCACAACAAAGGGTAGGTCGGTCCCTGCCCTATACACATTATTATCTAACATTTAAACCCCACATTCCCTTTTCCTTTTCTCTTTTTCTTTTCTCATATTTCTTTTCCTTTTTCTTTTCTCTTTTCTTTTGCTCTTTTTAATTATAGTTTTTTCTACGTATTTAAGTTAAATTAAACTTAACTAAATAATTTGACGTTAGTTCCGTTATCTAACGAAATTTAATAAAAAAAAACAATGGACCGAAAACTTTTTTAGGATATATGATTGTATCTTTTAGATTTTCTATTTCCGTTGCTATGGTGAGTGAACCGCCCACCGCAACACGCACCTCCCATTCTGATGTGTGACTCTCATCACACTAGTTATAACTAAAATATACTATATAACCTACATTTTCAAAGGGAGTATACGATACTCTCTTAGAATTGGCTGGGCGGTGAAGCCAATAGGTGAATACCATGTGGCATCTACTATCTTTTTTTCTTTGTTTTTCTAGCCACCGACACATATTAGAGTGTTCATATTGGAGCCTCCATTTTCATCTATATAAAAACACATCTTTCTCTAGATTTTATTAACTTTTCAAAAATATCTCACATCCAACTCTCTATCTCTATCTAATTCTTACTCACAAACACCTTTTTTATTATTTTTCTCTTTTCTACACACTCACAATAAAAATATAGAGGTTTGAATATGAACCTCTAAATATAGAGGTGTACTTACTTTCTTTACATTTTTCTCTACTATAGAGATTACAATGTGGTGATGTTTTTGTTGTTTCCTTTATTGTTTTCTCTATATTATATATAATAGAGACTAAAATGTAAATGCTGTTAGCTGTTGAAGTGCTTAACTTGAACACTACAATGTGAGGCTCGTCTATTGGTTTGTAGTTTTTTCTTGAATTGTCACAGGTTCGATTCCAAATGTTGTATGATTTCTTTTTGTACATGGGTTTTTTTTCTTTTTTCTCCGCCTAACCCTTTTCCCAAACCTTTAGTTAATTTTTTACTTGTTTTTTGGTTTATTATTTTTTACTATATTTAAATTTTCTACTAAAGTTCTGGTGTTACACAAAATATAGTAAACCCAATAAGTTTTATAATATTTGTATTTATATGCATTTACGAGATGTATGTTGACAATAAAGTATTAAAAATAGATAGTTTTCTTGGGTCTGGTGCCATTCCAATACCGTGGCAGACCACATCGATTCCGACCAAACAACATCGATAATCCAATTCAACAATCATTAAATTATAGTAAAAATCATAAACTAATATTATTTTAACTATGTTTTTATTTGAACAATATTAAAATTATTATTCGATAAGGTTATCTTTTTATATATTTTTTTCAATGTTTATATAGAAATTTTATTAATAAGGGAATTGTATTTGAAATAAAACATTTTTCATTAGTAACAAAACAGACTACGTAGTTTCTTTGTTTTATGTCGTATATGTGATAGTATGGTACAAAATGCGCTCATCACCTTTCTTACGAGACACCCCGCCGCGTAGTGCAATGTGTCACCTAGTTTTAAACATTATTGTTTTTATTTTTTTTACCTATGTAAAGCAAGTTGGAGTAACAGTAAGAAACTTTGAATATATTTACTTTATTGTGCTACTCATATTGTTTTTAATTAACAACGTAGTCGTTCGGTTTGAACAATTTAAACATAAGATGATCTTTGATTAACATAATAACTGTAGGTTAATTTTTGTTTGGGGTAACTTAAACCTTGTTATATGATAATTATCATATAGCTGTAAACTAACCTTTTTTTATTGTTAATTAACTTAACTTAAAATTTTCATAGTTCAACTACAATATAATAGTTGTCGGCAAGTAATTAAGATGGTAATAATGTTTAAGGTATGGGACGAGTTTTAGCAATCCTAGAATTAAACTTGATTATAAAACTGTTTGTGCCCCATTACACACCCTTCAAGTACTTATTACTCATTACCTATCAGGTTTATAGATATAACTGTTTATATTTTTATGCGATTAAAAGTTACTCATCACCAAAAAACACACAATTTAAAATTTATAAAGGATAACTCGACCTCATTTCTAACGAGTCCATAGTATTAATAATTTATATTCATTTTTGTAAGATTGAATAAAATATTAATGTATTTTATTTCAACCGGGTAAATGCTTTCGACCAATCCCACATGTATCACTTAATACCGTACATGTTAGAAGCCCACAACTTTTTTAAAACGAATTTTAAACCGGTCTCTTACCTGTCATCTTATAACATCGCTTCGTTTTTAAAAAAATTATGTGTTATAATATTATTTTGTAAGTTTTCATTTTTACATTAAGTTTGATTCTCAATTTTGATTTAGTTTTTTGTGATTTCCTTTTGTCAAGTTGTAAGTTGTAACAGATTCTTGTATCATCTGCCAACCATTTTTTCCTTTGATGTTGGCTTTGTGTTTTTAGGCATCTCAACGACAATCCATATTCTTTGTATTAATTACGTTTCATCCTTTTCAGTATGGTTACACATTCTTTTCTTTCAACTATTATATTTTATTTATGTTGTCATACTTTATGAAGCATATTTGAAGTACTATATATGCTTAGTGATTATAATAATCAAGGTTTCTAATATGTAGTATTTATTAGTTTAGGTGTTTATTAATAGCATTCATCCTGATAAAAAATAAAAATTATTGCTGGTGTAATCTAATAAAAAATAAAAAAATGATGAATCCATTGCCATTGCTGTAAGTTTCCGTTACAAAGTTTCGGTTATTTTGTTATTATTTTTCTTTCATAATTAAAAAAAAGTAAACTAGTTGTTTTACTTCAATTTTCTTTTTTGAACGGCAAGTAATGACGTGCCAACCACCGTGACATCGGGCGCTGTGGCCAAGGTCGACTACTCGACCACCGCCAGCCCCTTGACTCTCCCAGATGCAGAAATCCGATCTCCACCCGCCCGAAGGCACGACAGTGGAATAATCGGTAAAACCTCGCCTTCCATCCAAGACGAACCGACGCCACCCGTATTCACCATTCACTTGTATGCCGCAGAAAATAATGGGACAGAGTGAGAGTCGAACCTGGGTCACAAGGAACATCAAGTTTTTTCCCCCAACCACTCCACCACATTACAAAGAGTTAATTACGATTACAAACCAATCATGTTACAAATTTACAAAGAGTTGAGATTAAATGGGTAATTTCTCTATAAACATACCAACAACAGTATACCACATAATAGTCGTGTGTAATTATTTCTCTATAAACGTCCATTCCCTTATTTTCACATATGTTCGTGTTGCAAACATAAACAATAAAAGAACACGCACGCCGTTCATTAAACAAACATTTTTTAAACAGAAAACTATAAGAACCGCATAATATAGTGTACTATTGACCCGAGTTACATACATCATCCCAGCTATACACAACAAATGTAAAATAAAATTAATGGGTTCCAAGTTTACAACTAATTAAGTTTATTTCCTTTCCATGTAATCCAAGAATGGAATATAAAAAAGTGTATCTATGCATGCATACATGCTGAGGAAGGAAGGAATAAAAGAGTGGGGTTAATGATAGATTTCTTATGAAATGGTTCATGCCTTACATGTAACCAAAGATATTCCACTTTTCTTTCCTTTATAAATGGTGCATCAGTGTGTTTGTAAATTGCTATATTGAACTTGCTTATCAATCTCAGAAGGAAATTAATTTGATGGATTCTTCAATTGGTATGTATCTCTCTTTTATTTTATATATGCTTACTTTTGGTGCTCATTTGAGAAATTAAAAATAGATCGATCAAGGGGAAGTTTGTTTTAGTTATTATTGTGTATTAAAAATAAAACTATGATTTTGTTTTACATATATGTGCATGCATGTATAAGCTTGTCTAATATATCTGTTGGGATTACTTATTACCCGTTGGATTTGTGTGTTTCTCTTGAGTATGAAGGAATCTCTATCTATAATTTTATATGATTGAAATTGCCCACTTTTATTATAAGCACATACTAAAAAACAACTCGATGTTGTTCAACGTGCACGTGTTATGTCGATTTTGGATAATTAAATGGACATCACCTACTAACATTGATGCACCTAAACCCACACAAAATATTATAACTAGTCTCACTTAAGCAGTGGCGGAACCATACTTTTATGGTTGGAGGGTTGCAATGTAATTTTTAATCACAAGTAGATGTGTGTAGAGCTGTAAACGAACCAAACGTTCAGCGAACAGTTTGTGAACCGTTTGGCGGGAAGTTCGTTTATGTTCGTTCGATTAGCTTAACGAACGAACACGAACAAAAAATTCCGTTCGGATAGCTTAGCGAATGAACAAGAACACATGCCTCGTTCGTTCGACTGCGTTTGTGAATGTTCGGTAATATGTTCGATTACGTTCGTTCATATTCGTTGTGTTCGTTTGATTATATTAAAAAATATATATATATAATAAACCTTTTATCTATTGAAAACTTGAAACCCTATTTTTTCTAAGTTAGCTAAAATTTGGACATTCTAAACCATTTTTTTGGGATAATTATGTCTAAGTTAGTTAAACTTGATTCATTGTTTGGTAGTGTAGTAGACTTCTTGTGTTTTGATTTATCATTTGATGCTTGTGTTTAATTACTTATATAATGTTTAAGGATATCAATATTTTTATTTTTTATTTTCAAGTTTAATATTCGTTTTCATTCGTTTTTATTTGCTTGTGTTCGAGACCAGTGTCCACGAACTGTTCGTGAACAACTGAATTTTTTTAACGAACGAACACGAACATAAACTTATGTTCGGTATGCGTTCATGAACAGTTCGCGAACATGTTAATTTCCTTAACGAACGAACACGAACATGACCTTGTTCGTGTTCGTTCGGTTCATTTACAGCCCTAGATGTGTGTGTGTGTGTATATATATATATATAGGGTGGGGGTTTTAGAGGGAACAATAGTGTATTTGTGAACCGAGTGAACAAATTCTGGCCATTGATTTGCATCATCAAATCGTAAAATACACTAGTGTATACGCTAGTGTATTTTCATCATCTACACTTGTGTATCGATAATCAATGGCTATGATCAGTTCACTAGTATTCAAAATCAAGGGGGTTGTTCACAAATGATCCTAACCATATATATATATATATATATATATATATATATATATATATATATATGAAAGGTTAAGATTTATTCTTATCGTACTTAGGCAAAATAACATTTTTATTTGATCCTAACCTGTATTATGATTATTACTACAGCTTTAGATTGCTATAAGCAAGACATTTTAACAACCAATATATGTTTTGTTAAGTTTTTTTAATGAAAGTTCATTGTAAGAAATAGATTTTTACATAAAACTAAATAATCTATTCATTAGAAATGGTACTACAGTAATCAAACCTAATAAAAATAATAACAAAACAAACAAAATTATATAAATTTTATACTAAAGAAAGTAATGAATAATTAAAAAAAAAAGTTGAAATTACTGCCGCTGATCAGAGGCGTCTCTGAGAATTCACATACCCTGTTCGAGCTTTAAATAATGTGCTCTTCCGTTATGTTTTGTTATTATTTAAAAAAAATCAAAGTAGTATTGGGTTCAATAAACTAATTCAAAGTGGGCTAAATTCTAAACCATAAAAAATGATTTGTAAATGGACCTATATTGAAAGTGATATGTGTTTACTATTTAGAAAAAATAACATATACGTGTCGGATTTTTTTTTAAATCGCATGCCCCTCGAAATCGCGGGCCTTGTGCAGAGATCCTGCCCGCACACCATCAAAGCCTCACATGGGCCGCTGATGTTTTAGAGAGTTAATGAAAGCCCAAACAATATGTCAAACAGGGTTTTATTACTTTTGAATTGGGCCACATATATAATTTTTAAAAGCCCAGTTACAAAACGTAATATGTTACTTTTTAGTTCATCTTCTTCATCAAATACCTAATAACCCCCTCGATGCACTCATCGGAGAGAAATATGATCATCAGTTGGTCACCTTACCTACCTTCTTGGCTTCTTCTCTTCTATTTTTCTAATCGAATGGTGATTTTGTGTAACATAAATATGTTATTGATGTAGTTGCTATGGACCCACTCCGTCACTTTAGTCACGAGCATCCGCTGAACCTTGTGCATCTGCCGCAGCAGTTGCATCACAAAAATGAAAATGCAGACGATGAGGATGAGGATGAAGTTGAAGATGAAGTTGAATTTGTGGAGGAAGACCATCAATGCAACCTTTGTAAGGAACAGATCTGGTCATTTCATTTGTGTTACTACTCCTGCAAGACTTGTAACTACTCATTGCACAAATTCTGTGCAGAGCTACACCGAAAGCTACAAAATCACCCGTTACATCCTGGCCATGATCTTTCTTTTTATTCAAGTGATTCTGAGTATAAGTGTCAGGTCTGCAATCTTATGCAGAAGAGTATTTCTAGGTATTATTGTGGTCCCTGCGACTTTCAAATGGATATAATTTGTGCTACTTTGCTGGAGCAGAAGATAAACCACCATAGTCACCCTCACCAACTGGATCGAATGCCCTGGCCCATAGTATCAGGTTGTGTAGCTTGTGGTAACAAACATGAAGGGGTCTTCTTTCACTGTACCACTTGTCCTAGGTTTTTAATCAACCTGGAATGTGCTTTGCTGCCTACCAAATTACTTATACAAAATCATACTGATGGGACTTTCACTCATTCTCATCCACTTACGCTTGCCTATTCCTTTCCACATTCCGAATATCAAGCTAAATACTATCCCTTTTGTAGAGTTTGTGGTGGCAGATTCTATTCTCCTTTGTGGATTTACAAATGCGATAAATGTATGTATTACGTGCATGTTGATTGTGCGACTTCAAAGAAAGAGCCGTTTATGTCCATCTTCCAAACTGCAAGTGAGCATTCTCTTCTTCGTTTTTATAATTCTTTTAGTTTGTGTCTTAATCTAATTCCAGGTATATCTTTAATCAGGCCTTGGCAAAACTTATAAAAATTTTAAAGAAGATGAACATCTGAATCTGCTCCATTGTCCATTTCAAGATGAAGGTGACAATCTTCTGAAGCGTTATATGTCTAATCAACACGAGTTGATTGGTGACTCCAAACAACATGAGGGTGAGATGCTCACCCATGCTAGCCATCAACACCCACTCGTCCTTTTCGACAAGCAAACACCAGCTGGTGTTTCTCTGCATGACCCCATGAAAAGAATTCAACTGTTATGTGATGGATGTGTGAAACCAATCATGAGGGTGCCATTTTACATGTGTTGCCAATATGATGATGAACAATGTTGTTTTGTTCTTCATGAATGGTGTGCCAAACTACCGCCTGAAGTACAAGAATACGTGGGCCATCCTGAGCATACTCTTTTTCTTCTGCCGAAAATACCTAGTAAGTTCTTTGGTGTCTTCAAATGTGCCGTTTGCGAGTTACCATCCAATGGTTTTTCATATGGATGCACAATATGTGATTTTTATGTTGATATCAATTGTGCATTCATACCTAAAGAAATCACACATGACGCTCATCCAAATCATCTCCTATCGATAATGAAACCTTCAGATACGCAATTTGGAAACTGCAAAGCATGCAGATATTCGGTGTACCGGAGGAATCTGGCATTTCATTGCCCTTCTTGTAATTTCTACATTCATGTAGAGTGTGCTTTGTTATTACCTAGAGTGATTAAGCACAAGTTCGATAAACATCCTTTGAACCTAAGATACGAACCAGCAGAGAATCAAACTAGCGAATACTTTTGTGAAATATGTGAGTATAAATTTAACCCTTGGGAGTGGTTCTATCATTGCAATATATGTGACCAGTCAATGCATGCTGCTTGTGTGCCCTTAATACTTCAATGTGAGCAAAATACGTATGCCGATAATCTCAAATGCGTCTATGAGTTTCTCAATGTTAAATTTGGAGGAACGCTTGAGATCAAAGATCACCCACACCGCTTGGCCTTTGTTCAAGGGCTTAAGAGCGATGGCAGGTGCAGTAAGTGTCGTTACCGATTGCAGTACGAGATGATCTTTAAGTGTTTGGAGTGTGAGTTTGCATTAGATTTTGAGTGTGCCTCTTCATCTGTCAATTGATCAAGCTCATTGGCTTATACTTCGGTGCATCCATACTGTTGTAATATTAATTATTATGTGGATCTAGTCATTTCTTTTGACTAGTTTGGTTTTTATGGTTTATCAATTAAACTAGATTGTTGTCATGGACCGCGCGTTGCGGCGGTGACGCCTTAATTGTTTAAATTTAGCGTCTTGGAGCACGTTACGTTATGTGAAGCGTTAACCATATGAAAATGCGTGTTTCAGGCTATTCGATCTAAAGCATTGTTGTTACAAAAGAAACGAAATCGAACCTGAGTTGGTTTGTTTAGTGAGCGATTCACCTAACTACTACACCACCCTTATCTTTGCATCAAGACTTAGCGACGTCAAAACGTACAACTCGAATTTATATCGTTGAAGGAAAACATATTATATTTGACCTGACTCGTTTCCGAACATTGTTTACGTCAAAACATAGACTACCCGAAAACGTATGCAAAAATAAGTATGAAAACATATTATATTTGACCAGACTATTTTTCGAAAAAAAAAACTATGAAACATGAATTTATATCGATTACGTTGAAACATGAATATATACCGACACGTACATTTAAACTTCAAGACGCAGACCATCTGAAAATATACATAAAAATAAACATGAAATGTGAATTTACATCAACACGTACATAAAAATAATTACTTCTGAATTTTATTTTTGTTTTAAGCTAAATAATGAAAATACGTGGGTAAATTTAAAAGGTTAGAACTCAAGGGGTAAAAATATCAATTTCAAAAGTTTAAGGGTTATTTTGTGAAGTTTTAAAGTTTATTGGCTGTTTTGTCTTTTTCAAAGGGACTTGTTATGTCAAGTTCCAAGCTTGAGGGTGTTAGTTTGTTGGTGGGGAAACCCCACCGACCTTTGTTTTTAAGTTATAGGTAATTGGAGTATTATGTTTCAACTTTTAGTTAGTTATATACAATCTTATTTTGTCAAAATTAAGAAAGAATCTAGTTTTGTACGCCAGTGTATTAGGGTGTATGGTGTGGTGATCGGTAAAGGGTGGCAAACCCCTTTACCGATCGGTAAACACCACCGCCAACAAGTGTTTAGTCACCAAAGTTTGACAAATCGGTGGTGGCATGCCGAATCGGTGAGGGGAGGGAGGTGAGAGAGAGAGTATTGTGGGGTGGGGTCCAATCCAATCTCAACAAATCACACCTTTTTCCTTTTTTTTTTTAAATAGTTTACCACTTCACCAAGTGTCTAAACCATTGCCAACACTTTTCACCAAAGTTTAAACACTTTTGACTGATTGACATGGCGCGCTCTGATTGGTCGGTTTTTTGGTTTGCCACTCAAAGTGTTTAACCACTCCCTACACCCTTATAGGTATTATTGATAAAAAAATTTGTCAGATTGATCAACAATAGCAACGCCTCTTGGCTATCTCTTGATTTTCGATCATGAAGTTCCATGTAAATCAATTTCTTTGTAGCATTTCATCAAAAATTTCCGAGACACTTGTTGAAGAAATGTGTTTTTTTTTTAGTTTTCTAAGATTAAAAGAAATTATTGGTTCCATGTCTCTCTCTGTATAGATACATATATACGGAATTGTCACCGTATTGATCTGACCTATGATATTAATTTGATCAAAAGCCTATTCTCATGTTTTTTGGAAGAGAATATGTCACAGTAAACAAGTTTTAAAAGTGTTATAATTAGGTCACTCGTATCGTTTTTATCCCAATTAGATAACTTAACATTCAAATCGAGTCATGTCTTTTTTTCTGTGTGTCAAGAAAAAAATGAAGAATAAGATGTTGGGGTCGGATTATTTTAATATATGAAATTATATTTATTAAAAAAAAACACTTTAATTACATTAAAAATTAAAAAAAAAACAAGTTACAATCCACGTCATCACTCGAAGTTAGCATCAAATAAAAGAGAAAAAAGAAACAAAAATCCACATCACCATGGTTACTTATGAAATGGATGAAAAAACCGTTAATTTTAATGAAAATGAATATTGAGTGACCTGATTGGAACACTTTTGAAACTTGAGTGACCTAGTTGGAACACTTTTGAAATTTGAGTGACTTAATTGAAACACTTTTATAACTTGGTTACTATTTTACAAAGTTACCCCTTTTTGGAAACATTAATTAATAAATAGTAAATGAGCTACACTCATACTTTAAAAACTAGGTAAGTGTAATAACCATAAATTAAAATCATTATTCTAGAAATAAAAAGAATAATAATAAAAGAATAAACTAAACATTTATCTTATAATCCATCTTTCTGTATATCAACCAAAACTATTATTAGTATTTATAAATTACTCAATAGGAAACCCTAATTAAGACACCCAAGTGATTCTGCACAAACCCTAGAATTTTCAGAATCAGGATCAGGGCCCCTAAAACTCAGGGGGGGGGGGGGGGTATTCCCTACTCGATGATTATCCTAAAAACTCGTTGTCAAATTTAAAATTTACGAAACCACTGACTCAGCAGGCCTAGTCCCACGCGTGGCAACCCTAGAGTGCTTTGGTGTCCCTTACGGACCGTAACAATATTAGGCTTACGGTCCGTAAGCATCCTTACGGACCGCAACATTGTAAGGCTTACGGTCCGTAAGCAAGATGAAATTTCGACTATAAATAGAGGACATTGGCACTTCAATTCTGGCACAAAAACGACGAAGAAACTCAAAATACACGCTGAGATTTCGTCTGAATACTCTCAAAACACACACAAAAACACTAATTAAGTATAGCGGGGTGCTGCAGAACAGGGTAATAACTCGATCGCTATTACGATTCAATGTCCGATCGATTAAAACTATCCGATAGATGTTTAAGTGCTGCTCAATTTGGGTTTATACTTTGTCATTCATCGTGATTTCGACTTGAATGTTTGAGTGCTGTTCGAAATCGGACTATACTCTGTCATTCGTTGTGAATCCGCTGGATGTTTAAGTATCGCACTTTGTCATTTGTTGTGAGGGTTTGATCTCGTGAGTTATTGTAAAAGCTGTATTAAGTTACTAACCTAGTCTGTGTGCATGTTATTTAAATTAGGTTAAAAGACTAATCAGTAGTCTAAACTTTGCCCATATAAATCTGAAATATTATCACAAGGTAGCATCACTTTGGAATTTTTAAGGTACGGACCCTTACCCCACTCTTTATTGCTTCATATTCAAATTGTTATAAACCACTAAATTACTATATATATTTTAAAACTCCTCACGTCTTTGAGTATCGATTCATTTGACAGTCCGTTCGAATTCTATTCTAATCATTTGATTTAAGTTTTCATGTCATGCGATAGTATTATGTTAGTTGTACTCATTATCGCATGTTCCAATATATGTTCCGTTTTGTTATGAAAATAAGTTTTATAAGTTATGTGAATAAGACCATTTGTACTCTGATACCCTGAGTATCGCTTCTCGTGGAGTGTCCCACGAGCATGTTGTTGCGGCATCGACATCACGTGCTCCATCCGTGACGGAGAGATCAGTTCACGGCGTCTCTTAAGTACAAGTGTGGTACATAAGGCTATTAGGAGGCGTATGGATCGATCCTAGGATTTAAGTATAAGGAGGTGGATAACGGGTATGCCAATTCGCCATCTCATGTGATAATTATGCAGGAGTAGCTACCTGTGTATTGTCACGTTTTAAGTTTGCTCATGGGTACATCCGTAAGATATGATTATGAAATTATGTTCTTGCATCGTATCATTTTCGCAATAAGTTTCATCCGAATAAAGCGTTATTTGTTATTTGAGCCTAATATTCCGTACTGAGCATTCGGCTCATTCCGTAAATTTTTGTATATACAGGTCCGCAGGTTACTTTGGGCGGGGAAAAGAGAGAAGAATAAAGCCTAGGAATAAATCTGAAGATGTTAGTTAATCAAAATCGAATGTCTCCATTTGTATATTAAACTTAAGTTTAGTGGTCGTATGGTTGTATCCTTGTCAAATAAATAAATGGAATTATGACTTTTGTTTATGATACTGTATTGTGACACGTCAGCCCTTCCGGGTTGGGGTGTTACAGCTATGGTATCAGAGCGAAGGCTCTTTCCTGTAGAAAACTTGAAGATAGTAATTAAAACCTGTGAGGAATGGGTAGATATCTATGATAGGATTCAAATTGGTCTCTTATTTGGTTTAACTCCTATGTTTACTCGTATAGATATGCCTCCTCGTCGTCCGCTACGTAGGAGTAATCGTACTAACCATGTACGTAACAACACTTCTTCGAATGAGACTCCAGTTGATCCAAACGTGATTAATGCTATCAACCAGGCTGTTAACGGGTTGCTTCCAAACCTTGTTGCTCAAACAGCTGAGGCCGTTATTCAACAAACTCGTCATTCAGAACGTACTAACACGAATCCAGTCTCTGGTAGAGAAATTCATGAGAATGCCACGAACCATACTACCTATAGTATAGACATATGGATCGCTAAATTCCAAAAACAAAAGCCGAAATCCTTTAGTCACGCTACTAATCCAGTCGATGCCAGAAACTGGATAACTCATGTTGAAAAGATCTTCGGAGTTCTTGGAGTTCCGGAGCAATACAAAGTTAGATTGGCTACCTACAAACTCGAAGATGACGCACAAACTTGGTGGGAAGGATATAAGCAAGTCAAAGGAGGGGATGATTTTGACGCTAATCTTTCATGGGTCGACTTTCGTAATATCTTTTACGACAAGTATTTTTCGACCGCTGATAAAGAAGCTTATATCAGGGAATATGCAGTGATTCGACAGGGGAATGATGAACCAGCCTCTGAGTTCATTACTCGATTTGCAAGGTTAGCTAGTATTGTAGGAGACGTTGCAGGATCGGCAGAAGCCCAGGCAGAGAAATGCAAGTGGGCAGTCAATGATCGAATTCGGAAGTCGATCATGTACATGAAATTTAAGGATATCACTGAAGTTGCCGATGCAATCAAAACTTTTGAGTTCGAGAGGAAAGAATTTTTATCTCGAACTGAGGATAATAAGAAGAGAAACAGAGAAGGACAAATTAAGCAGGCAATCGGCCAATCATCCACTACGCCACAACATCAAGACCGCAAAGTGCAAGGAAATCAAAACTCTGGAAATCAGGCACGTCCATGGCAACCTAGACCGCAAAACCCGAGGCCTGCTCAAAACCAAATTCAGTTGTATGCAGAACCTATTAGAGCTCAACCACTGAATCAACATGTAAACTCAAATCAAATTACATATCCTCTATGTAATACTTGTGGTAAGAGACATCAGGGCGTATGTCACCGAAGTACAGGAGCATGCTTTAGATGTGGCCAAACTGGACACATGATCAAGGAGTGTACAAAGAAAGACACTAAGAAGAATAACCAACCCAATGTTGGAGGAAGAGTTTTCGCACTTTCTGCTACTGAAGCTGCTAATGCTCTAGGTACTGTATCTGGAACCCTTCAGCTTGGTAAACGTAGTATCTATGTGTTATTCGATACAGGAGCGACTCATTCTTTAGTATCCCACTCGTTTACTAAGTACCTTCCAATAAGACCAACTCTCTTAAATCATACTTTAACCATTTCCACTCCCATGGAAAATTCATCCGTAATCACTTACGTATATAAAGATTGTCCGATCAGTATTGAATCTATTGTGTGTAAGGCAGACCTATTTCCAATACATATGTGTGACTTTGATGTTATTCTAGGGATAGATTGGTTGTCTCGACATCGTGTAACTATAGATTGTCATTCTCGCCGTGTTATTTTCGGTAATTTTCATCATCTTGATATTATATATCAGGGAACTCAAGCTCATAAATCTCTTAAAATTATCTCTGCGCTTAAAGCTCGAAAATTCTTATCAAACGGTTGTGCTGGATTCCTAGCATCAATTAAGGATACTTCTGCTAGTGTTAAGAGTATTGATAACCACTCCGTTGTTCGTGAATATCCTGATGTATTTCCGGATGAACTTCCGGGATTACCACCCGACCGTCAGGTAGAATTCACCATCGACTTGATCCCTGGTGCCGAACCTATTTCTAAAGCTCCATACCGTATGGCCCCAATGGAACTGAAGGAGTTGAAGGAACAATTGCAAGAATTGTTAGACCTAGGATTCATAAGACCCAGTGTTTCACCTTGGGGTGCTCCGGTCTTATTTGTGAAGAAGAAAGACGGTAGTATGCGTTTATGTATTGACTACCGAGAGTTGAACAAGATTACTATTCGTAATCAGTATCCTCTGCCTCGCATTGATGATCTCTTTGATCAACTTCAGGGGGCTCAGTTCTTCTCAAAAATCGACCTGAGGTCAGGGTACCATCAGTTAAAAATCAAGAATGATGATGTTCCCAAGACAGCCTTTCGTACTCGATATGGTCATTACGAATTTTTGGTTATGCCCTTTGGGCTAACTAATGCACCCGCAGTCTTCATGGATTTGATGAATCGCGTATTTCACAAATTCCTAGACAAATTCGTTATTGTTTTTATCGATGACATTCTAGTGTATTCCAAGAATCGTGAAGAGCATGAAGCACATCTACATGTAGTACTTGGAACCTTGCGGCATGAGAAGTTGTACGCGAAGTTTTCCAAATGTGACTTTTGGCTTAGCCAAGTGGCATTTCTAGGTCATGTCATATCAGCAGAGGGAATTATGGTAGACCCAACAAAGGTTGAAGCTATTACAAAATGGCCAAGACCCACTTCTGTTACCGAAATACGAAGTTTCTTGGGTCTTGCTGGCTATTACCGAAGATTTGTTGAAAGATTCTCTGTAATTGCTTTACCACTCACAAAACTCCTAAGGAAATGGGTGAAGTACTCATGGAATGAGGAACAAGAGAAAATCTTTGAAGAATTGAAGAAACGACTCGTATCCTCTCCGATACTCGCTCTCCCTTCTGGATCAGGAGGTTACCAAGTCTATAGTGATGCCTCAAAGAAAGGATTAGGTTGTGTGCTAATGCAACATGGGAAGGTTATCGCTTATGCCTCCCGTCAGTTGAAGCCTTATGAAGTTAACTACCCTACACATGATTTAGAACTAGCCGCAGTCGTCTTTGCACTTAAGATTTGGCGACACTATCTGTATGGTGAGAGTTGTGACATCTTTACCGACCACAAGAGCCTCAAGTACATATTTACGCAGAAGGAGCTAAATATGAGGCAAAGAAGGTGGTTAGAACTTTTAAAAGATTACGACGTAAATATTCAATACCATCCAGGCAAAGCCAATGTTGTAGCTGACGCATTGAGCCGAAAGAATTCCGGAACTATATCTTGCTTACAAATTCAGCCTCGTATTAGGAGGGATCTCGAAAGGATGAACATTTGGCTTCAGGTTAGTAAATCTGATGGATATCTAGCTAGAATTCAGATTGAACCCGACCTCATATCACGGATCAAAGATGCACAAAAGCAAGATGGAGAACTTTGGGCAATTGTGCAAAATCTTGAGGTGGGTAAGCATTCTGAATTTCGTATAGACCATCATGGGGTGATTTGGTGTGGTAAAAGACTTTGTGTACCCGATGACTCCACCCTTCGTGAGTCATTGTTAGCCGAAGCTCACAGCTCACCATTTTCAATTCACCCAGGATCTACCAAGATGTATCGAGACTTAAGACAGAACTTCTGGTGGAATGGCATGAAGGAAGACGTTGCTCGATACGTAAGTAAATGCCTCACTTGCCAACAAGTGAAAATTGAACACAAACGAGCAAGTGGTCTGTTGCAGCCATTGGAAATTCCCATATGGAAGTGGGATGAGATCACAATGGATTTTGTTACCGGTTTGCCTAAGACATTCAAGAAGAATGATGTTGTATGGGTTGTTGTAATAGATTGTCGAAGTCAGCACATTTTCTACCGATTCAGCAAGGATTTTCGGTTAATAAGTTATCTGAAATATTTCTTCAAGAAATTATTCGACTCCATGGTACACCATCTTCCATTGTTTCAGATAGAGACCCACGTTTCACCTCACGATTTTGGAAAGGTTTTCAGGCAGCTTGGGGTACACGACTGAAGTTTAGTACGGCTTTCCATCCACAAACAGATGGGCAGTCAGAACGTACGATTCATACCTTGGAAGACATGCTCGGAGCATGTGCACTTGAATGGTCTGGAAACTGGGATGAATATCTATGCCTTGTTGAGTTCGCTTACAACAATAGTTGGCAAGCAAGTATTGGCATGGCACCTTTTGAGCTTTTATACGGTCGGAAATGTCGCGCACCGATATGCTGGGATGAAGTTGGAGAAAAGATTATTGAAGGGCCAGAACTAGTTCAGATTACAAACGAAAAAGTCACTATGGCACGAGAAAAACTGAAAGAAGCTCAGAGCAGACAAAAGAGCTATGCAGATCAGGATAGACGACCACTAGAATTTAAAATTGGCGACCACGTATTTGTAACACCCCGAAAAATGTAAAAACCTTAAACTGAAATTAGTAAGGTTTAAATAAATGGGAATTTACTAACTAGGAATTTTAACCTAATTAGTCAATTGTCTAGAAATAACCTAAAATGGGGTTACAAGTAATTAAAAATCAATGTTTGTCAAAGTAGAGGGGTTTAAGATGTCAAAATTGAAACTTGAATTATAATTAACAAATAAACACAAGCCAAACACCCCCACTTTAGAACTCTGGTCGACCAGAACTACATGGGGGCGACATTTACCTTCAACAAAACCTAAAATCACTAGAACTCTCAAATTGAAGGTTAAATCTTGTTCCAAATCAAAATCCGAGCACAGATTATTAATCCTCATCACAAGAGGATTCTAAGGTATGTAAAATCTGATGAAATCTCTCTACTTGAATTTCTCATGATTTGGTAAAATCTGGAATTAGAGGTTGCATGTGTGATATGTAGTTAGATTAGAGTTTATGTGGTGTTTAGAAGCGAAACCCTAGCCAACTACATGTGAAATCATGACCAAATTCATGAAGTCCCATGAACACCTTGAAGGTGGGTTGTGGGTTTTATATGATAAGGATGAACATTAAGAAGTAGATTGTTGATTTTGTGTAATTTGACGATTTGGAAGTAAATTCAGAAATCTAGAAGCTAACAATCATGTAAATTGTTGATTTGAGTGAAATTAGAGTTAAATGATGAACTAGAAACATGTCATATAAACTTGTGATAAATCTGCCCTTAAGGTGTTTGTGAAAATGCCTCAAAGAGGGCTTAGAAATAGAAATTTAAAGCTTTAACGCATAATTGTGATATTTCGGTATATTATGCGAAGTGAGGTCTAAAGAGAGTTCTAAACATGTTTTGAATGGAACTCTATAGGAAAAGATACCGGAACGACTAGTGGACAAGCCGGTGTTGATTCGCGGTTGAAGGGCGTACGCTAAGGTATGTAGCTTGACCCGTTACATTATTAGACTTGATGACTTTATATGTTTTTCTTGAATCCTTGAATAAGAGTTGTTTTGGTTACACGATGAATTCGCTACAATGATTGTTAAATACGGATGGTACTCTTTGGTAGTCGTCATAGGAAAGGATTTCCGTAGACGAGCCAAACGGGTCAAATAATCGAGTAAATCATAAATTTTATTCCGGAAATATGTAGATTGTTCTACGCTATTGGTTAATGTTTATCTCATGCTAGGAATACTAGTTTTAGATGAAATGGGTTGTTTGCAAGGCAAATTTCGAAGTTGGTTTGAAGGAAATGAACTAACAAATCAAGACATGGATTTCCAGGTTCCACCGTAAATTACGGTAGTACCGTAATTTACGGTGAGGGTCAAACTTGTTTACGGCGTAGGTCTACTGATTTACGGTGACCAAATAAAGTTTCAGGTCTCACCGTAAATTACGGTGATACCGTAATTTACGGTGGACTTTATATGTTTTTCTTTATTAATTACTTTTCAAAGTTTAAATGTTAGATCTTGTATTTAAAATGTTATATATTGATGTCAAAACTAATGTTTAACGGTTTTGACCCTAGGTAACTAGATGGACCTTACGGATGATGATCAAGCAACGTCGAAGAACCGAACATGTCTTATGAAGCTTCCGCTATTATATAAATCTTTTGTAGCTCTTGTATATGGGTTGTAAACTCTTGTTAAACAATTTTTGAAACGTTTTAACTTAGTCATTAGTTGACTAAGGTTTTAATTAAATATGATCTTTGTTAAAGAATGACGTGTATTTAAACTATATTTTGCTTAAATTTAAGGGTAAAATTTTAGGGTGTAACAAGTTGGTAATCAGAGCTCTAGGTTGTCAATAAGTGTTCGGTTCAAGCTTGATCGGTCGTCCGGTAAGAATTTACTTGTTTTGTTAATAAATTATGTACTACGTATAAAATGAGAAATGGACAATATGCATGAAAAGAGTGTGTAAGCTCACTCAAAAAGCAAGAAATGCATGAAACATGAATTATCAAATCAAGTTACGGACTTGATTAAATAGAAACATGAATTATCAAATCAAGTTACGGACTTGATTAAATAGAAACATGAATTATCAAATCAAGTTACGGACTTGATTAAATAGAAACATGAATTATCAAATCAAGTTACGGACTTGATTAAATAGAAACATGAATTATCAAATCAAGTTACGGACTTGATTAAATAGAAACATGAATTATCAAATCAAGTTACGAACTTGATTAAATCAAAACAAGTAAAGCATGTGTTACAAATAGAATGTTTAACAATCTATGTAAACATTTCAGAAATCGAGATGGCTGATGGAGGCAATGATAATGCGGTGCCAAGAGTCACCGAACAAGTGAGGGAAGTGATTGCCGAAGAGGTTGGAAAGGCGATCGAAAACAGTTTGTCGGACTTTATTGATAAAATCCAAGACACGGTTTTATCAATAGTAGAAGATAGAATCAAGAAACTGGAAGACGAGTCAAATGTAGTAAAGGAAAAGCGTGGAGGACGAAAGCCTTGTTCATACAAGGAATTCATGGCTTGTAAACCACCAGTATACAATGGGGAGGTTGACCCGATAGTGTGCCAACGATGGCTAAGTGACATCGAAGGGGTATTCGAGAGAACCCATTGTGACGAAGAAGACTACGTAGCCTTTGGTACGGGTCAACTAAGGAGTCAAGCGAAAGATTGGTGGGATAACAAAAAGAAGGAGATTGGAAGCGAAACGGCTAAGGCCATGACTTGGGAGGAGTTTAAGACGCCGTTTCTTAAACACCATAGTCCCAAGGCGGTCGTAAATAAAATCAAGGAAGAGTTCATGCAACTCAGACACAAAGGTGAATCCATAGACAAGATCACGGGGATGTTTATGGACAAGATGAAATTCTGTGACGAATTGATAACGAATGAAGAGCAAAAGGTCTATTATTACCATAACATGCTAAGCGCGGAATATAGAGAGTTCATAACCCCTTCGAAGTACGAGACCCTTACCGAGATTGTCAATGCTGCTCGGGAAAGGGAGATTGAATTGAAAAAGAGCATAGAACGGGGTGAACGAAGGGCACTAGATGTGAATCCAAGCCCTACCAAGAAAGCAAGAACGAATGAATCCGCAAAGAGATCAGATGCTAAAGGTAGCACATCAGGTTGCAAAATTTGTGGGAAGAATCATAAGGGCGAATGTCGTTACAAGGATAAGCCTTGTCCCATATGCAAGAAAAAGGGACATATGGCTATGTCATGCCCGGAGAAGGTGACGGTTTGTTACAATTGTTATCGAACGGGTCACAAAAAGTCGGAATGCCCGGAACTGGTTGGAAAGAAAGATGGGCAAGAAGCGAAAGATGAAGCCCCGAAAGCAAAGGCAAGATCTTTCCAACTAACTGCCGCAGAAGCGAAGATTGAACCTGACGTGGTCTCAGGTATATTTGCTGTAAATTCAATTCCCGCACACGTGTTATTTGATACGGGTGCGAATAAATCCTTTGTTTCATATGGGTTTATTCGACATCCTTCCTTTATTCTAACAAAATTACCTGTGCCCTTAGAAGTAGAGATAGGTAATAACAAAAGCTTTATTGTTTGTGATGTATGTGAAAATTGTAAACTGAGCATCGACGATGAAGAATATTTGATAAATCTAATCCCAATGTCGATGGGAGAATTCCAAGTAGTCGTGGGGATGGATTGGCTATCTCAATACCATGCAAAGGTCGTGTGTTTTCGCAAGGAGATAAAACTAACATCTCCGAGCGGAAAACACGTCACCATTTATGGCGAAAAACGAGGCAACCCCATAGTATGTTCAATGTTGAAAGCTCACAAGCTCATGAAGCGAGGATGCAAAGCATTTATAATTTATGCAAATGAGACCGAGAAAGAATCACGGAAGATCGAAGAAGTACCGGTAGTACGAGATTATGAAGATGTTTTTCCGGAAGATTTACCGGGGATACCGCCTGAACGGGAAGTAGAGTTCGGAATCGAATTGATTCCGGGCGCGAAACCTGTGGCAAAAGCCCCGTACCGACTTGCACCGTCGGAATTACAAGAGCTGATGTCCCAAATTCAAGACTTGCTTGATAAAGGATTTATAAGGCCGAGTGTGTCTCCTTGGGGCGCACCGGTGTTGTTTGTGAGAAAGAAGGACGGGAGTATGCGCATGTGTATCGATTATCGGGAGTTAAACAAACTTACGGTAAAGAACCGATACCCGCTCCCGAGGATAGACGACTTATTTGACCAACTACAAGGCGCGAGTTGGTTTTCAAAAATTGACCTTAGGTCGGGGTATCACCAATTAAAGGTCAAAGAAGAAGATGTGCCGAAGACGGCTTTTCGCACAAGATACGGACATTACGAATTTCTCGTGATGTCATTTGGGCTAACAAATGTGCCCGCGGCTTTCATGGACCTCATGAACCGGGTTTGCAAGCCAATGTTGGATAAGTCGGTCATCGTGTTTATCGATGATATATTAGTGTATTCGAAAAGTGAAGCCGAACATGCACGCCATTTACAAGAAGTGTTAGAGACACTTAGACGAGAGAAGCTTTATGCGAAATTTTCCAAATGTGCCTTTTGGTTACGAGAGGTACAATTTCTCGGTCATGTCATAAATGCCGATGGGGTTTTGGTGGATCCGTCAAAAATAGAGTCGGTGTCAAAATGGAATCCCCCGAAGAACCCTTCTGAAATTAGAAGCTTTTTGGGGCTTGCTGGATATTATAGGAGATTCATTCAAGATTTCTCCAAGATTGCATCGCCGCTAACAAAGTTAACCCAAAAGAAAGCAAAGTTTGTTTGGGGAGTCGATCAAGAAAAAGCGTTTCGGACGCTAAAAGAAAGGCTAACTCAAGCTCCGGTATTGACATTGCCGGACGGAGTCGAAGACATGGTGGTTTATTCGGATGCTTCGTTATCAGGGCTCGGTTGCGTGTTGATGCAACAGGGCAAGGTAATAGCCTATGCCTCAAGACAATTGAAGATACACGAGAAGAAATACCCCACGCACGATCTCGAGTTGGCAGCGGTAGTATTTGCATTAAAAATATGGAGGCATTACTTGTATGGGGTAAAATGCACCATATTCACCGACCACAAGAGTTTGAAATACTTCTTCGACCAGAAGGAGTTAAATATGCGACAAAGGCGATGGCTGGAAACGGTGAAGGACTATGATTGTGAGATACACTATCACCCCGGAAAGACAAACGTGGTAGCGGATGCTCTAAGCAGAAAAGCGGATTATGTCCCAATACGAGTGAGGTCGATGCAACTTGTGGTAACCTCGGGTGTACTTGAACGTATTCGAGAAGCGCAATTAGAAGCAGTAAAAGAAGAGAATTGGAAGAAGGAAAGAATAATTGGACAGTTGAAAGACTTGTCGGATGGGAATCACGGGTTAAAGACTCGATCCGGAAGGATATGGGTCCCACATACCTGTGGAGTAAAGGCGCTTCTACTTGATGAAGCTCATAAATCCCGTTATTCAATTCATCCGGGTGCGACCAAGATGTACAATGATTTGAAACAAAATTATTGGTGGCCCGGAATGAAGAGGGATGTGGCGAAGTATGTGGAAAAATGCTTGACATGTTTACAAGTCAAGGCGGAGCATCAGAAACCCTATGGCAAACTCCAACCGTTGGAAATTCCGGTTTGGAAATGGGAACATCTTACAATGGACCTGTTAACCAAACTGCCTAGGACAAACCGTGGTTTTGATGCCATATGGGTAGTGGTGGATAGATTGACGAAAAGTGCTCACTTCATTCCGATTCGTGAGACTTATACGTCAGAAAAGATGTCAGAAGTCTATACCAATGAAATCATAGCACGTCATGGAGTGCCGGTGTCCATCGTGTCCGATAGGGATACCCGGTTTACCTCGAAATTCTGGCGTGAATTCCAAGAACAAATGGGGACCAAATTGTTCATTAGCACTGCGTACCATCCTCAAACGGATGGACAAAGTGAAAGAACGATACAAATTTTGGGAGACATGCTACGGGCGTGCATAATCGACTTTGGAGGTAGTTGGGATGTTCACCTACCGTTAGTTGAGTTTTCGTATAACAACAGTTACCAATCTAGTATTAAAATGGCACCATACGAACTGCTTTACGGTAGGAAGTGTCGAACCCCGGTTTGTTGGGGTGAAGTGGGTCCACGTGAACTCGCCCATCAAGACATAGTAAGAGCCACGAACGAAAAGATCGATAAAGTTCGGGCACACTTGAAAGCGGCTCAAGACAGGCAAAAGGCGTATGTTGATAAAAGGAAAAGGCCGATTGAATTTCAAGTCGGCGACATGGTCATGCTAAAAGTGTCCCCATGGAAAGGCGTTATTAGATTTAGAAAGAAGGGGAAGTTAAGCCCAAGGTTTATCGGGCCATTTAAAATTATCGGGAGAGTTGGCAAGGTAGCTTACCGTCTTGAACTACCGGAGGAGCTAAGTGGGATCCATGGCACGTTTCACGTATCTCAATTAAGAAAGTGCCTAGCTGACGAAACGACCTATATCCATTACGATGATATCGAAGTGGATAATAGTCTAAATTATGTGGTGAGACCGGTTGAAATTTTAGACAGAAAGGTCAAACGTTTACGAAATAAACAAATCGATCAAGTCAAAGTTAAATGGGAGCATAGGAAGGGTTCGGACACTACATGGGAGTCCGAAGAGGAGATGTGACGTCTTCACCCTACTTTATTTGGTACGTATTGCGGTTTCGAGGACGAAACCCTTTTTAAGGGGGGTGGACTTGTAACACCCCGAAAAATGTAAAAACCTTAAACTGAAATTAGTAAGGTTTAAATAAATGGGAATTTACTAACTAGGAATTTTAACCTAATTAGTCAATTGTCTAGAAATAACCTAAAATGGGGTTACAAGTAATTAAAAATCAATGTTTGTCAAAGTAGAGGGGTTTAAGATGTCAAAATTGAAACTTGAATTATAATTAACAAATAAACACAAGCCAAACACCCCCACTTTAGAACTCTGGTCGACCAGAACTACATGGGGGCGACATTTACCTTCAACAAAACCTAAAATCACTAGAACTCTCAAATTGAAGGTTAAATCTTGTTCCAAATCAAAATCCGAGCACAGATTATTAATCCTCATCACAAGAGGATTCTAAGGTATGTAAAATCTGATGAAATCTCTCTACTTGAATTTCTCATGATTTGGTAAAATCTGGAATTAGAGGTTGCATGTGTGATATGTAGTTAGATTAGAGTTTATGTGGTGTTTAGAAGCGAAACCCTAGCCAACTACATGTGAAATCATGACCAAATTCATGAAGTCCCATGAACACCTTGAAGGTGGGTTGTGGGTTTTATATGATAAGGATGAACATTAAGAAGTAGATTGTTGATTTTGTGTAATTTGACGATTTGGAAGTAAATTCAGAAATCTAGAAGCTAACAATCATGTAAATTGTTGATTTGAGTGAAATTAGAGTTAAATGATGAACTAGAAACATGTCATATAAACTTGTGATAAATCTGCCCTTAAGGTGTTTGTGAAAATGCCTCAAAGAGGGCTTAGAAATAGAAATTTAAAGCTTTAACGCATAATTGTGATATTTCGGTATATTATGCGAAGTGAGGTCTAAAGAGAGTTCTAAACATGTTTTGAATGGAACTCTATAGGAAAAGATACCGGAACGACTAGTGGACAAGCCGGTGTTGATTCGCGGTTGAAGGGCGTACGCTAAGGTATGTAGCTTGACCCGTTACATTATTAGACTTGATGACTTTATATGTTTTTCTTGAATCCTTGAATAAGAGTTGTTTTGGTTACACGATGAATTCGCTACAATGATTGTTAAATACGGATGGTACTCTTTGGTAGTCGTCATAGGAAAGGATTTCCGTAGACGAGCCAAACGGGTCAAATAATCGAGTAAATCATAAATTTTATTCCGGAAATATGTAGATTGTTCTACGCTATTGGTTAATGTTTATCTCATGCTAGGAATACTAGTTTTAGATGAAATGGGTTGTTTGCAAGGCAAATTTCGAAGTTGGTTTGAAGGAAATGAACTAACAAATCAAGACATGGATTTCCAGGTTCCACCGTAAATTACGGTAGTACCGTAATTTACGGTGAGGGTCAAACTTGTTTACGGCGTAGGTCTACTGATTTACGGTGACCAAATAAAGTTTCAGGTCTCACCGTAAATTACGGTGATACCGTAATTTACGGTGGACTTTATATGTTTTTCTTTATTAATTACTTTTCAAAGTTTAAATGTTAGATCTTGTATTTAAAATGTTATATATTGATGTCAAAACTAATGTTTAACGGTTTTGACCCTAGGTAACTAGATGGACCTTACGGATGATGATCAAGCAACGTCGAAGAACCGAACATGTCTTATGAAGCTTCCGCTATTATATAAATCTTTTGTAGCTCTTGTATATGGGTTGTAAACTCTTGTTAAACAATTTTTGAAACGTTTTAACTTAGTCATTAGTTGACTAAGGTTTTAATTAAATATGATCTTTGTTAAAGAATGACGTGTATTTAAACTATATTTTGCTTAAATTTAAGGGTAAAATTTTAGGGTGTAACAAGTTGGTAATCAGAGCTCTAGGTTGTCAATAAGTGTTCGGTTCAAGCTTGATCGGTCGTCCGGTAAGAATTTACTTGTTTTGTTAATAAATTATGTACTACGTATAAAATGAGAAATGGACAATATGCATGAAAAGAGTGTGTAAGCTCACTCAAAAAGCAAGAAATGCATGAAACATGAATTATCAAATCAAGTTACGGACTTGATTAAATAGAAACATGAATTATCAAATCAAGTTACGGACTTGATTAAATAGAAACATGAATTATCAAATCAAGTTACGGACTTGATTAAATAGAAACATGAATTATCAAATCAAGTTACGGACTTGATTAAATAGAAACATGAATTATCAAATCAAGTTACGGACTTGATTAAATAGAAACATGAATTATCAAATCAAGTTACGAACTTGATTAAATCAAAACAAGTAAAGCATGTGTTACAAATAGAATGTTTAACAATCTATGTAAACATTTCAGAAATCGAGATGGCTGATGGAGGCAATGATAATGCGGTGCCAAGAGTCACCGAACAAGTGAGGGAAGTGATTGCCGAAGAGGTTGGAAAGGCGATCGAAAACAGTTTGTCGGACTTTATTGATAAAATCCAAGACACGGTTTTATCAATAGTAGAAGATAGAATCAAGAAACTGGAAGACGAGTCAAATGTAGTAAAGGAAAAGCGTGGAGGACGAAAGCCTTGTTCATACAAGGAATTCATGGCTTGTAAACCACCAGTATACAATGGGGAGGTTGACCCGATAGTGTGCCAACGATGGCTAAGTGACATCGAAGGGGTATTCGAGAGAACCCATTGTGACGAAGAAGACTACGTAGCCTTTGGTACGGGTCAACTAAGGAGTCAAGCGAAAGATTGGTGGGATAACAAAAAGAAGGAGATTGGAAGCGAAACGGCTAAGGCCATGACTTGGGAGGAGTTTAAGACGCCGTTTCTTAAACACCATAGTCCCAAGGCGGTCGTAAATAAAATCAAGGAAGAGTTCATGCAACTCAGACACAAAGGTGAATCCATAGACAAGATCACGGGGATGTTTATGGACAAGATGAAATTCTGTGACGAATTGATAACGAATGAAGAGCAAAAGGTCTATTATTACCATAACATGCTAAGCGCGGAATATAGAGAGTTCATAACCCCTTCGAAGTACGAGACCCTTACCGAGATTGTCAATGCTGCTCGGGAAAGGGAGATTGAATTGAAAAAGAGCATAGAACGGGGTGAACGAAGGGCACTAGATGTGAATCCAAGCCCTACCAAGAAAGCAAGAACGAATGAATCCGCAAAGAGATCAGATGCTAAAGGTAGCACATCAGGTTGCAAAATTTGTGGGAAGAATCATAAGGGCGAATGTCGTTACAAGGATAAGCCTTGTCCCATATGCAAGAAAAAGGGACATATGGCTATGTCATGCCCGGAGAAGGTGACGGTTTGTTACAATTGTTATCGAACGGGTCACAAAAAGTCGGAATGCCCGGAACTGGTTGGAAAGAAAGATGGGCAAGAAGCGAAAGATGAAGCCCCGAAAGCAAAGGCAAGATCTTTCCAACTAACTGCCGCAGAAGCGAAGATTGAACCTGACGTGGTCTCAGGTATATTTGCTGTAAATTCAATTCCCGCACACGTGTTATTTGATACGGGTGCGAATAAATCCTTTGTTTCATATGGGTTTATTCGACATCCTTCCTTTATTCTAACAAAATTACCTGTGCCCTTAGAAGTAGAGATAGGTAATAACAAAAGCTTTATTGTTTGTGATGTATGTGAAAATTGTAAACTGAGCATCGACGATGAAGAATATTTGATAAATCTAATCCCAATGTCGATGGGAGAATTCCAAGTAGTCGTGGGGATGGATTGGCTATCTCAATACCATGCAAAGGTCGTGTGTTTTCGCAAGGAGATAAAACTAACATCTCCGAGCGGAAAACACGTCACCATTTATGGCGAAAAACGAGGCAACCCCATAGTATGTTCAATGTTGAAAGCTCACAAGCTCATGAAGCGAGGATGCAAAGCATTTATAATTTATGCAAATGAGACCGAGAAAGAATCACGGAAGATCGAAGAAGTACCGGTAGTACGAGATTATGAAGATGTTTTTCCGGAAGATTTACCGGGGATACCGCCTGAACGGGAAGTAGAGTTCGGAATCGAATTGATTCCGGGCGCGAAACCTGTGGCAAAAGCCCCGTACCGACTTGCACCGTCGGAATTACAAGAGCTGATGTCCCAAATTCAAGACTTGCTTGATAAAGGATTTATAAGGCCGAGTGTGTCTCCTTGGGGCGCACCGGTGTTGTTTGTGAGAAAGAAGGACGGGAGTATGCGCATGTGTATCGATTATCGGGAGTTAAACAAACTTACGGTAAAGAACCGATACCCGCTCCCGAGGATAGACGACTTATTTGACCAACTACAAGGCGCGAGTTGGTTTTCAAAAATTGACCTTAGGTCGGGGTATCACCAATTAAAGGTCAAAGAAGAAGATGTGCCGAAGACGGCTTTTCGCACAAGATACGGACATTACGAATTTCTCGTGATGTCATTTGGGCTAACAAATGTGCCCGCGGCTTTCATGGACCTCATGAACCGGGTTTGCAAGCCAATGTTGGATAAGTCGGTCATCGTGTTTATCGATGATATATTAGTGTATTCGAAAAGTGAAGCCGAACATGCACGCCATTTACAAGAAGTGTTAGAGACACTTAGACGAGAGAAGCTTTATGCGAAATTTTCCAAATGTGCCTTTTGGTTACGAGAGGTACAATTTCTCGGTCATGTCATAAATGCCGATGGGGTTTTGGTGGATCCGTCAAAAATAGAGTCGGTGTCAAAATGGAATCCCCCGAAGAACCCTTCTGAAATTAGAAGCTTTTTGGGGCTTGCTGGATATTATAGGAGATTCATTCAAGATTTCTCCAAGATTGCATCGCCGCTAACAAAGTTAACCCAAAAGAAAGCAAAGTTTGTTTGGGGAGTCGATCAAGAAAAAGCGTTTCGGACGCTAAAAGAAAGGCTAACTCAAGCTCCGGTATTGACATTGCCGGACGGAGTCGAAGACATGGTGGTTTATTCGGATGCTTCGTTATCAGGGCTCGGTTGCGTGTTGATGCAACGGGGCAAGGTAATAGCCTATGCCTCAAGACAATTGAAGATACACGAGAAGAAATACCCCACGCACGATCTCGAGTTGGCAGCGGTAGTATTTGCATTAAAAATATGGAGGCATTACTTGTATGGGGTAAAATGCACCATATTCACCGACCACAAGAGTTTGAAATACTTCTTCGACCAGAAGGAGTTAAATATGCGACAAAGGCGATGGCTGGAAACGGTGAAGGACTATGATTGTGAGATACACTATCACCCCGGAAAGGCAAACGTGGTAGCGGATGCTCTAAGCAGAAAAGCGGATTATGTCCCAATACGAGTGAGGTCGATGCAACTTGTGGTAACCTCGGGTGTACTTGAACGTATTCGAGAAGCGCAATTAGAAGCAGTAAAAGAAGAGAATTGGAAGAAGGAAAGAATAATTGGACAGTTGAAAGACTTGTCGGATGGGAATCACGGGTTAAAGACTCGATCCGGAAGGATATGGGTCCCACATACCTGTGGAGTAAAGGCGCTTCTACTTGATGAAGCTCATAAATCCCGTTATTCAATTCATCCGGGTGCGACCAAGATGTACAATGATTTGAAACAAAATTATTGGTGGCCCGGAATGAAGAGGGATGTGGCGAAGTATGTGGAAAAATGCTTGACATGTTTACAAGTCAAGGCGGAGCATCAGAAACCCTATGGCAAACTCCAACCGTTGGAAATTCCGGTTTGGAAATGGGAACATCTTACAATGGACCTGTTAACCAAACTGCCTAGGACAAACCGTGGTTTTGATGCCATATGGGTAGTGGTGGATAGATTGACGAAAAGTGCTCACTTCATTCCGATTCATGAGACTTATACGTCAGAAAAGATGTCAGAAGTCTATACCAATGAAATCATAGCACGTCATGGAGTGCCGGTGTCCATCGTGTCCGATAGGGATACCCGGTTTACCTCGAAATTCTGGCGTGAATTCCAAGAACAAATGGGGACCAAATTGTTCATTAGCACTGCGTACCATCCTCAAACGGATGGACAAAGTGAAAGAACGATACAAATTTTGGGAGACATGCTACGGGCGTGCATAATCGACTTTGGAGGTAGTTGGGATGTTCACCTACCGTTAGTTGAGTTTTCGTATAACAACAGTTACCAATCTAGTATTAAAATGGCACCATACGAACTGCTTTACGGTAGGAAGTGTCGAACCCCGGTTTGTTGGGGTGAAGTGGGTCCACGTGAACTCGCCCATCAAGACATAGTAAGAGCCACGAACGAAAAGATCGATAAAGTTCGGGCACACTTGAAAGCGGCTCAAGACAGGCAAAAGGCGTATGTTGATAAAAGGAAAAGGCCGATTGAATTTCAAGTCGGCGACATGGTCATGCTAAAAGTGTCCCCATGGAAAGGCGTTATTAGATTTAGAAAGAAGGGGAAGTTAAGCCCAAGGTTTATCGGGCCATTTAAAATTATCGGGAGAGTTGGCAAGGTAGCTTACCGTCTTGAACTACCGGAGGAGCTAAGTGGGATCCATGGCACGTTTCACGTATCTCAATTAAGAAAGTGCCTAGCTGACGAAACGACCTATATCCATTACGATGATATCGAAGTGGATAATAGTCTAAATTATGTGGTGAGACCGGTTGAAATTTTAGACAGAAAGGTCAAACGTTTACGAAATAAACAAATCGATCAAGTCAAAGTCAAATGGGAGCATAGGAAGGGTTCGGACACTACATGGGAGTCCGAAGAGGAGATGTGACGTCTTCACCCTACTTTATTTGGTACGTATTGCGGTTTCGAGGACGAAACCCTTTTTAAGGGGGGTGGACTTGTAACACCCCGAAAAATGTAAAAACCTTAAACTGAAATTAGTAAGGTTTAAATAAATGGGAATTTACTAACTAGGAATTTTAACCTAATTAGTCAATTGTCTAGAAATAACCTAAAATGGGGTTACAAGTAATTAAAAATCAATGTTTGTCAAAGTAGAGGGGTTTAAGATGTCAAAATTGAAACTTGAATTATAATTAACAAATAAACACAAGCCAAACACCCCCACTTTAGAACTCTGGTCGACCAGAACTACATGGGGGCGACATTTACCTTCAACAAAACCTAAAATCACTAGAACTCTCAAATTGAAGGTTAAATCTTGTTCCAAATCAAAATCCGAGCACAGATTATTAATCCTCATCACAAGAGGATTCTAAGGTATGTAAAATCTGATGAAATCTCTCTACTTGAATTTCTCATGATTTGGTAAAATCTAGAATTAGAGGTTGCATGTGTGATATGTAGTTAGATTAGAGTTTATGTGGTGTTTAGAAGCGAAACCCTAGCCAACTACATGTGAAATCATGACCAAATTCATGAAGTCCCATGAACACCTTGAAGGTGGGTTGTGGGTTTTATATGATAAGGATGAACATTAAGAAGTAGATTGTTGATTTTGTGTAATTTGACGATTTGGAAGTAAATTCAGAAATCTAGAAGCTAACAATCATGTAAATTGTTGATTTGAGTGAAATTAGAGTTAAATGATGAACTAGAAACATGTCATATAAACTTGTGATAAATCTGCCCTTAAGGTGTTTGTGAAAATGCCTCAAAGAGGGCTTAGAAATAGAAATTTAAAGCTTTAACGCATAATTGTGATATTTCGGTATATTATGCGAAGTGAGGTCTAAAGAGAGTTCTAAACATGTTTTGAATGGAACTCTATAGGAAAAGATACCGGAACGACTAGTGGACAAGCCGGTGTTGATTCGCGGTTGAAGGGCGTACGCTAAGGTATGTAACTTGACCCGTTACATTATTAGACTTGATGACTTTATATGTTTTTCTTGAATCCTTGAATAAGAGTTGTTTTGGTTACACGATGAATTCGCTACAATGATTGTTAAATACGGATGGTACTCTTTGGTAGTCGTCATAGGAAAGGATTTCCGTAGACGAGCCAAACGGGTCAAATAATCGAGTAAATCATAAATTTTATTCCGGAAATATGTAGATTGTTCTACGCTATTGGTTAATGTTTATCTCATGCTAGGAATACTAGTTTTAGATGAAATGGGTTGTTTGCAAGGCAAATTTCGAAGTTGGTTTGAAGGAAATGAACTAACAAATCAAGACATGGATTTCCAGGTTCCACCGTAAATTACGGTAGTACCGTAATTTACGGTGAGGGTCAAACTTGTTTACGGCGTAGGTCTACTGATTTACGGTGACCAAATAAAGTTTCAGGTCTCACCGTAAATTACGGTGATACCGTAATTTACGGTGGACTTTATATGTTTTTCTTTATTAATTACTTTTCAAAGTTTAAATGTTAGATCTTGTATTTAAAATGTTATATATTGATGTCAAAACTAATGTTTAACGGTTTTGACCCTAGGTAACTAGATGGACCTTACGGATGATGATCAAGCAACGTCGAAGAACCGAACATGTCTTATGAAGCTTCCGCTATTATATAAATCTTTTGTAGCTCTTGTATATGGGTTGTAAACTCTTGTTAAACAATTTTTGAAACGTTTTAACTTAGTCATTAGTTGACTAAGGTTTTAATTAAATATGATCTTTGTTAAAGAATGACGTGTATTTAAACTATATTTTGCTTAAATTTAAGGGTAAAATTTTAGGGTGTAACAGTATTCTTAAAGGTATCACCTTGGCGTGGTGTTCGTAGATTTGGAATTAAAGGGAAGCTTAGTCCTCGTTTCATAGGTCCGTTTGAAATTCTTGAAAGAATTGGAGAAGTATCATATCGACTAGCTTTACCGCCTCAACTCTCTCACGTTCATAACGTTTTTCATGTCTCCTCGTTAAGAGGATATAATTATCATCCACTACATGTCATTAGTTATCCGTTAATTACAATTCACGAAGATTTGTCCTACGAAGAGGAACCAGAAGCCATCTTAGATCGACAAGAAAGGGTTTTGCGTAGGAAAGTAATTCCGTTTGTTAAAGTCCTTTGGAAAAATCACTCTGAACACGAGGCAACATGGGAATCTGAAGAATTAATTCGCTCTCTATACCCTAATCTATTCTAGTAATAGAATTTTAGTCGAGTAACGGTAAATCTTGCTCTTTGATATATGTTCAATTGTTTCTGTTTACGGTCATTTATGCTTTACCTTATGTGAATACATCTTAGCTATGATTAAGCATATCTATGTAGGAGATATCAGTACCAATAGTCACGCTATTATCTGTAAGTCTCCATTGACTTTTCGTACGGTAAGATATTTTATTAAGATACGTTATAGGAGGATCATTAGGGCATATATGTAAGGTAATTGACAATTCTAGTCATGAACTTAATTATAAATTTCAGATACACATGTGTGTTTAGGAGATTATTGTTATATAAGTTAGTAACTCTGCTATAAAAGTTCCGTTTCCGTTACTTATATTATATGTTATATTCTTATTTAAAATTTCGAGGACGAAATTTCTTTTAAGGGGGTAATAGTTGTAATAACCATAAATTAAAATCATTATTCTAGAAATAAAAAGAATAATAATAAAAGAATAAACTAAACATTTATCTTATAATCCATCTTTCTGTATATCAACCAAAACTATTATTAGTATTTATAAATTACTCAATAGGAAACCCTAATTAAGACACCCAAGTGATTCTGCACAAACCCTAGAATTTTCAGAATTTTCAGAATCAGGATCAGGGCCCCTAAAACTCAGGGGGGGGGGGTATTCCCTACTCGATGATTATCCTAAAAACTCGTTGTCAAATTTAAAATTTACGAAACCACTGACTCAGCAGGCCTAGTCCCACGCGTGGCAACCCTAGAGTGCTTTGGTGTCCCTTACGGACCGTAACAATATTAGGCTTACGGTCCGTAAGCATCCTTACGGACCGCAACATTGTAAGGCTTACGGTCCGTAAGCAAGATGAAATTTCGACTATAAATAGAGGACATTGGCACTTCAATTCTGGCACAAAAACGACGAAGAAACTCAAAATACACGCTGAGATTTCATCTGAATACTCTCAAAACACACACAAAAACACTAATTAAGTATAGCGGGGTGCTGCAGAACAGGGTAATAACTCGATCGCTATGACGATTCAATGTCCGATCGATTAAAACTATCCGATAGATGTTTAAGTGCTGCTCAATTTGGGTTTATACTTTGTCATTCATCGTGATTTCGACTTGAATGTTTGAGTGCTATTCGAAATCGGACTATACTCTGTCATTCGTTGTGAATCCGCTGGATGTTTAAGTATCGCACTTTGTCATTTGTTGTGAGGGTTTGATCTCGTGAGTTATTGTAAAAGCTGTATTAAGTTACTAACCTAGTCTGTGTGCATGTTATTTAAATTAGGTTAAAAGACTAATCAGTAGTCTAAACTTTGCCCATATAAATCTGAAATATTATCACAAGGTAGCATCACTTTGGAATTTTTAAGGTACGGACCCTTACCCCACTCTTTATTGCTTCATATTCAAATTGTTATAAACCACTTAATTACTATATATATTTTAAAACTCCTCACGTCTTTGAGTATCGATTCATTTGACAGTCCGTTCGAATTCTATTCTAATCATTTGATTTAAGTTTTCATGTCATGCGATAGTATTATGTTAGTTGTACTCATTATCGCATGTTCCAATATATGTTCCGTTTTGTTATGAAAATAAGTTTTATAAGTTATGTGAATAAGACCATTTGTACTCTGATACCCTGAGTATCGCTTCTCGTGGAGTGTCCCACGAGCATGTTGTTGCGGCATCGACATCATGTGCTCCATCCGTGACGGAGAGATCAGTTCACGGCGTCTCTTAAGTACAAGTGTGGTACATAAGGCTATTAGGAGGCGTATGGATCGATCCTAGGATTTAAGTATAAGGAGGTGGATAACGGGTATGCCAATTCGCCATCTCATGTGATAATTATGCAGGAGTAGCTACCTGTGTATTGTCACGTTTTAAGTTTGCTCATGGGTACATCCGTAAGATATGATTATGAAATTATGTTCTTGCATTGTATCATTTTCGCAATAAGTTTCATCCGAATAAAGCGTTATTTGTTATTTGAGCCTAATATTCCGTACTGAGCATTCGGCTCATTCCGTAAATTTTTGTATATACAGGTCCGCAGGTTACTTTGGGCGGGGAAAAGAGAGAAGAATAAAGCCTATGAATAAATCTGAAGATGTTAGTTAATCAAAATCGAATGTCTCCATTTGTATATTAAACTTAAGTTTAGTGGTCGTATGGTTGTATCCTTGTCAAATAAATAAATGGAATTATGACTTTTGTTTATGATACTGTATTGTGACACGTCAGCCCTTCCGGGTTGGGGTGTTACAGTAAGAGCCAAACTCAAGCTTTAGGGTGCTCGGTGTGGTTTCGGTGAACCATTCGGGGAATGGTGTTCACCGATCGGTGAACGGTTGCCAACCTCATTTCGGGGAGCGGGGAACGGGTTACGCGGTGTATACTCATAGATGAAACAGGGAACATTTTTTTTTTACCGTTGCCATTTTTTTTACCGTTTGTAATGAATTTTTGACCGTTGGAATTGTCTATTTTTATAACCCACATTTTTTTTAACTCATTTTAATACATGACTCTTTCTAAACATCTCTCTTTCTACACCCACAAACACCATGGATAAACAAAACAAAGGTGAACCCAAGAAAAAAAGTTCCGCTAGCCGAGGATCGGATTCAAGACAAAAGGTTTCGCAAACGAGACGAGGTGATTCTAGAGGTCCGAGTGCACCGGTTCAACCCTCCTACGGATTTTCACCAAACTATCAACCTCAATTTTTTTACCCACAACCTTCACAACCAACTTTTTATAGCGCCCAACCTAATTTTTCACCACAAATATATTCACACCGAAGCTTCACAACCGACTTCGATCCATTTGCATTTAGGAGCCCACCAATTCAATCACAAAGAGAGAATGTCGAGCGCCCACTTCCTATATACGTTGAAGACCAAGATGCAGAGGTTGTCCCCGAAATACAACATTTGGATGTAGATAGTGGCGAGGACAAAGAAGAATATGAGGTTGAAGACGATGATATTGGTGAAGCAAGTGAGCCGAAAGAAAAGGGAGTTAAGGCGAAGCGTCAAATTTGGACGAAAAAACAAGAAGAGGCCTTAGCCAAGGCATGGGTTCATTGTTCTTTAAACAAGAAAAAAGGCAATCAACAAAAAGCGGACAGTTTTTTGAAAAAATGTTCTCGAGCATTACAACGAAACGCTCGGCGGAAGTACACGAACAGTTCATCAAGTACGTTCAAAATGACTCCCTATGTTGACTAAGATAAACTACTTCAACGGCCTTTGGCAACAAGCGGTAACACTTTTTTTGAACATTTAATAAATATTTTCCATAACATTTTTTTGTTTTTTTTATTTTTTACTTTATATTTGTTATATATGTAAGATCGTATTCGTGTAGTGGGTGTGGTGACGTCGAGGTCATGTATAGGGCTTTAAAAGATTTCCAATCAGCATATACGAGTGGTTTTCATCATGTTGAGGCATGGGAGGTTGTTGGTAAACATGACAAATGGGCACCGGTACCATTGATGGGTGAAGATAGTGGAAGTTCGGGCAAAAAAAAAAAAGTCGTCCGATTCTGGTAACTACAACACGGGTACACCGGGAACTGAGTGCACTAGCGATATATACCCGACATAAACGTAGACCCCTCACCAACAAGACCACGAAAGAAAGATAAGAGACCCGCAAGATCACCAAACGATAGCAAAACGGCTTTGACCGAGACGCTCGCGCAATACACTCTTATGAAAGAAGAAAAAAAAGCACAGGGCGATAGAGTTGTAGAATATAAAAAAGAAACGCAAGGAAGACACCATAGCATTAGTGGCGGAACAACACGAGGCGGTGAAACAACTTTTGTATGATCGGGATTTGGAGACATTTACTAAGCCACACGACCATGCTTCACCCGAGATGTTGCCGTTTATTCTAGCGCGGAAACGGGATATCGCAAAAAATATAATTGGCCGTGCAATTTCTAAATTTTATGTTTATTATGATTTAATTTTCTAGTTTTAAGTATGTAATGTGTTTTTTTTAATTAAATGTACCTTTATTTTGTTTAAAATATGTTTTATTTATTTATGCATAATTTCTAGAAATAAAAAAAATATAAAAAAGAGAAATAGATCAACCATGTGTTTGACCATTGTCAGTGATTGAGTGCAAAATGGGAAGTAGAATGGAGACTTGACATGGCATTATATTATTGGCTAGATAATAACTCAAACACTCAATAGTGATTGATCACTCCCTCCACCCTTATACACGTAGTTTGAAACAAATCGTGCTTGAACTCTTTTAAGTTAAACGAGCCGGGCTCGACCGACTCATTCACAATCCTACATATTGCTAAACCAAAAGAAAAGGAAAAAAAAAAGAGCTTGTAGATGCAGTACTTTGTGACGAAAACTTGGTAGATAAACGATATAATAGGTGGTAGGATTTTTGTAATAGGGTTTTGTAGTTGGTCCAAGTGTTGGCATACCTAGGAACAACTTCACCATAACTTTGGCGCAGGTTACCCAAGTGGCGCAATTACCAACGACTACGCATATGTAGTTAGTGTAGTTGAACAGGTTGGCACCCTTAGTCATGTGACCCTATAAATAAGGAGTTTTTTTTTTTTTTCCAAAAGGGTGGGGTGGGGAAAATTATTTACCAAAATGGGTGATTTGAAAAATAATTACCAAAATAGGTGTTTTTGTTTATTAAATTTAACTATCTATCTATATTTTTTTTCTCTTTTATTTCTTTATTTGGTTAACCTAATATAATCTGTTTCTTCCATTCTATTTTGTTGACTTGTTTTGAATCAATTTCTAGGGAAAATATCAAATAGGAAGATTAATTTCGCTAGGAAGGATAGGAAGCAATAAGAGGATGACATGTGGCAACAATTAAAATAAAGAAAAATGGTATTTTAGTCAATCCAACCCTTTCTTCTTCCTTTTCAAAACCCAGTAACTTCAAAACCCACCATCTTCAACCATTTCTTCACTTTCTATCTCAATAATCACTACATTATAGTGCGATTTTCATCACCAATCAATGATTCAAACACCCGATCAACGTGTTCTTCAGCTTTTTTGAAGAAAACTCAGTTTAAATTCATACAAAATCTCGTTTTTTCCGGTGATTTTGAAGATAATCACTCGATTCGTTCGATTCGAGAGCTGATAAGTGTTTCAATCATTCAAAATTCGTCAATTGTTGAAGAAATCACTTCGATCCAGGTAACAAATTCTTTAATTTCATTTTTACGATCTGGGTTTTTGATTTAGTCATTGCGTTTTACGATCTTGGCGGGGGTCCGGGGGCAGCGCCCCCGGTAGCGGGTGTTGGTTATCAGCCCAGGATCAAACACCTCCAGCATAGCTCCCTCCACAAACTCCCGGAACCAAAATGACCAAATGCTCCATACACGTGACCCTTTAATGATGCTTACCCATGACTCATTTGTTAATCAGTGATCCATTTAAACAAAACCGGTACCCGACTTGACCCGTACTCGACTCGTAACATCAAGATTAACCCAACATTCACCCCCTTAATCTTGATCCGTTTCTTTCTATCTTTCATACTGAAAACACTTCTGTTCTTGCTTATCTTGCTTGATCGGTTCACACAGATCCGATTCGACTCTTGCTCTTGTTTCCGTAACTTGCTATCCAGAAACTTTCATCTTGCTAAGCTTGCTAAACACTTGCTTTAAACATGCTCTTGGTTGTTTTCATACTCAGCTGTTTTTGGCAGCCCCATAACTCTTTCACGTACCGTTTTGTTACCAATTCAACACTGAAACAGCTCCGAAACTACCCGCACATGCTGTCCCGTATGGGATCTGTTATGGCAGCCACTATTCGGTGTAGTCTGGCCATTGTTTGCAGCCCCGAAACATCTCTCACGCAGCAGCCAAGCATCCCGATTCTCCGCTACAATTGCCTTCTTTTTTTTTTCGATCTCCTTTTGTTCATTCAGAACTGTTCTTCATCCGGATTCAACACAGAATCCAATTGTGATCCTTTCTCCTCTATTTCAGTTCACTCAGAACCTCTACTGCTGTTGTCGATAAAATCGATCTTGCCTTCTTACTACGAACCACACGGGATTCGGATCTTCCTTCAGCACTTCTTTCTTTCTTTAGTGAAATCCTTTACTTTCTCGGTATGCTTTCTTTCTGATTGGTCTTTCGTTCTTTCTAGACGATCTTCTTTCGGTCTGGTCAGCGGAAGCCACCGTATTCTTCTTTCTCTTTCTTTTTCGGATCGACTGAAATTACCAGTCGATACTTGCTACTTTCTTCCTTTCTTTCGACACGACGCCGACTCTTTCTTTCTTCTTTCTTACGATGCTTGCTCTTTCTTTCTTTCGTATCGCACCAGTCTCTTTCTTTCTTACGAGGCCTTTCTTTCTTGCTAAGGGACGCCGGCCTCTTTCGTACTTTCTTCTTTCTTGTGGCGCCTCTTCTTTATTTCTTCGCCGATTTCAATCAGCCGTTCTTCATTCTTGCTTACGGTTGTCGGCTTTCTTTCTACATCGACACCGGTTCTTTCTTTCTTTCTTTCTTTCTTTCTTTCTTTCTTTCTTTCTTTCTTTCTTTCTTACGGTTGTTGGCTTTCTCTATGTCTCCCACCGGAATTCACTTTCCGGTAGCGGTCTTTCTTACACCGGTATCTCCTTCCGGCTACAGTCTTCTTTCTCCGGCGATGACGACGGTCTTCCTCGTCTTCAGCCCTGCAACCTACGGGCTGCTATTCTTCCCGCCGCCACCGACTCTCAAAACGGCCCTCCAATCTCACCTTGCTCTGATACCAAATGTTGGTTATCAGCCCAGGATCAAACACCTCCAGCATAGCTCCCTCCACAAACTCCCGGAACCAAAATGACCAAATGCTCCATACACGTGACCCTTTAATGATGCTTACCCATGACTCATTTGTTAATCAGTGATCCATTTAAACAAAACCGGTACCCGACTTGACCCGTACTCGACTCGTAACATCAAGATTAACCCAACAGCGGGGTCCCAGGGGCGGCAGCCCCTGGCGGGGTCCAAGGGGCAGAGCCCCTGGCTGGGGTTGAGCTTTATGTGTTTTCTAGCTATTGCGTTTTAGAAAAAACACATTTTTAAGTGTTTTTAGTTATTGCGTTTTAGGTAAAACACATTTTTGAAGTGTTTTTAGTCATTGCGTTTTAGGTAGAACATATTTTTAGGTTTTTCAGTCCATTGCGTTTTAGAATGAGTAATTTTTAAGTGTTTTCTGGCCATTGCGTTTTACAAATAAGACATTTCTTTGTGTTTTTGGTGCATTGCGTTTTAGGTAAAACACATTTTTATGTGTTTTTGGTGCATTGCGTTTTAGGTAAAACACATTTTTATGGGTTTTTAGTCCATTGCGTTTTATAAAGTACATTTTCTTTTGAGTTTTTAGGCTATTGCGTTTTAGAAATAAAACATTTCTTTGTGTTTTCTGGCCATTGCGTTTTACAAATAAGTAATTTCTTTGTGTTTTTTGTGCATTGCGTTTTAGAAAAATGTCATTTTTTAGGTTTTTTTTTTCATTGTGTTTTACAATACTGGGGGTTTTTCTATTGCGTTTTACGCAACTGGGTTTAAATTTTTTTTTTTCAAAATATAGCAATAGTATACTCGTTTTAAAGATAAAAAAACGCTCGTTTTTTTGGTGCAATTTTTATAAAAAAATAATGTCGTATGAAAGAGTTATTAACGTTTAAAAAATGGGGGGGAATTGGAGGAGAGAGAAACTATTGGCTTTGATTGACTAGAATGCCCCTGAAAAAAGTCACGCGCCTCTTTTCTTACTTTCAATTTCCCTGATTTAATCTTAGCCCTTGATTAACTTAATGGATGGTCAAGATCACTTCCTAGCCTTCCTAGCCAAATTAACTTCCTATTGTATCTTCACCCTCAATTTCTAATACTTTGCTAAGCTAAGCGTCCTGATAAGAAAAGAAAACCAATAACAGTTATTAAAATATTGTGAAAATATATGAAAAGTTAGAATATTAGTTTGATAACAGTTGTGGAACAAAAACTCTTCTAACATGTTGGAACATAAATGGTTTAATATTATATGATTTTTGATGCTTTCTAATGCCTTTTTGTGAAATCAAACCAACACAAAATCAACCCGACGATAATACCCTATAAACACATGATAAAATCAACATGAATGAATTGTTGATTCCGACCACATGAAATCTGGAATCACACAGAATCAAACCAATACATAATCTCGAACAACACAATACATAATCAAACCACACAAAACGAACAATACTCGTGATAGTTTTTGAGAGTTTTTTTTGAGAGATTATAAGTGTGTGTTTTATGTGACAGTTTTTTTGTGTGTTTTTTCTAATACTTTCAATCAATAGAAAACAAGTTTATTTACGTATTGTTGTTCTACGTATGTTCAACATTCGTGTGTTGGATTCCGCACATCATATGTGTGCGTGACTTAGAGAATTGGATCTATGTAAGTGGATTCCGCACATCATATGTGTGCGTGACTTAGAGAATTGGATCTATGTAAGTGCATAGGGACCTACAGAGTAAAATTTTCGGATGCTCCTTGTGGTTTGTAATTTTTTCACCTTTAGTCCCCCAACTTTATAAAATAACATGTATGTTACTTGTGGTTTGCTCTGTTGTTAATTGGATAGTCCCTTAACTAGATGACCGTTAGTTTTCCAGTTCAGTTAAGTTATGTCAAGTCGATGTAAAATTACAAAATCTCCCTTACTATTAAAAATCAAAACTAAAACACTAAAAGAGAAATTTAATTAATCATTTAAAATCAAGTGTGCCCCGCCATTGATAAAACCGCACCGAAATAATAAAAACAATTGTTATTCTAACTAACTAACAATTGTTTCCTATATCATTTGGCCTTGTTTTGAAGATGTATTTCGAAGAGGACTTGTTCTAACCAGGAATCACAGGGAATATGCTTCTATTTCGAGCAGGTGTATGGGCTAATGACCGTTAATGGTGAACGTGGATGCATGGCTGAAATTTCGGATAGTTAGTTCCTTAGGATTAGACAGATATTTTATGGGGTATTGAGCTTGATTAGTTATCAGTTTTTACAACACGTACACATTCACATACACTCTCTCTCGAACTCAGCTCTCAAACATACTAGGAATCTCATTGTAACAAGCTCAATATCATCCAAAGTTGTAACCTTTATTGTTCAATATAGTTGGTGATCGGTAGTATCCATCACCCGAGGTTTTTTATGCTGGAGATCATTCATTGATCAAGGGCTTTTTCCTCGTATAAATCCTTGTGTTCATTGTCATTTACATTTGATAATTGTTCATACACTTGTTCAACACATCAAGCACTCTACCTCACATTCGAAGTTTGGTTACATTATCCTTAATCAGATTTTTTACCAAAACAACAACCACTTTTTGTTCTTTTTTGGATACGTATGATTTATCAACTAATAAAGAAAAAAAATCATCACCAAGATGTTCAAAAATTTGTTTAAGTACCTCTTGAGCATAAGAATGTTTAATGTCAGCTTGAATTTTAGGACTTGTCATTTAATTATTCGCGGGTGCATACTCTAAGATAACCTTACCAAGCTCTTCATTCATTTCACCCATTAGTTCTACAAGCTCTAAGAAATTTCCTTTATTTAATGTATCTTTTGATTCATCATGAAAACGAAATGCCAATCCGCCATTCAACAACCATTTTCCAATCATAGTAGAAGCACTTAATCTAAGTCGGTATTCTTGTTTCTCCTTAGGGGTCCTTTGTCCCATTGTGTGTATACCGCTTGATATTCGTTAAGAAAATCAGCACACGTTTGGAAACATTTTTTGTGGACACTACTAACAATGCCAACATGTTTTGTAAGTACCTCAGGTACTTTTTTTTTCCAATTGTTATACCCCTCGGACACAAATGTGTCTCTATGATTTTCAAATTGGCCCCTAAACAAGTAGCAACATAAGCAAAACACACGATTCGATTTTGAACTACACTCTAACATCCCTTATACTCCTTTTTGTCATATCATTCTTACTTAAATTTTCTTAACTCGTTACCCTAAAACATTGATTGTGGGAATTCAATACCCGTTGGTTGACATGGTCCACTTAGTAGGTATGCCCTTCTAATCTCATCTCGGTGATTCACGTTGTGTGATACACTCAGATTGCGATCATGAGAATCCGAAGGAAGAGTATTTCCATCAACGAATTTGGAATATGTTTCAACCACTTTCCTCTTGAGAAATAGTGTCATAACTTCCCTACTCATGGTTCCTATTACATATATGTACTAAACACTTAAACAAAATAAACAATGATGTTCAATTATAGTCCATATTCCATAATTTTCAATTTTAATTTTCAAGCCATAGTAATTGTTGATTACTTGTGTCTTGTACCAACCAAAAAATCATCTAAACAACAAAATCACCCTACTAAAGTCTAGAACTAAAAAAATCAAAACACAAAAAATTTCAAACTCCTTTAACATCTATATAACTCTATTTCTCCTAAAAAAATCACATAAAACAACAAAATAACATAAATAAATGAAGGTACATTTTTAAGTTCTGGATTCTGGTTAGTTTGGTGACCGGAATTTGTTTTTTTCAGCGAGAAGATGGCTGTTGTTGCCGTCGCTAGGCGCTGATCATTGAGGTAGTGGGGCTAGCGGATCACAGAGAGCGAGCGGGAGAAAGAATTTGTAAGGGATGATTTAGGTTAGGTTATTTTGTTTTACTTCAAAATTAATTTGGTTAGGTTAATTCATATATGGCCTTGGTTTACAAACTTACAATGGATTCTTTATTGCATTTATTGGGCTAAATTGTGTAGTGAAACTGGTTGGGTTAATAATAATTTGTTAAGTAAAAGTGGGCTAAAACCAGTGTTTACAATTTTTATTTTTTTGTTTATATAAATTAATAAGATTTTTTTTTCTAAAGGGGATGGTTGAAAATTTCCAAGAGGTGCGGTCCGGATTTTACACAAAAATTAACATTAATTTTTTTTCAAAGAGTGTGCCAGCCCGTTTACTCACACCAAAGGGTGGGTCCGTCCCTGCTCTATACACATTATTATCTATCGTTTGAACCTCACGTTCCCTTTTCCTTTTTTTTCTTTTTCTTTTCCTTTTTCTTTTCTCTTTTCTTTTGCTCTTTTTAATTTTAGCTTTTTCTAAGTATTTAAGTTAAATTAAACTTAATTAAATAATTTGTAATAATCTTGTAAGCGTTAGTTCCGTTATCTAACTAAATTTAATAAAAAAAACAATGGACCGAAAACTTTTTGAGGATACTATGATTGTATCTTTTAGATTTTCTGTTTATGTTGCTACCGTGAATGAACCGCCCACCACAACACGCACCTCTCGCTGTAATGTGTGACTCTCATCTCGCTAGTTATAACTAAAATATACTATATAACCTACATTTTCAAAGGGAATATACAATATTATCTCATAATTGGCTGAGATGGGCGGTGAAGCCAATAAGTGAATGCCATGTGGCATCTACTATCTTTTTTTGTTTGTTTTTCTGCCACCGACATGTATCTATATTAGAGTGTTCACATGGGAGCCAACATCTTCATCTATATAAAACACATCTTTCTCTAGATTTTATTAGTTTTTCAAAAAAATCTCACATCCAACTCTCAAACACCTATTTATTATTATTTTTTCTCTTTTCTATACACTCACAATAAAAATATAGAGGGTTAAATATAAACCTCTAAGTATAGAGGTGTACTTACTTTTTTTATATTTTTCTCTCCTATAGAGATTCCAATGTGGTGATGTTTTTTTGTTTCCGCTATTCTTTTCTTTATATTATATATAACAGAGATTCCATTATAAGCTGTTGAAGTGGTTAACTTGTACTCTATTGGTTTGTAGACTTGTAGTTTTTTCTTGAATTGTCACAGGTTCGATTCCAAATGTTTTATGATTTTTTTTTGTACATGGGTTTTTCTCATTTTTCCTCCGCCTAACCCTTTCCCAAACCTGTAGTTAATTTTTTACATCGTTTTTATTTTATTATTTTTACTATATTTAAATTTTCTACTAAAGTTCCGATGTCACACAAAATATAGTAAACCCAGGAAAGTATTATAATATTTGTATTTATATGCATTTACTAAGTTGACAATAAAGTATTAAAAATAGAGTGTTTTCTTGGGTCCGGTGTAACACCCCAACCGATGACAGCGGAAACGTCGGGGCGTCACGTAAATAGATTGCTCAATAGCTCATGATCGACTAAAAATTTAAATACTTCGTTAATCAATTTAAAGATCATCCATACAACCTATATATATATATATATATATATATATATATATATAGTGAAAGTGTAAAATACAATATCCCTTAACGTACAATACGTACGATATAGTGAAATCGCATGTTATAAAAAAGCATGTTGGAAATCGCATGTTGGTTTTTTTGATGAAATCGCATGTTGTTTTTTAGGGGTGAGCAAGTTTAGGTCCGGACCGAAAATAACCGAGAACCGAACCGAAAATATACCCAACTTGACCCGAACCCAAGTACCTAAGTATTTAGATCGGTTTCAATTTTTCATATAAAATCGGGTCTGATCGGTTCTCGGTTCATTTCATGGTGAAACCCGAATTGGACCTATGTGTGACAACCCGAGTTTTCAAGGTCTCTATTTGACTTAACCCTGTACTGAATTGCAAAGTGTGTTTTTATATATATATATGGTGTGCATTATGTTTGAGTGTATGTTAATAATGTGATATGTGTTAAATTATGTTTATAATTAAAAGCATGAAGCCCTTGCCGAATACCCTACCCCATGAAATCACCTCCCCTTAGCCGAAAACCCTCCACACGAAATCACTCCTGGACAAAAACACCTAAGTGTTTTCGTCAGGAGGTGGGCCGGCGAAATCGGGATCGGGCTTCGGCCCAGTAGCGAGCAATATAATGTTTCGATAATAACCTTTTACGCCAGAGTTTTAATCAGAAAACCCTAGACACCTCTCACCTCCTCTTCCTCTACTTTGTGTGACGGCGATTCTTAGTCCTCTCGAAACCTTTGTTAGTCTCGTAACATAACTGGTTAGTACACCATCTCTGTGATTAAATTTGTTGCTATGCATTGGATGATTGTTATATACATATTGCCTGCAAACTGTTATGTTTATTGGATGAAGTACACATGTGAGTAAGTCGACTACTAGGTGATGGGGTTTGTGGATTGAATTGATTTGCATGAACCTGATGTTGCGAAAACAATTGTTAGGCCACTGAGTCGGTTCAATATAATGTTTAATGATCATGTTAACTGAGTATTGTATGATTATGTGTTACTGTTTGGTACATGTCGGTGTTCTGATTGAATGATTGGGTCGATGATTGATCATAATGTAATTAGGGTATTCTGTATGTGACGGCGTAACTGATGTTGATGATGATGATGTAACCGACGAAATCCCCACTCAACGAAGACACAGGGAACCAGACGAAAACACCTTGGTGTTTTCGCCATGCATTTAACCCGACGAAAACCCTTGGGATTTCGTCACCTGGGGGTTTTCGTCCATAGTGATTTCGTCCCAAAGGGTCTTCGCCAGAAAAGGGATTTCGCTGAACAAGTGTTTTCGCCATATACGTGTGATTTCGTTTAACTTCTGACACAGTAACTTTGCTAGTTTATTAACTCAATTAGTTTATTTAACTCTGTTAGTATGTTAACCCGGTTGATGTATAAATCCTGTTAAGTTGCTAACTTTGTTAAACCTGTTAACCCTGTCCAGTATGTTAATGAATAACCATGTTAGTACAAACTGCGAAGGACATTTATATGAAGCATGAATTGCATGACTCTGATTAACTGATTATGTGATACGTGATAATTGTTTAGGCACACTGTATGACATAGATTGTATGTGAAACCCTACAAACATGTACTGATTGTGTATACGTGCATAACTATAGGACTTGATTGATTACTTGTGAGCACATAGTTTAGCATACCAAGCAAACCAAAGTGAGTTCACACTCCTAAGGCATGGGATTCCCGGTGGGTTGGGAATGGGATTGAATAACTACTTGTACTATCATTACTATTAAACTACTTTTCACTGTCCTCGGGTTGGGAAGGGCACGTACGTAAAACCTACGTACACTCATACTTGCTACGGTCCTTGGATTAAGAAGGGCACGTACGGATACGACTAGTCTAGTAACATACAACATGGGAAGCCCCCACTAATCATCGCAAACATGTTTGGGAAACCGCGATACGGATTAATACGATACACATGGGAAGCCCCCACTAATCTTCGCAAACGTGTTTGGGAAACCGCGATACAGATTAATACAGTACATGGTTTACGATATAAACATATGATTTACGAACACTGTAACTAAACAACCAAATGTGAACTCGCTCAACTTTGTTGTTGACTCGTTGTTACATGCCTTGCAGGTCGTTAGGTACTCATGGAGCTTGCATTGGAGTGGGAAGAGTCGTTGTGGGACATGGACAGCTGTGTGCCATGCTAAACATTTGAAACGTTTAAACTTATGATTTGGTTTTAAACTTTATGCTTCCGCTTGCAACTTAAACCATGTTTTGTTTAGACACCAATTGTATTGTGTTGGATTTTATATACTACTTACATGCTTGTTCAATATGATTGGTGGCTTGATCCTGGTCAGTCACGCCTCCAAGCGGTGATACTCCGCGTGTGGATTTTGGGGGTGTGACACTATGGACCGGAACCGACCCTATATTTAGGGTAGTGAAGCGGTTCTATATTTTATGTTTGATCGGTTCTCGGGTCGGGTCGGGTAATGGTCGGGTAGGGCCGGGTAATGGTCGGGTAGGGTCGGGTTTTTCCTTTTGCTCACCCCTATTGTTTTTTTAGCAATTTCGCATGTTGGTAAATATGATGAAATCGCATGTTGGTATATAAAGCAAGTTCGCATGTTGGTTTTTCAGCATAAATCGCATGTTTAAAATTGAATTCGCACCAGATCGGACGGCTGTGATGAGTACGTACATATTGTATGATAAGAGTTATTGTACGTTAACCTAACCCTATATATATATATATATATATATATATATATTCAAACGAGAAGAAATTTTTTGTAAGAATAAAAAGAAGAAATTTCAATCAATAAGAATCCTTCATTTTACTTCATTTAACTTTTGTATTAATATTAGTGTAAGGGTATATTGGTAAACTTAGACAGATCATTAATTGGTAGTTTTCCTTTTTAATAGCTAACTACATTAAATTTGTAACTTATTTTCAAAAAAAATATATATTTTTTTTCAAAGCAGAAAAAAATTAATTTAAAGTGTGGGATGAATTACGAGGTGTATAGGATGAATTACCATCTGTGTAAGATAAATTTCAATATCTGTAGGATAAATTTCAAAATGTGTAGGATGAATTTTGATGTGTGTAGGCAAAAATTTTAGTGTGGAGGATGATAGTCTTTATGACTAATTAATTAGTCAAAGATAATAATAAATGAAATGAGATAAAAACTATTTAATGTTTTACAATTGTACCCTTTATTCTTTTTCTTCTCAATTTAATTTTCTTCTCAAATGAACCTCCCCCTATATATATACACACACACACACACACACACACATATATATATAAACGGGATCGGGGGAAAACGCCCAAAAGTGTGAGAACGATGAGAACGCATTCTGGCCAAACACGTGTCTCGGGACATGAACATGGTCCGAGGGGTTTTTTTGTCTTTTCAATCTTCTTTTATTTTCCGAACGCGCTATAACATTTTCTGGCGTCTAAGATTTTTTTGCCGTTAATTGTATTATTAAACTTTTTAGCGTTGAATTAATTGTTTTTGTGTCACATAGATAATTTTTTGGCGTTATAGCGTTTTCTGGTCAATTTTTTGGCATTTTGTGGCGTTTTGTATAATAATTCACTAAGAGTCATTAATATTTTCATAAGATTACAATAAGAGCAAATGTTTTTTTTTTTTTTTTTTTTTTTGCGTTTAGTGAATTTTTTGGCGTTTAATACATTTGACAATGTGTTTTGCCAGCACCCGTTCTCACAGTTTTCATACTACTAGCGTTTTGGTGTTTGTAGTTTTTGGCATTTTATATAATAATGTATTTTATTTGTAGAGAATTAGATAACAAAACAACATATAACTTGATAACAAAACAATATAAAATGAAAATAAAAAAAATTAAAACAGGTAATCTAATTTCTCTTTCGAATATTCACTGTCATCAGCCTCTTTTTCTTCTTGAATTTCTTTTGGCGTTTTGAAACTTTTTCAGACGAAGCTGCTTAGTGGCATCCTGTGTTTTGGTGTGATATTCTTGTTTGGTGGCATGTCATTAAAGATCAACTCTTGCTTGATGCTATTTATAATAATGGAGTCCAAAATAGCATTTTACTCTTGTGTTGATCCCTTTCTTCCATGCAAATAGTCATCAAGAACAAAGCTCACATGATGACATATCACTGTCATCAGTGTCACACCCCCAAAATCCACCATGCGGAGTTCCACCGCTTGGAGGCGTGACATGACCAGGATCGAGCCACCAATCATACTGAACAACGTACTTAAGTAAATAAAGACAACCACAATACGATTGGTGACCAAAAGCTAGTTAACCAAGTTTTTAATTTAGACAGCGGAAGCATAAACGTAAAGTTCAAAACATAAGTTCGCAGTTCATAAGTTTAAAGTCCACACATAGGTTTAATAAGTTCATAATGTTTTAAACATTAAACACTGGACATAACCGTCCGCACACCACAACGACACCTTCCTCGTGCAAGCTCCAAATGTTTAGCGACCTGTAAGGCATGTAACAACGAGTCAACAACAAAGTTGAGTGAATTCACAGTTGGTTGTTTAGTTATAGCTTTCGTTTCGTAAATCATCTGTTCGTTTTGAAAACCCTGTATCGTGTAAATTGGTATCGAGGTCTTTCTGACATGTTTGCGAAGATTAGTGGGGGTTTCCCATGTGTTACCAGACCACGCGTATCGACTGCTACGAAAATGTAAGAGGTGCCCTAAGTCAATGTCTATCAGCATTGACCCTTTTGCCCATAGTCCATTAGTACACGCCCGTCCGACTGGCACGGTGTGAGGTTTGTTAAACCTAATAGCGCTATTAACTAATGACCCGCTCGCCATAGGCCTCGGCGATTAAGTCGATAATTGAGGGACTTAAAGTGATAGAGTTGATGGTCTTATGATCGTGTACGTAGGTTTTACGTACGTGCCCTTCAATCTGAGGACAGTAGTAAGTATGAGTGTACATAGGTTTTACGTACGTGCCCTTCAATCCGAGGACAGTAAAAAGTAGTTTAATAGTAATGATAGTACAAGTAGTTATTCAATCCCATTCCCAACCCCTGGGAATCCCATGCCTTAGAAAGAGTGTGAACTCACCTCGGTTTGCTCGGTTAGGTTCTCAAATATAGTTAACAGTCAAGGTCGGTCAATCACGTCCTAATAAGGTACGGATAACAATCAGTTTTTCATGCATAACACGTATCCTACGTATGGTTTATTTGCACATTACTTCGTCCACATAACAGGTACACACTTTAACGATTTATACCCATATAAACTTCCCATCCATTCCCCACTCATAAACAAACATACGATATTGCACGTAACACATAATACATGTTAGATCATTCACCGATAGCATACTTGACATTTAAACACGCAAGTCACAACTTATGTCAATTCAGCATTAATATTCAAAACCGGCTGTTTTCGGACATTTAAATAAAATAGTTAAATTATTCCAAAAATTCCCAAATTTTTACAGGATGTCTTAAACGTTCCATATTTTATTGTGTAAAAATATCGGGGTCCAGTTCATTATCAGTAATTTATAAAAATTCGCTTACCGGACTGCAATCAGATTTACTACATTCTGATTGCAGTTCACGGAATAATTCGTCTTAAATTCCTCGGAAGTCCGTTTGACAAAATTCCAGTTCGAGGGTCACAAATACATCAGTGACTAACTATGGTATGAATTTTAGGGGCTGGTTCAATTCAGGTTTCAAATTACGACCGAAAACGTACAGCCCATTTTACTGCAGTAAAAATCAGCCTTAGCTGCTGTCACGAAAACAGACTTTTAAAATAGTAAACGACTTTAAAAAAATACGATTCCAGTGCCATTTTCTTCGTTTTTCGAAAAGACCCGATTTAGGCTTCAGAAATTCCGTTTTTCGATTTGTTAAAGTCTGTTTACGGCCTGTTGAATGCGGCTGAAAAAGTACATCAGAATGCTGTTTCGTGGTTTAAGCATTACTAAATCGCATCAACGAGTGTCCGAACAATGGATTTAACAAGAAACCAACAATCAACCATCAAGTATGATTTAACCAACCCTCAACCGACAAGATTCCGCTTCATAATTCATACATAAGTAAACTTTTATGTAACTTTAATATTCTTTAATTTTGCTTAACATCTTCTAGTCTTTTGTTCTTTTAGTGATTTAAACATCACATCATACTACAAATCATAATTTTGAACAAGATTAAACAAGTTAAAATGAGACTTACTACTAGCTTATTGCTAGGGATGATTCTCTAGTGAATAAGATGATGAAAAGATGATGAAGAAGGTAAGAACAAAGCCCTTATGAAACTCCACATGTAGCAACCTTCTTGAATCACCTTCTAAGCTTAAAAGGAACTTGAAAATGGAGGATGATAATGTTGAAGGGGTGGTGATGTTGGCGGTTATGGTGTAACCGTGAGAGGGAGAGAGAGTGAGTGAAGTGAGGGAGGTGAAAGATTGAGAATGATGGATGATCTTATGGTTCCATACTTATAATAATCATTCCATATTTTATGTTTACTTCAACAAGCTAACAATCTACTATAATAAGAGAATTAAATCCAATAAGTATGGTGTGTATGATATGGTGATTTGGTGGGTCCAACAAGGGACTAAAATTCGGTTGGGGGGGGGGGGGGGGGTATATTTGCAAATTTTCAACTAAGTGGTAACCATAAGTTAGATTGTAAGTAATGTGATGTTATTTGCTAGTTATAAGGTTTTTAGTGGGTGTTATGGTATACGGGGATCATGACTAGCCAAAAATAATTAAGTAATGTGTTTGACAAATATTTGGTGTCCCGGGTAATGTCCGGTTGTTCGGTCGGATACTGTTCCGTTAAATTGTTTAATTGTTCCGTAAGGCGTCTTATACATATATTTTTGTAACACAATTAATTTCTAACACATAGGAAAATATTCAGGACCATTTAGTCAAGTTTTCTGCACAAGCCAAGTACGTTAACAAACACATGTAAGTATATCACAGTAATCAGAGAGCAGTTAATGATTCAGCACAGTCATCAAGCCCTTTAATTATCATCAATAAATTGTACGGATTACATGTAATTTTGAGGGTTGTCACATTCTCCCCCTATTAAGAGAATTTCGTCCCGAAATTTAGCGCGTGGTTACTGAGGAAGCTAGTTAAGTTGCGTTGTTTTCCTGATTTTCCTGGGGTGTCACATCATCCCCCCGTTGATTTGGAATTTCGTCCCGAAATTCTGCAGTAGCTTCAGCCTCGGTAATGGTTGCGTTTTTCTTAAACAGTTGGGGATACTTGAGTTTCATTTGGTCTTCTCGTTCCCAGGTATACTCTGGGCCACGACGAGCATTCCAACGAACTCGAACCAGAGGTATCCTGGTATGCTTGAGGATCTTAACATCTCGATCCGCAATCTCTACAGGTTCCTCGACGAATCGCAGCTGGTCGTCGATAGTGAGTTCCTTCAGAGGAACTATGAGGGTCTCTGACAGACACTTCTTCAGATTCGACACATGGAAAACATTATGAACTCCGCTGAGTTCTTCAGGTAGATCCAACCTGTAGGCGACTTTCCCAATTTTCTAAATGACTTTGAACGGTCCGACATAACGCGGATTGAGTTTGCCTTGTTTGCCAAAGCGGACTACACCTTTCCAAGGTGAGACTTTGAGTAGCACTCGATCCCCAACCTGGAGCTCGAGTGGTTTTCTTCCCTTATCAGCATAGCTTTTCTGACGGTCACGAGCTGCCGCCATTCGCTGTCGTATCTGAGGAATTTTCTCGGTGGTGTCTACCACATGTTCTGGGCCAGTGATTTGGCTGTCACCAACTTCTGCCCAACAGAGAGGTGATCGGCATTTGCGTCCGTATAATGCCTCAAACGGAGCGGCTTGGATGCTGGTGTGGTAGCTGTTGTTGTACGAAAACTCCACTAGCGGGAGGTGCTTTTCCCAGGCATTACCAAAAATGATTACACATGCCCTAAGCATGTCTTCGAGGGTTTGGATGGTACGTTCAGATTGCCCATCCGTCTGCGGGTGATAAGCGGTGCTCATATCTAAACGTGAGCCAAAGGACTTGTGCATTGCTTGCCACAGTCCAGAAGTAAAACGTGCGTCACGATCAGATATAATAAAGGTTGGCACTCCGTGCCTTGATACCACTTCCTTTAGATAAATGTCTGCAAGAGTAGAAAACTTATCCGTTTCTTTGATAGCCAGAAAATGTGTAGACTTGGTCAGTCGATCTACGATCACCCAAATGGTATCGTTTCCGCGTTGAGATCTGGGCAGGCCGGTCACGAAATCCATGGAAATTTGCTCCCATTTCCATTTCGGGATCTCCGGTTGTTGAAGTAGGCCTGATGGTTTCTGATATTCAGACTTGACTCTCGCACAAGTCAAGCACTTGCTGACGTAGGTTGCTATGTGGGCTTTCATGCCAGGCCACCAGTATGTGGTCTTTAAGTCGTGGTACATCTTATCCGAACCAGGATGTACTGAATAACGAGACTTATGTGCTTCATCCATCACAAGCTCGCGTAGGTTTCCATACAGTGGGACCCAGATGCGCCCTGTTACATAGTAAGCGCCGTCTTCCTTTTGTTCTAGCCGCTGCCTCGATTCTCGTAGGGACTCAGCCCTGATGTTTTCTACTTTCAATGCTTCAACCTGAGCATCGCGAATCTGAGCGGGAATGTTAGATTGGATGGTAAGCTGTAGAGCACGTACACGCCTAGGTATAGTATCCTTTCGACTGAGGGCGTCGGCCACAACATTGGCTTTGCCCGGATGATACTTGATTGCGCATTCATAATCGTTCAAGAGCTCAACCCATCGGCGTTGACGCATGTTCAACTCCTTTTGCTTGAAGATATGCTCGAGACTCCTGTGATCGGTGTAAATGGTGCACTTGGTACCATACAGGTAATGTCTCCATATCTTAAGCGCGAAAACAACTGCTCCCAGCTCCAGATCGTGAGTAGTGTAGTTTCTTTCGTGAACTTTAAGTTGGCGCGATGCGTAGGCAATGACCTTGTCACGTTGCATCAATACGCAACCAAGTCCTTGGATGGAAGCGTCGCAATAAACCACGAAATCATCGGTGCCTTCGGGCAATGAGAGGATAGGCGCGCTACAAAGTCTATCCTTTAGATGTTGAAATGCAGACTCTTGTGCATCACCCCAACGATAGATGACACCCTTCTGAGTCAGTGAAATGAGAGGTTGCGCAATCTTGGAGAAGTCTTTGATAAACCTTCTGTAATATCCTGCCAAACCCAAGAATTGGCGGATTTCTTTTGGTGTGCGGGGTGCAGGCCAGTTCTTGATTGAGTCAACCTTGGATGGATCAACATGAATCCCATCCTTGTTTACCACATGGCCTAGAAAGTGGACTTCGCGAAGCCAGAAGTCACATTTTGAAAACTTGGCATACAATTGCTCTTTTCGAAGAAGTTCCAACATAAGTCGTAGATGCTGCTCGTGTTCCTCCTGACTCTTAGAATAGATCAGGATATCGTCGATGAACACAATAACGAACTTATCCAGGTAAGGCTTGCACACTCGGTTCATGAGATCCATGAAGACCGCTGGTGTTGAAATGCAGACTCTTGTGCATCACCCCAACGATAGATGACACCCTTCTGAGTCAGTGAAGTGAGAGGTTGCGCAATCTTGGAGAAGTCTTTGATAAACCTTCTGTAATATCCTGCCAAACCCAAGAATTGGCGGATTTCTTTTGGTGTGCGGGGTGCAGGCCAGTTCTAGATTGAGTCAACCTTGGATGGATCAACATGAATCCCATCCTTGTTTACCACATGGCCTAGAAAGTGGACTTCGCGAAGCCAGAAGTCACATTTTGAAAACTTGGCATACAATTGCTCTTTTCGAAGAAGTTCCAACATAAGTCGTAGATGCTGCTCGTGTTCCTCCTGACTCTTAGAATAGATCAGGATATCGTCGATGAACACAATAACGAACTTATCCAGGTAAGGCTTGCACACTCGGTTCATGAGATCCATGAAGACCGCTGGTGCATTCGTCAGCCCGAATAGCATAACCAGAAACTCGTAATGGCCGTAACGAGTTCTGAATGCTGTTTTAGAGACGTCCTCATCTCGGACCCTCAGCTGATGGTATCCCGATCTCAAGTCAATCTTGGAGTAATAGCTCGACCCTTGCAACTGGTCGAATAAGTCGTCAATACGTGGAAGAGGATAACGATTCTTCACAGTCACCTTGTTGAGTTCGCGGTAGTCAATACACATTCTGAAGGTACCATCTTTCTTCTTTACGAACAAGACTGGAGCTCCCCAGGGCGAAGAACTAGGACGAATAAAACCCCTTTCCAAGAGTTCTTGTAATTGCGTGGACAGTTCTTCAAGTTCTGATGGAGCTAGACGATAAGGTGCTCTGATACCAATCTGTCACACCCCCAAAATCCACCATGCGGAGTTCCACCGCTTGGAGGCGTGACGTGACCAGGATCGAGCCACCAATCATACTGAACAACGTACTTAAGTAAATAAAGACAACCACAATACGATTGGTGACCAAAAGCTAGTTAACCAAGTTTTTAATTTAGACAGCGGAAGCATAAACGTAAAGTTCAAAACATAAGTTCGCAGTTCATAAGTTTAAAGTCCACACATAGGTTTAATAAGTTCATAATGTTTTAAACATTAAACACTGGACATAACCGTCTGCACACCACAACGACTCCTTCCTCGTGCAAGCTCCAAATGTTTAGCGACCTGTAAGGCATGTAACAACGAGTCAACAACAAAGTTGAGTGAATTCACAGTTGGTTGTTTAGTTATAGCATTCGTTTCGTAAATCATCTGTTCGTTTTGAAAATCCTGTATCGTGTAAATTCGTATCGCGGTCTTTCTGACATGTTTGCGAAGATTAGTGGGGGTTTCCCATGTGTTACCAGACCACGCGTATCGACTGCTACGAAAATGTAAGAGGTGCCCTAAGTCAATGTCTATCAGCATTGACCCTTTTGCCCATAGTCCATTAGTACACGCCCGTCCGACTGGCACGGTGTGAGGTTTGTTAAACCTAATAGCGCTATTAACTAATGACCCGCTCGCCATAGGCCTCGGCGATTAAGTCGATAATTGAGGGACTTAAAGTGATAGAGTTGATGGTCTTATGATCGTGTACGTAGGTTTTACGTACGTGCCCTTCAATCCGAGGACAGTAAAAAGTAGTTTAATAGTAATGATAGTACAAGTAGTTATTCAATCCCATTCCCAACCCCTGGGAATCCCATGCCTTAGAAAGAGTGTGAACTCACCTCGGTTTGCTCGGTTAGGTTCTCAAATATAGTTAACAGTCAAGGTCGGTCAATCACGTCCTAATAAGGTACGGATAACAATCAGTTTCTCATGCATAACACGTATCCTACGTATGGTTTATTTGCACATTACTTCGTCCACATAACAGGTACACACTTTAACGATTTATACCCATATAAACTTCCCATCCATTCCCCACTCATAAACAAACATACGATATTGCACGTAACACATAATACATGTTAGATCATTCACCGATAGCATACTTGACATTTAAACACGCAAGTCACAACTTATGTCAATTCAGCATTAATATTCAAAACCGGCTGTTTTCGGACATTTAAATAAAATAGTTAAATTATTCCAAAAATTCCCAAATTTTTACACGATGTCTTAAACGTTCCATATTTTATTGTGTAAAAATATCGGGGTCCAGTTCATTATCAGTAATTTATAAAAATTCGCTTACCGGACTGCAATCAGATTTACTACATTCTGATTGCAGTTCACGGAATAATTCGTCTAAAATTCCTCGGAAGTCCGTTTGACAAAATTCCAGTTCGAGGGTCACAAATACATCAGTGACTAACTATGGTATGAATTTTAGGGGCTGGTTCAATTCAGGTTTCAAATTACGACCGAAAACGTACAGCCCATTTTACTGCAGTAAAAATCAGTCTTAGCTGCTGTCACGAAAACAGACTTTTAAAATAGTAAACGACTTCAAAAAAATACGATTCCAGCGCCATTTTCTTTGTTTTTCGAAAAGACCCGATTTAGGCTTCAGAAATTCCGTTTTTCGATTTGTTAAAGTCTGTTTACGGCCTGTTGAATGCGGCTGAAAAAGTACATCAGAATGCTGTTTCGTGGTTTAAGCATTACTAAATCGCATTAACGAGTGTCCGAACAATGGATTTAACAAGAAACCAACAATCAACCATCAAGTATGATTTAACCAACCCTCAACCGACAAGATTCCGCTTCATAATTCATACATAAGTAAACTTTTATGTAACTTTAATATTCTTTAATTTTGCTTAACATCTTCTAGTCTTTTGTTCTTTTAGTGATTTAAACAACACATCATACTACAAATCATAATTTTGAACAAGATGAAACAAGTTAAAATGAGACTTACTACTAGCATATAGCTAGGGATGATTCTCTAGTGAATAAGATGATGAAAAGATGATGAAGAAGGTAAGAACAAAGCCCTTATGAAACTCCACAAGTAGCAACCTTCTTGAATCACCTTCTAAGCTTAAAAGGAACTTGAAAATGGAGGATGATAATGTTGAAGGGGTGGTGATGTTGGCGGTTATGGTGTAACCGTGAGAGGGAGAGAGAGTGAGTGAAGTGAGGGAGGTGAAAGATTGAGAATGATGGATGATCTTATGGTTCCATACTTATAATAATCATTCCATATTTTATGTTTACTTCAACAAGCTAACAATCTAATATAATAAGAGAATTAAATCCAAGAAGTATGGTGTGTATGATATGGTGATTTGGTGGGTCCAACAAGGGACTAAAATTCGGTTGGGGGGGGGGGGGGGGTATATTTGCAAATTTTCAACTAAGTGGTAACCATAAGTTAGATTGTAAGTAATGTGATGTTATTTGCTAGTTATAAGGTTTTTAGTGGGTGTTATGGTATACGGGGATCATGACTAGCCAAAAATAATTAAGTAATGTGTTTGACAAATATTTGGTGACCCGGGTAATGTCCGGTTGTTCGGTCGGATACTGTTCCGTTAAATTGTTTAATTGTTCCGTAAGGCGTCTTATACATATATTTTTGTAACACAATTAATTTCTAACACATAGGAAAATATTCAGGACCATTTAGTCAAGTTTTCTGCACAAGCCAAGTACGTTAACAAACACATGTAAGTATATCACAGTAATCAGAGAGCAGTTAATGATTCAGCACAGTCATCAAGCCCTTTAATTATCATCAATAAATTGTACGGATTACATGTAATTTTGAGGGTTGTCACATTCTCCCCCTGTTAAGAGAATTTCGTCCCGAAATTTAGCGCGTGTTTACTGAGGAAGCTAGTTAAGTTGCGTTGTTTTCCTGATTTTCCTGGGGTGTCACATCATCCCCCCGTTGATTTGGAATATCATCCCGAAATTCTGCAGTAGCTTCAGCCTCGGTAATGGTTGCGTTTTTCTTAAACAGTTGGGGATACTTGAGTTTCATTTGGTCTTCTCGTTCCCAGGTATACTCTGGGCCACGACGAGCATTCCAACGAACTCGAACCAGAGGTATCCTGGTATGCTTGAGGATCTTAACATCTCGATCCATAATCTCTACAGGTTCCTCGACGAATCGCAGCTGGTCGTCGATAGTGAGTTCCTTCAGAGGAACTATGAGGGTCTCATCTGACAGACACTTCTTCAGATTCGACACATGGAAAACATTGTGAACTCCGCTGAGTTCTTCAGGTAGATCCAACCTGTAGGCGACTTTGCCAATTTTCTCAATGACTTTGAACGGTCCGACATAACGCGGATTGAGTTTGCCTTGTTTGCCAAAGTGGACTACACCTTTCCAAGGTGAGACTTTGAGTAGCACTCGATCCCCAACCTGGAGCTCGAGTGGTTTTCTTCCCTTATCAGCATAGCTTTTCTGACGGTCACGAGCTGCCGCCATTCGCTGTCGTATCTGAGCTATTTTCTCGGTGGTGTCTACCACATGTTCTGGGCCAGTGATTTGGCTGTCACCAACTTCTGCCCAACAGAGAGGTGATCGGCATTTGCGTCCGTATAATGCCTCAAACGGAGCGGCTTGGATGCTGGTGTGGTAGCTGTTGTTGTACGAAAACTCCACTAGCGGGAGGTGCTTTTCCCAGCCATTACCAAAATCGATTACACATGCCCTAAGCATGTCTTCGAGGGTTTGGATGGTACGTTCAGATTGCCCATCCGTCCGCGGGTGATAAGCGGTGCTCATATCTAAACGTGAGCCAAAGGACTTGTGCATTGCTTGCCACAGTTCAGAAGTAAAACGTGCGTCACGATCAGATATAATAGAGGTTGGCACTCCATGCCTTGATACCACTTCCTTTAGATAAATGTCTGCGAGAGTAGAAAACTTATCCGTTTCTTTGATAGCCAGAAAATGTGCAGACTTGGTCAGTCGATCTACGATCACCCAAATGGTATCGTTTCCGCGTTGAGATCTGGGCAGGCCGGTCACGAAATCCATGGAAATTTGCTCCCATTTCCATTTCGGGATCTCCGGTTGTTGAAGTAGGCCTGATGGTTTCTGATATTCAGACTTGACTCTCGCACAAGTCAAGCACTTGCTGACGTAGGTTGCTATGTGGGCTTTCATGCCAGGCCACCAGTATGTGGTCTTTAAGTCGTGGTACATCTTATCCGAACCAGGATGTACTGAATAACGAGACTTATGTGCTTCATCCATCACAAGCTCGCGTAGGTTTCCATACAGTGGGACCCAGATGCGCCCTGTTACATAGTAAGCGCTGTCTTCCTTTTGTTCTAGCCGCTACCTCGATCCTCGTAGGGACTCAGCCCTGATGTTTTCTACTTTCAATGCTTCAACCTGAGCATCGCGAATCTGAGCGGGAAGGTTAGATTGGATGGTAAGTTGTAGAGCACGTACACGCCTAGGTATAGTATCCTTTCGACTGAGGGCGTCGGCCACAACATTGGCTTTGCCCGGATGATACTTGATTGCGCATTCATAATCGTTCAAGAGCTCAACCCATCGGCGTTGACGCATGTTCAACTCCTTTTGCTTGAAGATATGCTCGAGACTCCTGTGATCGGTGTAAATGGTGCACTTGGTACCATACAGGTAATGTCTCCATATCTTAAGCGCGAAAACAACTGCTCCCAGCTCCAGATCGTGAGTAGTGTAGTTTCTTTCGTGAACTTTAAGTTGGCGCGATGCGTAGGCAATGACCTTGTCACGTTGCATCAATACGCAACCAAGTCCTTGGATGGAAGCGTCGCAATAAACCACGAAATCATCGGTGCCTTCGGGCAATGAGAGGATAGGCGCGCTACAAAGTCTATCCTTTAGATGTTGAAATGCAGACTCTTGTGCATCACCCCAACGATAGATGACACCCTTCTGAGTCAGTGAAGTGAGAGGTTGCGCAATCTTGGAGAAGTCTTTGATAAACCTTCTGTAATATCCTGCCAAACCCAAGAATTGGCGGATTTCTTTTGGTGTGCGGGGTGCAGGCCAGTTCTTGATTGAGTCAACCTTGGATGGATCAACATGAATCCCATCCTTGTTTACCACATGGCCTAGAAAGTGGACTTCGCGAAGCCAGAAGTCACATTTTGAAAACTTGGCATACAATTGCTCTTTTCGAAGAAGTTCCAACATAAGTCGTAGATGCTGCTCGTGTTCCTCCTGATTCTTAGAATAGATCAGGATATCGTCGATGAACACAATAACGAACTTATCCAGGTAAGGCTTGCACACTCGGTTCATGAGATCCATGAAGACCGCTGGTGTTGAAATGCAGACTCTTGTGCATCACCCCAACGATAGATGACACCCTTCTGAGTCAGTGAAGTGAGAGGTTGCGCAATCTTGGAGAAGTCTTTGATAAACCTTCTGTAATATCCTGCCAAACCCAAGAATTGGCGGATTTCTTTTGGTGTGCGGGGTGCAGGCCAGTTCTTGATTGAGTCAACCTTGGATGGATCAACATGAATCCCATCCTTGTTTACCACATGGCCTAGAAAGTGGACTTCGCGAAGCCAGAAGTCACATTTTGAAAACTTGGCATACAATTGCTCTTTTCGAAGAAGTTCCAACATAAGTCGTAGATGCTGCTCGTGTTCCTCCTGACTCTTAGAATAGATCAGGATATCGTCGATGAACACAATAACGAACTTATCCAGGTAAGGCTTGCACACTCGGTTCATGAGATCCATGAAGACCGCTGGTGCATTCGTCAGCCCGAATGGCATAACCAGAAACTCGTAATGGCCATAACGAGTTCTGAATGCTGTTTTAGAGACGTCCCCATCTCGGACCCTCAGCTGATGGTATCCCGATCTCAAGTCAATCTTGGAGTAATAGCTCGACCCTTGCAACTGGTCGAACAAGTCGTCAATACGTGGAAGAGGATAACGATTCTTCACAGTCACCTTGTTGAGTTCGCGGTAGTCAATACACATTCTGAAGGTACCATCTTTCTTCTTTACGAACAAGACTGGAGCTCCCCAGGGCGAAGAGCTAGGACGAATAAAACCCCTTAGAAAAAGTGTGAACTCACCTCGGTTTGCTCGGTTAGGTTCTCAAATATAGTTAACAGTCAAGGTCGGTCAATCACGTCCTAATAAGGTACGGATAACAATCAGTTTCTCATGCATAACACGTATCCTACGTATGGTTTATTTGCACATTACTTCGTCCACATAACAGGTACACACTTTAACGATTTATACCCATATAAACTTCCCATCCATTCCCCACTCATAAACAAACATACGATATTGCACGTAACACATAATACATGTTAGATCATTCACCGATAGCATACTTGACATTTAAACACGCAAGTCACAACTTATGTCAATTCAGCATTAATATTCAAAACCGGCTGTTTTCGGACATTTAAATAAAATAGTTAAATTATTCCAAAAATTCCTAAATTTTGACACGATGTCTTAAACGTTCCATATTTTATTGTGTAAAAATATCGGGGTCCAGTTCATTATCAGTAATTTATAAAAATTCGCTTACCGGACTGCAATCAGATTTACTACATTCTGATTGCAGCTCACGGAATAATTCGTCTAAAATTCCTCGGAAGTCCGTTTGACAAAATTCCAGTTCGAGGGTCACAAATACATCAGTGACTAACTATGGTATGAATTTTAGGGGCTGGTTCAATTCAGGTTTCAAATTACGACCGAAAACGTACAGCCCATTTTACTGCAGTAAAAATCAGCCTTAGCTGCTGTCACGAAAACAGACTTTTAAAATAGTAAACGACTTCAAAAAAATACGATTCCAGCGCCATTTTCTTCGTTTTTCGAAAAGACCCGATTTAGGCTTCAGAAATTCCGTTTTTCGATTTGTTAAAGTCTGTTTACGGCCTGTTGAATGCGGCTGAAAAAGTACATCAGAATGCTGTTTCGTGGTTTAAGCATTACTAAATCGCATCAACGAGTGTCCGAACAATGGATTTAACAAGAAACCAACAAGCAACCATCAAGTATGATTTAACCAACCCTCAACCGACAAGATTCCGCTTCATAACTCATACATAAGTAAACTTTTATGTAACTTTAATATTCTTTAATTTTGCTTAACATCTTCTAGTCTTTTGTTCTTTTAGTGATTTAAACAACACATCATACTACAAATCATAATTTTGAACAAGATGAAACAAGTTAAAATGAGACTTACTACTAGCTTATAGCTAGGGATGATTCTCTAGTGAATAAGATGATGAAAAGATGATGAAGAAGGTAAGAACAAAGCCCTTATGAAACTCCACAAGTAGCAACCTTCTTGAATCACCTTCTAAGCTTAAAAGGAACTTGAAAATGGAGGATGATAATGTTGAAGGGGTGGTGATGTTGGCGGTTATGGTGTAACCGTGAGAGGGAGAGAGAGTGAGTGAAGTGAGGGAGGTGAAAGATTGAGAATGATGGATGATCTTATGGTTCCATACTTATAATAATCATTCCATATTTTATGTTTACTTCAACAAGCTAACAATCTAATATAATAAGAGAATTAAATCCAAGAAGTATGGTGTGTATGATATGGTGATTTGGTGGGTCCAACAAGGGACTAAAATTCGGTTGGGGGGGGGGGTATATTTGCAAATTTTCAACTAAGTGGTAACCATAAGTTAGATTGTAAGTAATGTGATGTTATTTGCTAGTTATAAGGTTTTTAGTGGGTGTTATGGTATACGGGGATCATGACTAGCCAAAAATAATTAAGTAATGTGTTTGACAAATATTTGGTGTCCCGGGTAATGTCCGGTTGTTCGGTCGGATACTGTTCCGTTAAATTGTTTAATTGTTCCGTAAGGCGTCTTATACATATATTTTTGTAACACAATTAATTTCTAACACATAGGAAAATATTCAGGACCATTTAGTCAAGTTTTCTGCACAAGCCAAGTACGTTAACAAACACATGTAAGTATATCACAGTAATCAGAGAGCAGTTAATGATTCAGCACAGTCATCAAGCCCTTTAATTATCATCAATAAATTGTACGGATTACATGTAATTTTGAGGGTTGTCATAATCAGTCTCTTTTTCTTGAATATTTGTCCATCTCATTCAACAAATATTATTGAGATAACCCCCTCAGAAGAAGAATCCATTCAGTGAAAGCTTTGCCATCTGTGGTTATTTTAACTAACATTTTTTGGCGTTTTTAAAGTGAGTTGTTTCTAGAGGATATGGCGTTTGTTTTTCTGGGTGTGATCAATTCATTGTGTATAGACCCCTCTCTTATAGGAGTTTTTTGGCGCGTAGTTTAGGCGGGACTTTTTTATTGTAATAAAGTTACCGTCTTTTCAGTTACTTTTTTTGTATTTACTGTTTTGATCAGCTTTATCAGTTTTATAGGTGATAGACGTCCCATCTTCTAAGTTTGATGTTCTTTGTAAATGACGTTATGCAGACCAAGATGACAAAATACAATAACGGGGAAAATAAAATATTAAGCAGGAAAAATATTTTTTGTTATTTCTGGCGTTTTGTAAGCAATAACCTTTTTTAGTATTTTTTTGAAGTTTTGCAAATAAATAGAGAAATATATCATTTAATTATCTTTAAAAAAAGAAGATTACACAGAAGAAAAAAAAAGAAAAAAAAATTAAAATCCTTCATCAGAAGGTACTTTATCCGAAAAGTATCCATCACTTGCGTCATCTTCTTCCTCGGAGTCTTCATCTGGATCTTCAATCATGTCATCACCTTCACCTTCATCGGCTTCCTGTTCCTGAAGATTCTAAAGCCTCCACTTGAACATGTCTTGCATTAACTCCAATTTTGAGTCCATTTCTGTGTTCACACAAGTGGCGTTATGCAATTCTTCCATGAAACCAAGCCCCTGCTTTGTCATGATGTTTTCAAGCCAGTAGACTTCCTGCTCTCCGCTGTCGTATATAACTGTCACCATGTCTGTATCATCATCAAAACGCCATGATGTCATGACAGGGTTCGGCTTTACATCTTCTTTGATTGGTCCAAATTTCCTTGTTAATGCTTTCATAAGCATATGTGTTTCATGGCATTCGTTGTCCAGAGCGATGCCAAGGGATATGATACCCCTCTGTACCTCTTCTTCCATCTTCAAAATTGCCTTGATTGTCCTAACATACACTTTCCTTTTGTTGTCAAAACGCTGGACGAATCGCCTGATTGCCAGAGTGTATCTCCACGAAACGATTGGTGGCATTTTTGGCGTTTTGGTTAAATTGGCGTTTTTGGTTAAAGATGTTTTGCAGAAATGGATAGATTGAAGTGATTATGGAAGCGATGTTTCTTCGTCGTTCATATAATGATGTTTTTGGCGCGTAATTTAGGATGGAATTTCTTCTAATAAATGTTAATAATTGAAATTCAGTTACTGTGTTGTTTCCTCTTCCTGTAATATCCAACGCGTTTTATCACTAATTTTTGGCGTTTTGTTTTTTTTTTGAATGGCGTGTTATCATTTTATGGCGTTTTGAATTTGAGCGGTAAAAGACCCTTTTACCCTTATTGAAGCGCGTCCCACATAATAAAATTGAGGTTATTTACGAAAACGTCACCGCGCAATCTAGTCCATGGATTGTTTTGATCTGACGATTCATAAGCGTTCTCACCGTTCTCACATTTTTCATCATTTTCTCTAAATCCTGACCCTATATATATATATATATATATAGTGTAAGTATATGGAGAAAACCCATTTTAGTGAGAAAACTTAGGAAACTAGAATATGTGGTCCACATTCATCCACATCACCTCATCCAAACCCATGCTTTAAGGGTATTTTGGTCTTTTTGTTTTTTCTTTGAAGATTGTGCTTTGTACTTTTCACCTTTTTCAACCCATCATCCATCACCTTTTTCAAACCATCATCATCCATTCTCTCTTTAAAATAACACATTTGAGAATTCAAAATATCTCATTCTCTCTCTATCTTCTTCTTCTGTACATTCACCATCATCATCATCATCATCATCCATTCTCTCTCTATCTTCATGATTCAATATAAACACCAAGAACACACACACAAGTGTGTGTGAGAGAAGCAAGCCTGAATCATTATTGTTAAAGAAAGAGAAACACCAAAAACACACACACAAGCGTGCGAGAGAAAGAGAAACAAGATTCTCCATCGTGTTCATGAAGAACACCAAGAACACACACATAAGTGTGTGCGAGAGAAGCAGGCTGAAATCGTTTGGTTGCATGAGTTTCTAGACAGGGAAAGTTATTGGAACACCAAGACCAAAAACACACACAAGTGTGTGAGTGAGAAGAAGGTCAGAAATCATTTGGTTCATGGGTTTTAGAGAGAGAAAGTTGTTAGAACACCAAGAACACACACAATTGTGTGAGAGAGAAGCAGGTCAGAAATCGTTTAGTTACATGGGTTTTGGTTGAGAAAAAAACTTGTTAGAACACAAAGAACATACTCACAAGTATGACATGGGCTGGTTCCATGTCTTAATGTTATTTATTTGGTAAAAGTTGAATGATTTTGTGTGTGTATTAGTAAAATAGATTTGATAGTTTGTTGGGTATTTTTTTTTATTTTAAATGTATTAAAAAAATTTAGAATTGAGATAATGATTCTTGTTGTTGTTGTTGTTATATATTAGTTACATTTAAAAAGTCCATAATATAATCGTTGATGATCTCGTTTATTTTACAAAAAAAAAAATTGTGGTTGGTTTGGTTGCTTGTTTGAGGCTTTTGATCTGAACAGTAATTGTTTTTGTTAGTTTGATTGCTTGTTTGGGGCTTTTAATCCGAATACTAACTGTTTTTACCTACTTACATGTCTCTATTACAAATGGATGAAAACAGTTTTTTTTAAACATCCACGTTGTAACACTTGTTTATTTGAAAGTTCTTAAAACAACCGTTGTAACACGTGTTACATCTTTTTACTCAGCTGTGCATTTTCCTTTTTATAATCCCATCCTCAACGTAAAGATACATCCAATGTAACACGTGTTACAAAAGGAAATTACCTACTTACACGTCTCTATTACGTTGATTTAAACAGTTATTTAAAAACATCCACTTTGCAACACTTGTTTATTTGAAAGTTCTTAAAACAACCGTTGTAACACGTGCTACAACTTTTTTAATGTTGTGCATTTTCCTTTTTATAATCCCATCTTCAGCTTGAAGATACATCCAACGCAACACATGTTAGATTTTTCAAAACATCCATTTGTACCACTGGCTACCGTCTGGCTTGTCACTTATTTGAAAGTTCTGTAAACAACCGTTGTAACACGTGTTACAACTTTTTACTCAGACGTGCATTTTCTTTTTATAATCCCCTCCTCAACGTAAAGATACATCAAATGTAACACGTGTTACAGCAGGTTTTTACCTACTTACACGTCTCTATTACAAATGGATGAAAACAGTTTTTTTTAAACATCAACTTTGTAACACTTGTTTACTTGTTTTTGTTCACAGGTGAAAAGATGTTTTGTGTTCAAGATGAAGATGGTTATCAAGAAGCGAAGCCCGCCGAAGGATTAAAACGCATCATCAAGTTTTCATGGTGACGATGGTGTGTTTTTTGGTTGGCTGCTATGTGTTGTGAAGATGGATGTTGTTGTTAAGACCATATGTAACATGTGTAAGATGGCTATACATGTGTTACATTTGTTGCCCCCATAGTGTAACATATGTTATAAACATGTGTTACATATGTCAGTCCCTTTGGTGTCAATTTAAACTTAGTAAAATTACATATGTAACAACATTACGTCATCCAAAATGTCATATAAATGAACAAACAAGTAATATATGTAACTATAAGTATATGAGACTAGCGTAACGAATTAAAGGGACAAACGATACACTTCATGTTACATATGTACCTAGAGTTGTTATTAACAATGTTATTAGTAGATACAAAAACTGCATTAACGTATATTTTTTACATTGAACCCAACATATTGGTCATAAGTCTTATACATGGCAAGAAGTTCTTCCGGTGTGACGTATGATTTAACATTAATAGGATGATATTGCTCGTTGACATTCGGTGTCCACAATTTAGTTCCATTAGAAGACTCGCGAATATGGTAATGTGGAGTATGTTCTAGATCATCTGTGGACATAGGGATGGATGTTAGTATAAGTTTACGTGCGTTATGAACGTTGTAATACGTTTAGCACCCTAGGGTAACAAAAAAAGATCACACATGACACTTGTCGCCATGTTACACATGTTAATTGTGTGTGCACATGTAACATCTTCTCTACAACGTGTGTAACATCCTTAAAAGTTGTGTTCCTACTATGCTTTATATTTTTTAAGTACTTATAGGTAAACATGTTTTTTAAGATACAACATGTAACATGTGTTACACCGAAATGTTACACAAGTGTTTCCAGTTTACACATGTTACATCTTGTGTAACTCTGCTTTATATTTTGTAAGTGTTTCCAGTTTCCAGTTTAAACATGTTTTAAAGCTAAAACCTGTAACATGTAAGTATTTATAGGTAAACATGCTTTAAAGATACAACCGTATCACCTTACAAGTTATATGTACGCCATGTCACACATGTTACACACTATAGAGTGAAACAACAGTATTGAACGCTGCTACACATTTCCCATCAACATCCGTATTCATCAAAAAATGGGCATACTAACAATGAAAATAAAAATGAATTCTATATCAATAGTTGTAATGCTTCTAAAAATGGTCTTCACAACAACATCCATCTTCACAACACATAGCAGCCAACCAAAAAACACACCATCGTCACCACGAAAACCTGATGATGCGTTGTAATCCTTCGGCGGGCTTCGCTTCTTGATAACCATCTTCATCTTGAACACAAAACATCTTTTCACCTATGAACAAAACAAGTACATCAATACTAATCTTCTATAGTTAAAACTTATTAACCTCCTATGTAACATGTGTAACGTGGCTATACATGTGTTACCTCTCTAGTGTAACACATGTTACAAACATGTGTTACATATGTGCAACCCCCCTTTGTGTCCAAAAAAGGGTTGGGGTAACTACAAGTAACTTGTGTAACGTTTAATACATATGTAGCTAATTATCCCACCAAAAAAACACGACTTTTTATTTGTAAAATAAACGAGATATTCAGAATAAATTATGAAGTTTATACATTTTAACATTTAACAGCCAATGTTAAAAAAACATTTTAACATTTAAACTTACTATTACATTAAGTAAAAACCTTTTGTAACACGTAAAAAACCTAACACGTGTTGCATTGGATGTATCTTCAAGCTGAAGATGAGATTATAAAAAGGAAAATGCACAACACTAAAAAAGTTGTAACACGTGTTACAACGGTTGCTTTAAAAACTTTCAAATAAACAAGTGTTGCAAAGTGGATGTTTTTAAATAACTGTTTAACTCAACTTAATAGAGATGTGTAAGTAGGTAATTTCCTTTTGTAACACGTGTTACATTGGATGTATCTTTACGTTGAAGATGGGATTATAACACGTGTTACAACGGTTGTTTTAAGAACTTTCAAATAAACAAGTGTTACACCGTGGATGTTTTAAAAAAACTGTTTTTCATCCATTTGTAATAGAGACGTGCAAGTTGGTAAAAACCTGTTGTAACACGTGTTACATATGTGCAGCCCCGATTTTTGGCAACAAAGAGGTTGAATATATGTAACACATGTTTGTAACATGTGTTACACTGGAGGGTAACTTCTGTACAACATCAAAGGTACCCACCACTTGCCCTTCATCGACTTCTTGTTCCCATTCTTCATCGGTTTCTCCATCTACCTTCTTTCGTTATCGTTCTATTTCTTTATCGTTCTGCTTTCGCTTATTAGCCAGCCTACCGTCACGGACCTGGTCATTTTCCTCACTTCTGCAAATACAACCGCCATAGTAAATACATAATAGCACAAGTAATATTTCCAGAGTTATTTAACACAACAAACAGGTATGAGATAGGTAACACATGTTACCTGAAACTGTATTCTGCACCGAAACCACACAATCGTCAACAAGTATCTTCTTTTCGTCAAGCAACGCCCTCGCTACAAAGTGTTACCTAAAACTATATTCTGCACCGAAACTACACAATCACACTCTCTGATGCACTCGGGACGCTGCATTTTTTCTGCACACACCTTTCCACCCTACGCCTTCACATTTTAACAAAACAAATGCCCACATTCAGGTAATCCGACACTAAAAACCCAATCTCAATACTAAATCTAACAACATTACCAAAACCAAACCGCTTAAACAGAGAAAAAATAACATTTCGAACAGTCCTAAACAAGCAATAATCACAAATTAAAAAAAGACTGAAAAAAAAAACCAAAGAATCCAAACCAAATGACACCTAACCGAGTATAAAACCAGAGAAACCAAACCAAAATAAAACCAGAGAATGCAAAAAGACTGAACCATACTTGGACTAAATCACCAACCGGAAACCTGAACCGAGTCCCGATCTGCGGCTGACTCGAATCTGAACTGAGCTAAAATCAGAATCCCTACTCCGGTTGCCTGTAACACCGTCGTCGGCACCGATGGTTCGTCGGAGAATCTCCACCGCTGTAGACGACGACTTGTAATCAGAATCCCCACTTCGGTTGCCTGTAACACCGTCGTCGGCATCGATGGTTCGTCGGAGAACCTCCACCGCTGTAGACGGCTTGTCCGTCGTCCATCGTCTTTCTTCTCTCTCTTAAATCTCTCTCTACCTCCTGAACTCTCTCTCACACACTTGTGTGTGTTCTTGGTGTTTATTTTGAAACATGGAGAGAGATAGGGAGAATGGATGATGATGATGATGATGATGGTGAATGTACAGAAGAAGATGAAGAAAGAGAGAGAATGAGATATTTTGAAATCTCAAAGAAGAAGAAATAAGAAGGAAGAGAGAGAATGATGATGGTTTGATGGTGATGGTGACAATTATACAGAAGAGAGAGAATGAGATATGGTATTTTTGACACAAATACCCTCCTGGCCCACTCATCAACATATCTTATGTATTAAATTTAAATCAATAAACATCAAATTTCCCTAACCCTTGGATGATCAAGATCAATGGTGAAAAGGTTGGTTTCCTTAGTTTTCTCCCTAATAAATGGTTTCCTATATATCCATTCCCTATATATATATATATATATAGGGTTGGGCTCTATAGGAAACCCCATCTTTTTTAAAAAACTATGCAAACCCAATGTGAGCCATTGATTATCTCTCATCTAACTTGATCAATGGCTCTCCTAATTTTTGGTAAGAATTAGATTTAAAAGAAATGATATAATACATTAGTACAAGTGGAAGGGGCATTTTCGGTAGTGAAAAATGGGCTTTTTGACTTTCCAGAACCATCAAATCATCATATCACTTTCTCTTTCTCTTACCTCTTCCTCTTTCCCATTTCTTCAACACAATCTTGAAGACAAAGAATGAACACTCTTCAAAATCAGGAGACATAAACAACAACCACCACCAGCAACCACCTCCTCCGGCGAAACTCACCGGGCTTCTTCTCCGGCTCTCTCTCTCTCTCTCCTCAATCTTTAGAAGCAAATGAAGGGTCTGAATGTTGTTTTAGAGAGAGAACGATGACAACAATATTCATCATGTTCATCTATAACACCAAGAACACACATACAAGCGTGTGAGAGAGAGGAAGTTTGAACACACATACAGACGACTCGGGTCAGATTCATGTTCAGGTTCGGTTCTAATTTAGTTCGGGATTCACTCCAGATTTATTTTGGGTCGGCTGGGAGCAGATAATGAAGGCGTAGAACAGAGCTGATGGCAGCGCCGGCTGCCAGAAATCCAACCAGTAGACGAAGCAGCAACAGCACCTACACACACCCGTTCCTTCACAACTTTTCGGTCGGTACATGATTGTCTTTGAATTCCCTACATCGTTGTAATTTTTAGCTGAGTATTTGTTCGAATTGCTATTTGTTTGATTGATTTTAGACTGTGTATCTTGTTTCCTCACATTTCGTGAATCTTGGATATGGGTATATGTATATATATATAGCTGTGAACTGTTTGGATGGATTATGCTTGAAAAATATTGATTGTTAACTATATAGGGATTTTACAAAAATAATGATATACGGTTACCGATTTGTTTGTTTATGTATACATAAGGTCTGAAAAATTATTGAAACTGTTGGAATAATTGTTACAGAAATAATGATATACGGTTGACGATTTTGTTGGTTTGGTTGCTGTTTGGGCTTTTGATCTGAACAGTAAGTGTTTTTTTTGTTGGGTTGTTTGATTTACAGAAACAGAACCATAACATGTGTTAAGCACCTGTTAGAATGATATATAACGTGTGTTGATTTACAGAAACAGATCCATAAATATATTCAATTGACAAGCTGGATGGATGTAGGCGACGTTAATGCGGGGACATTGAATAAGTCAAATCTTTTGGAAAAGAATTCTTCGTTCGTTTATAACATGTGTTAGTGGTTCATGTTGTAACAGAACACCATGATGTAACCTGACATGTGTTCATATATAACATGTGTTAAGCCCCTGATAGAATGATATATAACGTGTGTTAACCTTTGTTAATTTAAAAAAAAACAAGTAATAACTATTTTATTTTTATTGATGTTTAAAATATCCGATAATGTGGATACTGAGCGTAAAACTTGTACAAGTAATAAATGTACAAGTTAGTATGTAACGTGTAATATGAAACGAGTCATTTATGGTAACACATGTACCGGTAATTTTGGAATATATAATATGAAACGGGTCATTTGTTTTGCACATTTGGGAATGTATAACATGTGTTAAGCCTCTGTTATATTCTTTTTGTAACCTGACATGTATTCATGTATAAGCTAGTGGTTTACAAAACACCATGATGTGTATATACTGATCTAACATGTGTTACAATTTGTCTGTTCGGAACATGTAATTGCTTAACATGTGACAAAGGGTGAAAACAGTCGACGGGGGCGATGAGTTTAATGGTGAGCTTAGTTAATATCGTAATCTTGTTGTAACCCCACTTGTATACATATGATAACATGTAAGTATCCATTATAACCCGACTTGTATTCATGTATATGAAAGTGGTTTGCAAAACACCATGATGTGTGTGCACTGATCGTAACACGTGTACAAGTTAATAATTTAATATGGAACATACAAGTTAATATTGTAACACCGTATACCTGGGATAACATGTGTTAAGCCTCTGTTATAAGCTTGGTTTAACCCAACATGGTGTCATGTATAAGCTAGTGGTTTCCAAAACACCATGATTTGTATATACATACTGTAACATGTGTTACGCGCCTGACATGTATAACGTGTGTTAAGCCTCTATTATAATGTGTGTTAAGACTTCCAGCATGAATGCATAAACTCCAATAGTAACTTAATAACAACATAGTATACCTGATATAACGTGTGTTAAGCCTCTTTTATAACGTGTGTTAAGACTTCCAGAATGTGTTAAGTCCATACCGTTTTAACATTATGTACTAGACAAAACAATAAGAGTCTCACATTACATATTACTAGTAAACGAAAATACATAGCACTAAGAAAATGGCGGAGCTTCCTTTGACAGTCTGCCTTAGCTTTTCAGCGGCTACCTTTGTTGCCTTAGCTTTTCAGCGGCTACCCTTTCTTATTGTTTGGGTCGGTCTTGAACGGTTTGTAAACATGTGGGTGTGCGTATGCCAGGGAAGTTATAAAAATGTGTTTTCATGTCACACGTAACACGTGTTACGTTGTACATGGGTTTCATGACACATGTAACACATGCATGTCCGAGAAGTTCAAACTATAACACGTGTTAGTTGTGTTGTGCTGCAACATAAACATGGTCATGATCCTTAAGTATCTGATCCACGTTTGACGAAACCAATGGTCCCGAGAATTGGATCTTATATCCCTTGTATCCATCACCGTCCTAATAAACAAAAAGATAAGATAACCGTTAAGTCGTTAACCAGACATAAATATTAACACATTCATAGCCAGAAAATCTTTTTTCTCAAATAACATCACAAAAACAGTTACTATTCAGATCAAAAGCCCTAAACAAAGCAACCAGACCAACAAAAAACAGTTACTATTCAGATCAAAAGCCCAAAGAAGCAACCAAACCAAGCATAACTTTTTAACACAAAAATAAAAACCTGCAAATTAATCTTACACAACTGAAACAACAACTAACAAAGTACACAGAACTAAAAACCTGCAATTAATTTGTCATACCCTAATACATGTCTCTAATACATCGTCATACCCTAATACATGTCTCTATAACATGTTACTATGGTTTAGCTGTGAAACAGGAGTTCAGACTATAACCCGTGTTACGTTGGTTGTGTTGTAAGACAAACTTGGCTTAGCTGTGAAACAGGAGTTCAGACTATAACACGTGTTACGTTGGTTGTCCTGTAAGACAAACTTGGCTTTTCGTTTCTATAAATAGATGTGCCGATTATTAGACGTCTAAAAATAAAAAAATCGGGCATGTGTTAAACACGTCATAACTATAATAATTTAAACTGTATGGCTATGTCTAATAGGATAAAGTGTAACATGTATTAGGGTATGACGAGGTAAAATTAATCAGTAAAACTAATCACATGTTTAATAAAATTAATCAATAACACCTGTTTAATAAAATTAATCTTACACAACTGAAACAAGAACTAACAAAGTACACAGAACTAAAAACTCTTTAACATATAATCAATAACACCTTACAATTTCAGCAATTAATTCAGCAACACCTAATCAACAATTAGTAAAATTAATCACATGTTTAGTAAAATTAATCTTACACAACATTAACAAAAAAAAAAAAAAAAAAAAACCCTCACAGATTTAACAACTCTTAACACCTTACAATTTCAACAAATTATTTCAAACAAATCACATACAAAACAATAACCAAAATCTGAAACAACATATACAAATCATATTTTATATAAACTAAAAAAGTGTAAAAAAACTCACAAATATTCAGATCTGAAACAATATATACAAATCATATTTTATATGATCTCAAGAGCTCGTCGACATCGGTGACCTTTGAGCAGTAGTTGATGATGGCAACATTCCGATCTGGTGCCATTTTGAGGATGCTACGGACCCACATGGTTCTTCAAGGAATAAAGTATAGCCATTTGGGTTGAATATATTCAGTTCCACATCTGAATATATGGGTTGGGGTTGGGGGATGGCGGTGGTGGAGGGGCAGTGGTGGCAGTGGTGGGGGTTGTGCAGCGGGGGTCGGCCGACGGTGGTAAAGGTTCAACGGTGGTGGGGGTTGTGCAACAGGGTCGGAGGTGTTTACGGTGGTGCCGGAGGTAAAATACTGATGGTGGTGCGGTGGTGATAATGGTGGTGGTGCGGTGGTGATGGTGGTGTGGTGGGAAAAAAAGTTAACGACGAGAGAGAGATTTGATGAAGAGAGAGAGAGAGAGAGATAGAAAGGGAGAGAGGTGTATAGATCTGGATATGAATGTGAATAAGTGTGTGTGTGAGAGGAGATGGTATAAAGAAGAAATAGGAGATGGTATAACATGGCAGGAAGAGAGAGAAAGAGCAATGTAAAAAGACCAAAATACCCTCTGTTTTGTCATCTATATATGAAGGTGGCTGGGACACGTGGGCAATTCTAGACCATGTGATGGGTTTTCAAAGTTTTTTAAAAATCTAAGGTTTCTTGTGTAGCATTGCCCTATATATATATATATATATATATATGTGCATGCGCACGCGTCCCTGTAATAACTTCCCGTAGGTTTATCATATATTAACCCCCAATGTCGTATTCATAACCCACAGTTGTTTTGAAAGATTTGCCAAGATCATGACTATTTGGATTTATTATATATAAAGTTTTAATATAAATGGTGCATATATTCTTTTAGTGGATATATGTGGTTTCTTTATGATATATTTATTTCAAGTTTACTGTGTTACTTACCACTTCTTTTCTTAATTTTTCTTCCATTAATTTGTATTTGGTAGCTTTCTACTTTTACCTTTACAGTTCTATGTGTTTGTATGTCGTTTGTTTTGGAGCCGGGGGTCTTTCTGGAAGCAGTCTCTCTATCCACAATGATAGAGGTAAGATTTGTCTACATCCCACCCTTCCCAGACCCTACCAATAGCTTTTGCTGTGTGGTGGGATTTATTGGGTACGGTTGTTGTTGTATATATTCTTTTAGTGAAATTTATATTTGTAATTGTCATATTAAGGTCAACAAAATACTAAATCGAAGCATAATTGAGGATTCCTGAACCGGGGTTAGCTGTAAAATTAGCTTAGCTTCATATGGGCTTTCCGGCAGAACCACTTACGTGATTACGATTAGGATTGAGATATTTGTTAATGAATGAGAAACATCGTTTTCATTTATTCAATAACTACCATAACATATGCTACATATGTTAAAAAGGATTGTTACCTTTTCAACTTAAAGGGGTTTTCAAATCATAATTCCCTTATACATATATGGTTGGACATATCGTTCTAATAGCACATTTATGCTTAAATAAATCTGAGAATTTAGGCTAGACGGTATGGGGGTCGTCCCCCTCCGTCCTCGGTCCGGCGCCGGTCCAACACCATCCCGCCCTCCTCCGGCTTCGTCCTTGGCGTCGAGTTCTGGACGTTGGGGATGCTCACTAGATGACAAAAATTACCCCCCCCCCCCCTCTCACACACCCCTATACATACACATTTTAGGTCCATCCCCCCATTTCCACACCTCTATCCTCTTTGCCCTAACGTGACGCTTACGTGGCGGACCATCCTCCAAGGGAGGACCATCACCATACCGTGTAGCCTTAGATGCATTGCTTTAATAATTCACGCACTTGTAAGTTGTAATTAGTTCAAACTTAGTGTTATAACAAAGTTTGGACACACTCTTACAACTAACAACACATCAACATTTTAGTGTAGCAATACTATATTCAAAATAAAATTGTATACTTAATAGCATAACTTTAAAAATATAATAAAGTATATTAAAGATATTAGAAATTAAAAAATAATTAAAAAACTATTTTAATTCTTCCAATATTTTCCTCCAGTCATATTTAACTTTTTTTTATTAATTACAATTTATCATCACTGCATTTTTTGATATATTCCTATTGTCACCTGTATTTTTTTTAGTTCTTTCTTTCCCATAACTTTTTAAGTATTCTCTAAATAAAAGAAATATATATATATATATGGGATGGTTCAAATAAAAACCACTTTTATTGTGAAAACTCGAAAACTAACTAAAAAAAGACTAAAAATCACACAAATTTTTTTTTTCAATTTTTTTATAAAAATCGCAGGTTTTTTTATATAAAAAAAAACTTTTTTTCAAAAAAAAAATTGTAGTACACATGTGCACTACAAAAAAAAAAAAAATTTTTGAAATTTTTTTATATACATAAAGTTGCGAAAATTGGTATGCAAAAAAAAAATTGGTATGTTTTTTTGGCTTTTTTAATTAGTTTTCGAGTTTTCACAATAACTAGTGGGTCTCATTTGAACATTCCCTATATATAGATTAAAGATCCTGTACATTAATTCAAAAGTATGAAAAGTGTAAAAAATATTGTGAAGATGACATGTGTCCTCAATCTAAATTAATTCAAAATGGTAAACAAGTAATTTTCTTATTAATTCAATTAATTGATAACCTTTCAAAACCGCCACCCTTTATTATAGTAATACGAATTTGTATTTTTTTTTATCGTTAATCAATTATAATTTCTGAAGATTACATAATGAAGTTTTTATAGAGTGTTATACAGTGATGGATGCAGAATGAAGGTTTTTATACAGTGTTATAGTGTTATATTTTCTGGTAGCATTCTATGATGGATGTATAAGGTTATATAGTGTTATAGTGTTATATTTTCTGGTAGCAGGTCTATGATGAATGTATAGTGTTATATAGTGGTATAGTGTTATATATTTCTGTTAGTAGGTTTATGATGGATGTATAGTGTTATATAGTGTTACATAGTGTTACATAGTGTTATATGGTGTTATATATATAGTGTTATATATGTACTGTTATATATTTCTGGTAGCAGTTATATGTTTCCAGATTTTTAGAATCTCCGGATTTTAGGATAAGTTTAAAAATGGATCGGTTGAATTTAGGAGATGTTACCTTATTTGAAACATATAAAAAGACACTATTACCCTTACAATTTTCAAATCAGTCCAACGTTTGAGTTTACATGTATTCGTAAATAAAGAAAATTTATACATGTGTAAGTTTATCATTTACACATGTGTAATTTCGTTTATATATATGTTCTAGATTGAAGACACATGGTGAAAGTTTCCTTTGTTCAAATCCCTAACAAGTTTGAATGAATTTATCTGAAACTGAGTGTTTTCCTCAACGAAGTAATCTTCTTTTCTACTTCATCTTTTTAATATTGTGTGGTTCATTACTTTATGTGTATCAAGTCAAAATAGTTTAATTAATGAACCATTGATTAAGTAGATGGTGTATGACTCATTTACCTTAAGAGAAATTTCTAGACATTTGCAATGGCGTGCATTAAAATGGGTTTCGATCAAACTAGCTTTATAATATTTCTTTTATTTTCGGGTACATTTTTCATAACCAAATGTACATACTAGTTCTTGATCTTCTAAATAATCCTATTGAGATTTCTTGTGATCAATCAAAATACTTTGATTTGAAAGTGATAAACAATTCATAAAATCATTCATGAATTTATATAATATATGATAAACAATTCATAAAATCATCCATGAATTCATATAATATATAACCTATATTGATGTGTCTGTGTTCTCAATATGTATTTTATAACTGTGTGAACTCGTGTAAGATATATAAAAGATCGTCTTCGTAATATGTTTTGACGATTTCATAAAAATAAAAAGTAAAATATTGGTTGTAGATTATAACTGATAGACCATGTATAGTGGTACACATGAATAATGCCCTTACTCTTGGGTGTTTTGCGCCATGTGGCGGTTCAATCAGCAATAGGGCATTATGAGGCGTTTTTCATAAATGGGCGTCATGTGGATGTGGGCATTGTGGGGCATTATGTTAAAAGAGTTGTAATAGAATTAAATAAAAAAAACTATCAAAAAATGTTATTGGACAAAAAACCATCAAATACCGTTGATTGGCCAACACACAATGAACACGGCGTGGGAAAAAGAACGCCAAAACAAAAAAAAAATGAAAAAAAGGCCCATGGGGCGGTTGGAAGGCGTGTGCGTTATTTTTTTTTTATTTTTTATTTTTGGAAAAATGCCCAAAAACCCCCCAAACGACGGGTGATGTTATGGGTTATTAATTTATTGTTTCTGTTGTTGAAAATTTTGTAGTTACTTGTACCCGTTGCCATAGTAGGTATTTTTTTTCCTTCCCGTGAAGTTTATATTCAACACCTTAGTCTAGAAGGTAAAGATATTAGGGTTATTGTATTTTACCACCCTCAAACTATTGACTATTGACTGCTGCCACCCCCAACTATCACTTTGACGTCTGTCACCCCCAACTTAACACTTGGTGTGTTCTGTCACCACATTGTTAACTGATCACTAACTTTTGATCTTGTTACTATACTTTTGGGGATGTCATAGGTATATTAGGAAGGTTTTATGGATCTTAGGACACACCCAAAAGTATAGTAAGGGGATCAAAAGTTAGTAATCAGTTAACGATGTGGTGACAGAACACACTAAGTGTTAAGTTGGGGGTGGCGGACGTCAAAATGATAGTTGAGAGTGGCAGCGGCCAATAGCCAATAGTTAGAGGTGATAAAATCCAATAACCCAAGATATTAAGATCAACCATCACTATCATTTAAACTAACAAAATTTATACACCATTAGCTTATAGTTATCAATCGAGTTAAGTAACATAAAAAGAGTTTAATTTCAATTCATGTATTAAAGAAAAAAATATTTGCAAATGACCTCTAGCTCAAGTGGTAGGAGAACTTGAGTTCTTCTTTGAAGACTCAAATTCAATTCCCATTTGGTGCAAAAAAAAAAAAAAAAAAAGAGTGAGGCGGCACTGGTGGGCAGTGATAGGAGACACAGAGAAACCTGGGTTCGATCCTTGAGACAAACGGGTTTTACCGTCGTGCCTTCGGGCGGGTGTATTACCGGGTTTTCCCCGGAATTGGTGGTGGGCAAATCAGGTTACTCTTGGAGTACTCCGTTTGTCCAGTGGGTGTCCTGAGAATGTTCGGGATTGATTTGTTTGCCGTTAAAAAAAAAAAGAAAAAAATATTTATGTTTGATAAATTTGGTAGTTTAGTTGCAATCATATTTCGTTTCACTTAAATCAAGGGTAAATTGCATAAAAGGATACTTAATTTATGTTCAATTTATACTTCAGATAATAGCCATTTTTTTCTTAATTGAAAGTATAACAAACATACTTAGAGTCTGACAAGAATGAGAAGAAAGCAAAGATTATCTTTATCCCTAATATAGCATGGTTGCTTTGATCTCAGTTAAGGCTTACCTCATAATTTAAAGGGTCAATTGAATATTTCTCCTTAAAAATTTCTTTAATTGCACATTTACCCAACTAAAAAATGTAATTGCGTATATCTCATTTTCTTAACTAATAAAATTGCAAATTTACCCATTTTGATTAATTTTATTAAAAATAAAGTATATATTGACTATTTTACCTTTAATTTTACTAAAACTTAAAAAAATATATATAATTACTCATTTTTTTAATAGTTCTTGTGTTTTGATCACAAATTTTTTAATAGTATAATGTGATTACAAACTTCTACTGTATTGTGATAAAACGTAAACATGAATATTAAAAACTTATTACTTTGCTTTCAAATTTTAAGAAAATCATGATTATTGTCTGCATCTAATGACTTTTATATGAAAATGGCATCCCAGTCTAATGAGAAAAACAATACAAAGTGATATCTGATAGCTAACCCACTCGAAAATTGCAGCCTTCATTGTGTTATATACTTTATTGCTATAAGAATACAACCTAATAATCTTCCATAAACACAAAAATTGAAAATAAATATAAACATCTATCAATTCTACAATGACCACCGTTTGCCTTTGCCGAAGAGTAATATGTTTCTTTTGCCATATCAAGGTCACTATACCCAACGCTTCAGCCTCCCAATCTAATTTACTCTACTCCAAAGGCTTCAGTATCACCAAAGCTGATTTCCTTCATGGAGCTTTTTTTAACTAAGGTCTAACCCAGTTAGGTTTTTTTTTTTTTTTTTTTTTTTGCTGACGTGGTAGCTTATATGGCAAACAACTTAGTTATTTTGCTGACGTAGCTGTTATGTGGCACGATCCCCACCTCCACCACCACCACCCACTACCATCAGCCACCATCGCCACCCCACCACCATCAGTTGCCGCCACCACCACCCACCCACCACCATTAGCCAACATCCACCTTCTGCCACCACCATTCCAAACCCGAACCCGACCCTCCACACATTATGCTACCATGACCATAACTACCGGATCCTAAACTCAAAACCTCGGGTTTGAAGCTACGGTTTAACATCATAGCCATTTTCAAAACCCGACCACGAATGGCAAGTATTACAAGCTGGAGGTACATTCACCACCGGGTAAATATTACAGGGATTAACATGGGTGGAAGAATGGTGGATGCCGGTGGTGGTAGCAGGTTGTGTGGCTGATGGTGGTGGTGGTTGATGGAGGAGGTGGTGGCTGCTGGTGGTGGATAGGTGTTGGTGGTGATAGTGCCACATAACAGCCACGTCAGCAAACTAACCAAGTTTTTTGCCCCATAAGTTGTCACGTCAGCGGTTACCCGATTTTGTCCGGGTACGCCGTCGGTTACCCGATTTTGTCCGGGTACGCCGTCGGTTACCCCGATGCCGATTCCATGACCTTTTCGGTCTGGGTACGCCGACGGTTACCCGATTTTGTCCTGTCTGTTAATCTGAAATATGTGAAACTTGGTTACCATTACTTGATCAACCATGCCATCTATCTGGCCACCGTGCCCGTGTTGGTTTTGGTTTTCGACGCCGAGATTGGGAGCTTGAGTAGAGAGGAGCTGTGGCGGAAGCTCTGGGACAGCACCGCGGGGTATGATCTCGCTACGGTTTTAGCATTTTTCACGGTTTCCGTGTTTACGCTCTCGGTTTACTTCATGTCTCGTCCGCGATCTATTTATTTGATCAACTTCGCCTGTTTCAAACCGACCGATGATTTAAAGGTCAGTTGAAACATATTTGTTTATACGGAGAGAATATATTAGTTAGAGTTTATTTAACACGGTAACAATATGTTACCATAATTATTTATTGTAGAGAATATATTAGTTAAGGTTTACTTTAATATACTAATAATATAAATATAATTGTTTTAACATGTAAAAATTGAAGGTGACAAAGGAGGAATTTATCAAATTAGCGCGGAAATCAGGGAAATTCGACGAAGCTAGTCTCGAATTTCAGAAAAAGATCCTTCAATCGTCGGGGATCGGGGACGAAACGTATGTTCCGAAAGCGATAATGTCGCCCGACAACATCGCGACGATGAAAGAAGGGAGAGCCGAGGCGTCAATGGTGATATTCGGAGCGCTAGACGAGCTTTTCAAGAAGACGCGCGTGCGGCCAAAGGACGTGGGAGTACTTGTTGTTAACTGCAGCATCTTTAACCCGACACCTTCGCTATCCACGATGATTATTAACCATTATAAAATGAGGGGGAACATTTTGAGTTTTAATTTGGGTGGGATGGTGTAACAACCCTTGGTAAAACCGACATCCTCATAATATTTCTGACACTCTATTTTATCTTAAATTGTCCCAATATGTCTTATATTATACCCCTTATGTGAAAACCGAGCCCAAAATAGATTATAACATATAAAAGAAAATAAAAATCTGAAAATGTAAGTTGAGGCGGGCCGCGAAAGACCTCACCTCAATCTTACGCGGACCGCGAGAACTCGTGAAACGCGGATACACCCAGAGGCCGACCCAGAGGCCGACAAGTGTCATGATCGTGGCGGTCTAGAGGATGACCGAGACAAGCTATAGGTTGACCGCATGTTGACGCGGGCCGCGTAAGGCTTAGCCTTACCTTACGCGGGCCGCGACAGGACTAGAATCAGCAACTATATAAGAAGGCCATCAGATTACAATTTCCGTCGCTCACATTTCAATCTCAATCTCGAATTCTGAAGTATTAAGCATAATATTCGGGTATTATACCCCTAAATTAGCGAGGTTCTGCTCTGTTGTAAGTATTATAACCCCAGTTTCGTAATAGTTACGCTGCCCGATTGATTTAGGGTTCCGTAACAACTGTCGTGGTTCTGCCCGACGTAGTTGTTGGAATGCCGTCTCGGGGAGGGTATTATTAATAATTTCAAAGGGTTATGATACTAACCAATATACATTTGTATAAATTATAGATTATATCCAGGAAACCCTTACGAGAAGCCTAAGATAGCAATGTGAGTTTATCCTCTTTTTGTTAATGTTTTTGGAATGTTTTACAAAACCTTAATTGTTTTACAATATGATTAAGCGGTGATTGAGTCTTTGTAGTTCTTCAATTACTGCCGGTATTATAGGGTTTTGTATACAAAATTTACTACGAGTAGTAGTAAGTCTGAATGACAGTGCATTACCATTGGACAACGAGTTAGCCAATGGGTAATTTGACCATAGCCATAGATCCGGTCGAGTGGCAAATACTGAATGAGTAATTGTGTAGAAATAAACAATGTGATCGCTCTCAATACTGTTTTAATTGATAAAAATGTTTCTTGATTAAACTGGGATTCACTCACCAGTATTTCCGACTGACAAATGTTTTTAAAATGCGTTACAGGTAACACAATGTGAACAGCCAATTAGTGAAAATCCAGCTGGAGAGCACTGAAGGCTTGGGAAAAATGTGGCTATAAAAGTTACCTAATAAACGATGTTTTAAATTCAATAAAATAGGGTTTGTCCTTATAATGTGTTGTAATAAGAAACTTGGGTTTTGCCCATGTTATTATTAATATAAAAGAAGGTGGTTTTACTCTGATAAACATTTCCTAACTACGGTCCTGATGAAAATTCCGCTGCGAGAATAAATAACCTGATACCACCACAACTGAGATCGCGTCCGCCCGTTCCCGGGAATAAGGGATCGGGGGTTGCGACAGAAGGTGGTATCAGAGCCTAGCCACTGGTCTGAGCCAAAGAAGTGTTCTGCTGACACTTAAATTTTAAATTTTGTGTTAGGAAATAAATTACGGAAATACGTGCATAACTGTAATTATGTGTTATGTGTTATTTGACTATTTGTTAGTTTTCAGTATGAGTGATCAAGGACCCTCAGATCTGAACCGTCAGTTATCTGATTCACCTAAGAGTGAAGGTACATCATCACAGCCTGCCCTTTCGGGGTATTCTGCTGATCAGGAGGATGGAATATTTGCCTTTAGAGCTCAATCTGAAGAACCATTTCCTAATAAGAAACGAGGATGGTTCAGTAAAGAAGCTTTTGCTCGTAGGAAGATAATGTGAAAATTGCAACAGCAAAGGGCTTTAGCAGCTATTAAGCGAGAGACAGATGCCCATACTCAAGATATGCTAAATAGAAGCCTAGCTAATTTCCATATCTTAGCTACGACTGCTGCTGACCCAGGTCTGGAACAACTAGTAGCCCCACAACCACAAAACCCAGAACAATCTATGGAGATAGAAAATCAGGAAAACCAAGTGGAGATGTACGACTTTAATCCAGAAGAAATCCCTAGAGTGCCTGCACCAAACCCTCTAGATCCGAATTACAACCCCTGGTGGGACGACAATAGGGATTTTGTGCAACGTTATCCTATCCAGGATTATCCACCCATACAGAACATAGAAGCTTACCCAGGTATGGACCCTTTAGATCCCTATTATCAAGATGATTATATTAGGGAAATATTAGAGGATCCTTACCAATTTCAGGCACCTACACCCCCATATCAGGAACAGGTACCCCAGATTCCAAACCCAGTCCGAGAACCTGCACCCCCAATGAGTGCAGAAAACGTCCAAGAACTTAGGACTTTCGGGGAGGAAATCTTAGAAAGCAGTGAGAGAATGCGTCAGGTGGGAGAGCGTCTCGTATGGAAATACGATGAGCGCAATATGGATTTTTGGATAAATCCATATCCGTGAATGTGAGAATAGAGGAGACGGTAGTAATAATAATAATAATAAAATAAAATTATATGTGTACGGATGCATAGTACTATTAGTGTAATTTTCTTTCTGTTGGTATTGTAATTTTATTCCTGTACTAGTGTGTAATAGACGCATAATAGTATATGAAAAAGAGTATAGTCGCAATGATCGACACTTTTGGGTAAAAATGCGTGTCATGTGATTAACTATATTAAGATATTAATTGTGATATTAATATGGGATACTTGTTTAAAATTCAGATGGCCGACGAAGAAAATCAAGGAAATCTGAATAATGATAACCAGAGTAACATTAACGTGGTTAATGAACATCCAAACATCAATAACAATGGGAACCAGATGGATAATAGTGCTATCCAACACATTGTAGCACAAGGAATTATAGATGCAATGCCATTTATTCTTCAAACTGTTAAAGATGCTGATAATAAAAGTAAGCATAGCAGTAAGCGACCAAGTGAACCAGAACACAGCGTGAACAATGGACCTGTACTTCAATTGCCTATTCCCAAAAGAAGAAGAACCATGCCTTATGGTTGTTCTTATAAAGAATTCTGGTCTTGTAAACCAATGGAATTCTCGGGCAATGAAGGGGCCATTGCAACCTTACGCTGGATAGAGAAGACTGAGGCAGTCTTAAGGATAAGTAAGTGTGCTGAAGAAGATAAGATACTGTTTGCTTCTAATCTGTTTAAGAATGTAGCACTAGAATGGTGGAACACTATCCTCCAGACAAGAGGAAGTGATCAAAGTTACAATATGGAATGGGAAGAATTTAAGAACAAGGTAGAAAGGAAATTCTGCCCACCTAATGAGAAGGAACAGATAGCAAACAAATTCCTAAACCTTAGGATGACTGGTGTGGATAGTAAAGGATACACTAAGTTATTCTTCGAATATGCTAGAATAGTGCCAACTCTTGCTTCACCAGAACCAGTGTTAATTTCCCATTATATTTGGGGATTAATTGGGGAGATAAGACACGTAGTCAAGGCAGCTAGACCTCAAACCATAGAAGAAGCTGTAGAACTAGCCAACACCTTGACAGATGAATTAGTCCGTACCCGAGAAGAGGATCAAAGAAGGAGCCTAACCCAGAAGTTGACTCAAGAATTTCGTTCTAGAAATTCTAACCGTGGGAAAAATATAGGTTCTACTTCTGCGCCTTACTGCAGGTATTGCAAAAGAAAGCATTCAGGAAGATGCTCCATATATTGTAACTTTTGCAAAATGTCGGGACACAAGGAAGAAAATTGCAGGAAGAAAGCTAACAGCAGGGTATGTTACAATTGTGGAGAACAAGGTCATATCAAGCTGAATTGTCCAAAATTAGCCCCAGCTGCAGACAACAAGAATACTAAAAATGCTAGAGCATTTGTGCTAACTGTAGATGAAGCCAGGATGATTCCAGATGTCATAGCTGGTACGTTTTTAGTTAATGATCTCTTTGCTAAAGTATTATTTGACTCTGGTGCAAACCAAAGTTTTATTAATACATCATTTTGCAAATTTCTAAATCAGTCATTAACTAAACTACCACTAGAATGTTTAGTAGAGACAGCTAATGGAGAAACCGTTAGAATTTCTGAAATCTTGCAGGGAGCAAGTATAGAAATTTCAAATCAGAAATTTATTGCAAATCTTTATCCCATGAATCTGGTAGGATTTGATGTTGTTTTAGGAATGGATTGGTTAATAGCCAATAAAGCCAGTATTTTATGTGATCAAAAGTTAATTCGAGTAAATCCCCCAAAAGGTAAAACGATCACAATTAAAGGAGATAAGCCATCTAGATCCACAAAATTCATATCTGTGATGAAAACTGCAAGTTGTATAAGAAAAGGTTCTATAGTGTATTTGATTTCTATAATCACTAACACTAAAGGAAAAGAACTAAAAGACATTCCAGTAGTGTCACAATTTTTAGATGTCTTTCCAGAAGAATTACCAGGACTACCGCCAGACAGAGAAGTTGAATTCATAATTCATTTGCTACCAGGAACATCACCAATTGCCAAAGCACCTTACCGTTTGGCACCTGCAGAAATGCAAGAATTAAAGAATCAATTAGACGAATTGTTGGAGAAAGGATTTATACAGCCAAGTTCATCGCCATGGGGAGCGCCGATACTGTTCGTTAAAAAGAAGGACGGATCAATGCGTATGTGCATTGACTACCGTGAATTAAACAAAGTCACGATTAAGAATCGGTACCCATTACCAAGAATCGATGATCTGTTTGATCAACTGCAAGGAGCTCGATTTTTCTCTAAAATCGATTTAAGGTCAGGATATCATCAATTAAAGGTACAGGAAGAGGATATTCCTAAAACCGCTTTTAGAACAAGGTATGGACATTATGAATTTACTGTCATGCCATTTGGTTTAACCAATGCCCCAGCTGCATTTATGGACATGATGAACCGAATATGTAAGCCATATTTGGATAAATTCATAATTGTATTTATAGATGATATTCTAATATATTCTAAGAATAAAGAGGATCATGCAAAACATTTGCACGCACTTTTAAGTTTGTTAAGAAAGGAAAAACTTTATGCTAAATTCAATAAGTGCGAATTTTGGTTAGAACAGGTACCATTCCTTGGACACTTAGTCAACCATGAAGGAATTCATGTAGATCCAACAAAGATTGAAGCAATTACGAAATGGAAAACCCCTGAATCACCAACTGAGGTTAGAAGTTTCTTAGGATTGGCCGGTTATTATAGAAAGTTTATTCAAGATTTTTCTAGAATAGCCATTCCCTTAACTAAGCTAACCTGTAAATCTGTTAAATTTGAATGGGGAGTAAAACAAGAAGAAGCATTTAGAATTCTTAAGCAAAGATTAACCCATACACCTATATTAGCATTACCAGAAGGAACTGAAGACTTTGTAGTTTACTGTGATGCTTCTAAATTAGGTTATGGATGTGTGTTGATGCAACGCCAAAAAGTTATAGCTTACGCATCTAGACAACTTAAGAATCATGAAGAGAATTATTCAACCCATGATTTGGAATTAGGAGCTATAATTTTTGCTCTTAAGATTTGGAGACATTACCTTTACGGTAGTAAGTTTACCATATTCACTGATCATAAGAGTTTAAGGTATGTTTTCAAGCAAAGGGATTTGAATATGAGACAAAGACGTTGGATGGAAATGCTTAGTGATTATGATTGTGATATCCAGTATCATGAAGGAAAAGCAAATGTAGTAGCAGATGCTTTAAGCCGAAAGTATCATGAAAAGCCAAGAAGAGTACGTTCTCTTAAATTAAATCTGCAAGTAGATTTAAATGATTAGATAAGAGAAGCACAAGAATCAGTAATCAAGGATGATTCTGAAAAATTAAAAGGTATGTTGAAAGAATTGGAACAAGGAACGGATGGAATTTGGAGATTTCATGAAAAGAGAATGTGGATACCTAAATTAGGAAACCTGCGTAATCGTATATTAGAAGAAGCCCATAAGTCTAAGTATACGATGCATCCAGGAAGTGATAAAATGTACCAGGATTTAAGGAAAAATTTCTGGTGGATAGGAATGAAAAAGTATATAGCAACCTATGTTTCTAAATGTTTAACTTGCTCACAAGTTAAAGCTGAACATCAGAAACCCTCAGGTTTGTTACAACAATTAGAAATGCCAGTTTGGAAATGGGAATTTATAACCATGGATTTTGTTACTAAATTACCCAAAACTAGGAAAGGAAATGATACAATCTGGGTGATTGTAGATAGACTAACTAAGTCAGCTCATTTTCTACCAATGAAGGAAACAATTAGTATGGAACAATTATCTAAATTGTATGTAAATGAAATTGTTTCTTTACATGGCATTCCTTTATCAATTGTTTCTGATAGAGATAGTCGATTTACATCTCATTTTTGGTCAAGTTTCCAAAAGGCAATGGGAACCAAGTTAAAGTTAAGCACAGCTTATCATCCACAAACCGATGGACAAAGTGAAAGGACAATTAAGACAATGGAAGATATGCTTAGAGCTTGTGTAATTGACTTTGGAGGTAATTGGGACGATCAGTTACCTTTAATAGAATTTTCTTATAATAATAGTTATCACACAAGTATCAATGCTACACCATTTGAAGCACTTTATGGAAGAAAATGTCGAACCCCAGTCTGTTGGGCAGAAATTGGGGAAAAGCAACTATCTGGACCTGAGATAGTACAAGAAACAACCGACAAGATTATTCAAGTCAAGGAACGACTGAAAGCAGCACATGATTGACAAAAGAGTTATGCCAATAACAGACGCAAGCCATTGGAGTTTCAGGTAGGAGATAAAGTATTGTTGAAAGTCTCTCCTTGGAAAGGAGTGGTAAGATTCATCAAAAGAGGAAAGTTAAGTCCCAGGTATATTGGACCTTTCAAAATTATTAGAAGAATAGGACCTGTAGTCTATCAGCTACAATTGCCAGAAGAAATGGCAGGAATACATGATGTGTTTCATGTATCTAATCTCAAAAAGTGTTAGTGCATTTATGTCTATCGCCTCCGTCATCTCAAGATCGTAGCTGAAACTGATTAAGTCTAGCTTTATATTGTAATATTAGATAGAAAAGGCAAGGTGGCATTATTGTAAATAAGGGGAACTCTCTTTATAAGCCTTGGCCTATAAATAGAAGCCTTAGGGTTTCATTTAGGAACTTTTGCCACTTTTGCTCATTTGCTACATTTGAGAGATCTAGTTCTAGAGAGAGAAACTAGAGAGAGAAAGTGTCTAGGTGATTCACGGTTCCTGTAACGATTTCAGATCTTTGAATAGAATCACGTTGATTGTACGTCTCGTGTGTTTCGGTCTTGCTCGTGCACGGATTCCGCACGTCGTACGAGTCGGTTCGCAATCGAAACGGATCAAACCGGGACCTAACAAGTGGTATCAGAGCAGGAGTTCGATTGCTCAGATCATTCACACGATTTCGCACAGGATTTCATCAATTTCATATCCAAATTGCATCAGATTCGAACTATTTCTTCATCTTTTTCACTTCTTCACGTTTTAAACAGAAAATTGCAAAATTAAGAAGGATTTTACGGTTAAAAATTGATAATTTTCGGATATGTTGAGCGAATATGCATGATTTACAAGCCTTCAAAGTTTCAAATCATAACTCTAAGTAATTTGTGAGAAATTTGAGATTTTTTGATCGAAAAATGATAAAAGTTGCTGCTGTTACGTTTGTTGTTCTCCGCGCGGATGGCAATCCGTGCGGATGACCATCCGCGTTGACTGATTTGTTGACCTATCCGTGCGGATAAGTCGTACGCACGGATAACCAATCCGCTTTGACCTTCGTTGACCTATCCGCATGAATGCTTGTACGCACAGATAACAATTAGACTAAAGATTCCTTTGTTGACCTGTTGACTTGTTACTTGCATGATTACTTGTCGATATGCATGTGATTTATTAAGAACGGTCACGTGATCTCTTTCACTCTTGCAGTTCATTAAATTCATTGACTTTCTTACATCATAATCCCATGTGATATTGTCAGTTCATAAGAATTGCATGTGATAGTGATAGTGTTTGTCGGCTATTGATTGTTTATCTGCAAATCACGTGATCAATCTGCATTCGGTGAACATGTGAAGTTATTAAAGTGCATGTGATATTGTTTGTTGGTCGAATAGGAGTTGTCAGTGGCAGACCCAGGATTTTATTTCAATGGGGTCCATTTTCGGGTCGGTCCTCGTTCGGGTCGAGTTAAAGTGAGGTTTGAACTAGATTTAAAAAAAAAATAAGAAAAATGGGCTTATCAAGGATTGAACCCATGACCTCTTGGTGGAAAAGAGGGAGATTTACCACTACACCAACTTTCTTTTTATTTCTATGGTGTCCACCTAATTGTATTTATGGGGTCCATATACAATTTAATATACCGAATCTACTATTTTTTTTTTTAAAGATTGGGGTCTGGGGACCCCGGTGGCACCAATGTGGGTCCGCCCCTGGGAGTTGTGTCACCCGTACGTACAAGCCATACGCACGTACAAGCCTTACGCACGTACAAGCCATACGCACGTACAAGCCATACGCACGGATAGCATCATTTCCCATACGCACGGATAGCATTATACGCACGGATAGCATCATACGCACGGATTACTTTCAGCCATCCGTATTGACTTGTTGACTTGCCATACGCACGGACAACTTGTCCGCGCGGATAACATTCCCACCCGTGCGTATCACCACCCGTGCGGATAACATCTCCGGATCCCCACCCGTACGTATCACCACCCGTGCGTATCACCACCCGTGCGGATAACAATACGTGTCTCAACATCACCCGATCAAGAAACTTAGTCAACATGTGCATGTGAACATTTGAGTGATTGTCAGCACCGCTTATAGGGACTTGAAATTAATCGGATTTAATGTCATTTGCATGTGATAAGTGATAAAGTTTGTCGTCCATTGTTTAGTATGTCAGTTTGCATATAATGATTCTCACGTGAAGGAAATTGTCAGGTTGCAAGTGGGTGTGTCGTTCATTAATTGAGGTTAAAGAAGTCAACTTCATACGCACGGATCCCCACCCGTACGTATCACCATCCGGTTCCCCATCCGAACGAATCATCAACCGGATCTCCATCCGTTCGAAGACAACCATCCGAGTGGGCTGACATCATCTGATTGACTATTGATCCATCCGAACAGACCAAATTCTTTTACGATTCATTTGTTTGATAGTGTTTAAACTCATTGTGTTTGTTTGTTCGTGTTTCAGGTGATTAAAAGGTGCTGTTAAACGAGAAGATTACATCATGGCTGAAGAATTTATCAATACTTTCTACAATGCGTTTACCTCGGATACAGTGGAAAGTTCAAACGATACACCCAAAGCGATAACGAAAACCATCAAAGACAACATTAACAATGACAACTTTTATGGAACATATTCAAAACCTCCGAAGCTGAATAACATTGAGGATTATGTTTGGTGGAAGGAGAGGTTTGTCAATTGGACGAAGGCATATGCACATGAAAGTTGGTTTTGTTTAAAGTTTGGCTATGAGAATCTAACAAATGACAAAGGAGAAGAAATTTTGATCAAAGATTATTCAGAGGATGATCGAAATAAATTTTCTTATGAACAGAAGATGATTGCTTTGATTCAGCAATCAGTTCGTGATGACATCTGTTCATTATTAGTTCATAATGGGTCATCTAAATCTGTATGGAAAGCTTTAAAGGTTAAAGCTAAGGGGGGTAAACAAATCCAGAAAAACAAAATAGCTTTATTGAAAAAAGAATTTGATTTGTTTGACAGTTTAAAGGGAGAGACTGTGAGGCAAATGATTGAGAGGTTTTGCCATTTAAAATTTGAACTTGAAAGATTTAAAATTGCGAAAACTAGAGAAGAAATTGTTGATAAAATAATTGAAGCGTTACCACGAGCTGATCAGTGGCAAACGTTTGTTTTTATCTTGAAAAATGATGCTTTATATGATACGATCTCTCTTGATGCATTGTTAGAAAAGATTGAGAGTCATGATCTGGAGCTACAAAAGCAAAACAAGATGAGTGGTTCATCTCATCATCAGAATGTTGGTCTATACTACAAAGGCAATGTACCTTCGGAGAAAGTTGGCAGTTCTCCAAAGACAGCATTCAGTGGTGAAAAGATGAAAGAACCACAAACAACTTCATCAAGTTATCATTCTGGATATCATTCATCTTCAAAATCAAGTTCTGATGAAACTGAGGAGATTTTGTGCAACATTGCTCTTAAATTGAAGAATTCTCCTGCAATGAGCATCAATGCAGCTAAACAACAAATGAGCTTCCTTGCATCTGTTCTGGAATCGTATGAAGGTCTAGTTGCAGGCAAGATTGGTAACTCTGAGTTAACCAAAGAAGACTACGACCAGATTGATCCGGAAGAGATGGAACTCATTGACATCCGTTGGTGTTTGGCAAGCTGCATTCGCAGAGCTCAAAGATATATGGAAATTACTGGGAAACAATCTCTCGGTGGTGCATCTACAAAGCTTGGATTTGATAAGTCCAAAGTGACCTGCTTCAAATGTAAGCAAAAAGGTCATTTCAAGAGAGAGTGCACTAATTCTGCGGTTGGTGGAAATGAACATCCATTCAATGATGATTACTACCGAAAGGCGATTTACCACCGTAGCAGAGAAGAGCCAAAGATGATCGAAGATAAACCCAGAGAGAAGTCCAGAGCTTATGCTGTAATACACGATGATGAAGGATATGATTGGAGTCAGATTCTACCAGATGAAGATCGTCCTGTAACAGCTCATGGAAGAAAAACATCAAAGGCCCAGCATCATGTTCTTGTTGCTAAAATTCATGAAGAAAACAAAGAAGAAAATGTTGCTGCTGAGGTCAAAGAGAAAACTCGAGAAGAGATTTTGAAAGAAAAAACTCCAAGAGAAAGATTCATTGTAGGGTGCAGAATGGAGAAAATGCAGGAAGAATATGAGAATGCTGTTGCGAACAAACGTTGGGATAAAAAGCAAGAATGTTATGTCAACAAACAAGGTGAACCAGTCGTTCCCAGAAGTGACATAGTTCACGATGATGTTCTTCTTGTTATTCCTCGATCCGGCGAATATTACTCAAATGTTGCAAAAGACAAAACATATGTGAAAAGGCTGGATAAAATCATCAGGGATGCTATGACAATAAAACTGAGGAAGATGAATAAAGAAAGAATGAAAAAGAATGTTGAAGAGATGGTAAACAATCTGAAGAAAGCTGCTGAAGAGGTTAAAGCAGAAGCAGTAAAAGAAGAAGATGTGAAGATTGTTGAAAAAGTGAAAGAAGAAGTGGTGGTGAATGTGGAAGTTGTGAAAGAAGCTGTTACCGAAGAACAGCAGGTTGGAGAAATTGAAAAGAAGATTGAAAGATTCGATGAAGTGAAGGATGAGAAATTGAAGGTTGCTGGAGGTGTTGAGATTGAAGCTGTTGATCAGAAGCAGACAAGAGTTGCTGCAAACACCGAAGTGCAAATCACTGAGGTAAATTCTGATTCTGAAACTGTAATCAAAATCGTTGAACAATGCAAGAAATGCATGGAACCATGCAGTGCTTGTATTGAAAAAGACGAAAGGTTCAGAACAAGAGATCTTGAATTCACCAAAATCGAAAATGTTTTCAAAGAAAAATGCAAAGAAATGCTAGAAAATGAAAAGGTTTTAAAAGAAAATGATGAAAAACTTTCTCAAAAATGTAAAAATCTAGAAAAAGAAAATGAAGTTGTGAAAGAAAAGGTTTCAAAATTGACTGGAGAATGTGATAAAAAAGAAAATGTTTTTCAGGAAATGAAAAAGGAATATGATTCAATAAAATTGGCTTATCACATTACAAAAGAATCATATGAAAAAGTAAAAAGTGAAATGAAACTTGTTCAATCAAGATTGAAATACTGTTCTGAAACAACTAATGAGTATAAACGAATGTATGAAATAAAACAACAAGTTGTTAATTCTTACATTGAGGATGTTGCTAAGCTAAAGCGTCAGATTGCTGATTTAGAACAGGATAATAACAAGTTAAAAAGTTATCACGCGTCGTCATATGTGCTTGAACGTATTTTCAACATAAAACCGGAGGATGGTGAGTCTGAGAAAAACAAGAAAGGCATTGGCTCAGAGTTTCATAAAGTTCCACCACCGAAAAAGTTTGTGTTTTATGATGAGGAAAAGGTCGAAAAAGCTTTCAACATGGTAGATCAATTGCCAGATAACATTGACGTAACCTATTCCAAATCTGATGATTCTAGTGATTCAAAGGTGGTAGGTAAAGTCGTTGAAAGTGTGTTGAAAGAAGAGTCGGTTGATACAGGTAAATCTGAATCACAGGATGAAAATGAAGGAAATTTTCATGATGGATATCTGAAAAACTCAAAATCCGAGAAAAATTTGAATGAAGATTCAAAAGGATTGGTTTATACCATGATTGGATCGGACAAATTATTCTTAGATGTTGTTTTCCCGATTCAGAATGTGATATCAGAAAAGGTTGATAAAGTTTTCAAAATGGTTGAGATTGAGAAGTCTGAGATTCCAAAGTTTGCTGGAAAAGGTCACAAAACTTTTTATAACAAACCTGGTTACAAAAAGAAAAACATGAAGGCTGGGTTGGGTTATAAGAAGAAACAAAGTTGGAAAAGAAATGAAACGCCAAATTTTCAGGCAAAAATGAGTTTTGTTCAAGGAGACAGTTTAGCAAAAGAAAAAGAGCTCAAGATGAGACAGTCTAATGATGAATTCTTTGCTAAAAAGAAAAAGCAACAACCACAGGTCAAAGATGTGTCCATGAGAACATGTTTCAAATGTGATCAAAAAGGACATCTTGCACGCAAGTGTCCTAATCTAAAACTTGTGGATGTTGACAAAAAGAAGATTGATGCTAAGAAACAAAAATCTGAGAATGTGAGACAAAGGTCAACCAGATTTGACTCAAAACAAACTTGGAGGTATAACACAAACAAGTTTGCTTCGAATCAAAATTGGAAATCAAATCCGAACAAGTTCGATTCTAGACAGACCTGGAATTCTCACACACCCAGATTTAGAACAACACAAAGTTGGCAAAAATCAGTTGATATGACAAAACCCCAAGAATTTTGGAAACCAAAAGTTGTTCAAAAACAAAATGTTCAAAAAGAGTCTCATTTTTACAAAAGAAGTACTCCGAAAGGCCAGACATGGAGTATTAAGAAACCGATGACTTTTGTAAAAAATGAAAAAGTTGAAGTCAAAGTTGATAAGGTCTTTGTGAAAAACGACAAAGACTTTCTGGCATTGAATGAAGTTTATTGTGTTGAAATGCCTAAGGTCAAGCAGGCCTGGGCTAAATTGTTTAAGTGATTGAGTAAGTGTAAATGTGCAGGTGCTCAAGAAAATTGAAGACTGTGAGAATGGAAATCGGAGCAGCCTGGCACAAGAAGAAGAGGCTGCTGAACCCTGTGTTGGTTAAAACAGGGAGTTTGTTTGTTTTCTGTACATAAATAAACAATATTTCAAAAACCCTAAAAATTGAAAATTTTGAAAAACCAAAAATATGTTTTGTTTTTGTCAAAAATATTCAAAAATACAAAAATATGTTGATTGAATACGCCGAAACCCTCACGGCTGAACAAACATGATTACTTTCACAAGATTGAAAAACGGTTTTCAAACTGTCGAAAATCAATGGGTTGTAAATCATGGGGGTACGTTATATTTTCTGCAAATCAGTGCATGAAAAGCAGAAAATGGATGGCGAGACAAAGCTATCAGTATCGGTTTGTCAAATTTTCTTTAAATGATTTTGCATTTTAGGTGGAGTAATATTGTCAGAAAATCCAAAAACATTAGAAAATTTGAAAAAGTCAAAAACATGATAAAATTCAAAATTGAGTTTTTGTGTAAAAAGAGGAAATGATAGTACATCAGTAGACAGTTACAGTATGCTAAAGAAATGTAATGATTATAAAGCATTAAACAGTCTCACTGATGATATGTCGATAGGTTTTTATACATTTAGTAAACTTTTTCGGGATATAAACTTAAATTCAAACTTGCTTATTTCGTGGGGAACACTACTTGGATATATAGGTAACCCCTGAAATCTCGTTTGAAAGGTCTCATAATCTGATATACTAGGTTTTTATACTCAATGATGTCTGGGGTATTATTCCGGGACTTCTGCTGAACGGTAGTTCTGACCTAGTCCTTGGATAATACTTTCTGCAAATGCTTGAAACATAGCATAAACCCTCAGCATGCCGATGAAACAATAAAATTGATAGTCGCTGCTGTTGTAGCTAAAAGATCCTTTAAAGGGGACATTCCGTAAAGTCGAAGCTGATATCTCTCTGCGTATACGGAAGTATCGACCTGAGATCCCTCGGCCCTCGCATACCTAATTTATGTACAGATATCATTGTAGTATACTCACCTGTAAGACTGATTATTGGGATTCTGGATACGGGAGTATATTCAAGAGGTGGGACACATGAATAGGTTTAAGTTCTTAAATCACCTAATTCGTATCCTGAATCAGTTGAACTTTGTATGAAAATTTAAGTGGATCAGTATATCGACAATCTAAGTGAATTGTTTAATTCTTAATGTGTAACTAAGCTCAACGGTACTTGTGACTTGTCAGAAACTGATATGATCCTCTAACGCGAACTCAAACAAAAATATTGTCTGTAAATATGTTTGTACATATTTCTTTACTGCTTTATTTTTCAGAAAAATACAAAAAGATTTTGATTTCTGTTTTATTTTCGTCAACCGATGTTTGAGAACTGAGTTTCAAAATCTAAGTATGCTGATTGTGTTTCTGAAAAATAAAACAAGTTCATTAATTTGAAACTTGAAGTTTTTTTTAATCAAAAATCAAAAACAGTTTGTGATATCTCCAAGGTCATTAGTTTGGACTTGGATGATTAACTGTGAGGGATTTGGATGCTTATATTGTTAAAATCTGTAAAAGAGCTAGTTTCCGATCCGGTTCGTTGAAACTACCAAATCTTTGAAGATTGTTGATAGGGGGAGAATATCAAGTATTCCTGGATATATTTCATATTATTATATCTTAGTCCCAGGATCTTGATTTAGAAAGTTTAATAGAGCCAGGTTACGATACCTGGACAATCGAAAATGCTTTCATTATAAATATTTTAGCAAAAGTTGAGAGAGCCAGGTTTTCAATCCTGGAAGTTCAAAATGTTGTTACTTATAAACGTTTGAGTATTTGCAGATGGTATTCCAGACTACGATCCCGATAGCCGAGTCTAAGGGGGAGTCTGAAGACGAGCTCAACGAAAGGGGGAGCGTGCATTCAAGGAGCCACGTAACTATCCCAGAGGAGCTTGTAACCAAAAAGCCAGGTGTCGATCCCAAAGCACGGAAGCTTGACGAAAGGGGGAGCCTGAAGAGTCTACCTAAAGGGGGAGCTGAAGCTGAAGACAGATCCACGGGGATTCTGTTCGAGCAAGAGGGAGTCTTTGTTGCTGAAAATGTGTTAAAGCTTCAATAAGACTCAGTGAGAGAGAGAGAAAGACCAGAAGCTACGAGTTTGACTCAATGATTGAGATTGACTGCGGCAATATCCAAGGGGGAGTCTGTTAGTGCATTTATGTCTATCGCCTCCGTCATCTCAAGATCGTAGCTGAAACTGATTAAGTCTAGCTTTATATTGTAATATTAGATAGAAAAGGCAAGGTGGCATTATTGTAAATAAGGGGAACTCTCCTTATAAGCCTTGGCCTATAAATAGAAGCCTTAGGGTTTCATTTAGGAACTTTTGCCACTTTTGCTCATTTGCTACATTTGAGAGATCTAGTTCTAGAGAGAGAAACTAGAGAGAGAAAGTGTCTAGGTGATTCACGGTTCCTGTAACGATTTCAGATCTTTGAATAGAATCACGTTGATTGTACGTCTCGTGTGTTTCGGTCTTGCTCGTGCACGGATTCCGCACGTCGTACGAGTCGGTTCGCAATCGTTCGGAGTCAAACCGGTCCTAACAAAAAGTGTTTAGCTGATGAATCACTGATAGTGCCTCTTAAGGATATAGAGGTAAATGAACAACTCAACTTTGTAGAAAGACCTCTACAGATTGAAGACAGGAAAGTCAAAAATCTTAAGCATAAGAGACTAGTTTTAGTCAAAGTAAAACGGGACTCCAAAAGAGGACCTGAATACACATGGGAGCTTGAGTCAGAAATGCAAAGGAAATATCCGCATTTGTTTCAGTAGATCTCGAGGACGAGCTCTAAATTAAGGTGGGGAGAATGTAACAACCCTCGGTAAAACCGACATCCTCATAATATTTCTGACACTCTATTTTATCTTAAATTGTCTCAATATGTCTTATATTATACCCCTTATGTGAAAACCGAGCCCAAAATAGATTATAACATATAAAAGAAAATAAAAATCTGAAAATGTAAGTTGAGGCGGGCCGCGAAAGACCTCACCTCAATCTTACGCGGGCCGCGAGAACTCGTGAAACGCGGATACACCCAGAGGCCGACACGTGTCATGATCGTGGCGGTCTAGAGGATGACCGGGACAAGCTATAGGTTGACCGCATGTTGACGCGGGCCGCGTAAGGCTTAGCCTTACCTTACGCGGGCCGCGACAGGACTAGAATCAGCAACTATATAAGAAGGCCATCAGATTACAATTTCCGTCGCTCACATTTCAATCTCAATCTCGAATTCTGAAGTATTAAGCATAATATTTGGGTATTATACCCCTAAATTAGCGAGGTTCTGCTCTGTTGTAAGTATTATAACCCCAGTTTCGTAATAGTTACGCTGCCCGATTGATTTAGGGTTCCGTAACAACTGTCGTGGTTCTGCCCGACGTAGTTGTTGGAATGCCGTCTCGGGGAGGGTATTATTAATAATTTCAAAGGGTTATGATACTAACCAATATACATTTGTATAAATTATAGATTATATCCAGGAAACCCTTACGAGAAGCCTAAGATAGCAATGTGAGTTTATCCTCTTTTTGTTAATGTTTTTGGAATGTTTTACAAAACCTTAATTGTTTTACAATATGATTAAGCGGTGATTGAGTCTTTGTAGTTCTTCAATTACTGCCGGTATTATGGGGTTTTGTATACAAAATTTACTACGAGTAGTAGTAAGTCTGAATGACAGTGCATTACCATTGGACAACGAGTTAGCCAATGGGTAATTTGACCATAGCCATAGATCCGGTCGAGTGGCAAATACTGAATGAGTAATTGTGTAGAAATAAACAATGTGATCGCTCTCAATACTGTTTTAATTGATAAAAATGTTTCTTGATTAAACTGGGATTCACTCACCAGTATTTCCGACTGACAAATGTTTTTAAAACGCGTTACAGGTAACACAATGTGAACAGCCAATTAGTGAAAAGCCAGCTGGAGAGCACTGAAGGCTTGGGAAAAATGTGGCTATAAAAGTTACCTAATAAACGATGTTTTAAATTCAATAAAATAGGGTTTGTCCCTATAATGTGTTGTAATAAGAAACTTGGGTTTTGCCCATGTTATTATTAATATAAAAGAAGGTGGTTTTACTCTGATAAACATTTCCTAACTACGGTCCTGATGAAAATTCCGCTGCGAGAATAAATAACCTGATACCACCACAACTGAGATCGCGTCCGCCCGTTCCCGGGAATAAGGGATCGGGGGTTGCGACAGATGGGGTGTAGTGCGGGTATTATCGCGGTGGATTTGGCGCGCGATATGCTTCAGGCGAACCCGAATAATGTGGCTGTGGTAGTGAGTACCGAGATGGTGGGGTACAATTGGTACCCTGGACGCGATCGGTCTATGCTCATCCCTAATTGTTATATCCGGATAGGGTGCTCGGCCGTGCTGCTTTCTAACCGCGGCCGGGACTACCGTCGTGCTAAGTATAGGCTTGAACACATTGTTCGTACACATAAGGGTGCTTATGACCGGTACTTCAGGTATGTACTATTATTTTAACCATTTTTGAATATTTATATGATTTTTGAAATTTATTTAGAAATATAAAAAAATTAATTTTGTTAAAAAAAGGAAATATTATGTGTTAACTAGTTAATTATATGTACCACTCGTGTTACAGGAGTGTGTATCAAGAAGAGGATGAACAAAGGTTCAAAGGGTTGAAAATAAGCAAAGATCTAGTCGAGATTGGAGGCGATGCGCTCAAGACGAACATCACTGTTGGGATTGAACCCTACCAAAGGAACAGATAATAAAAGCCAAAACTGGATCAGAGCAGTGGATCCAGAATAAGCAGATGTTATGTATACAAGTCTCTCCCCTTGAAAGTGGTTTCAACATCTGCTGACCTCCAAACTACTGATCTTTACTAACTGCTGACCTACAACTGATGTCCAAGTCAAAGACTGATGGAAGACTAAAGCTCTGCTGATTCAATCTACTGCGATGGGTCAAGCTCTTCTGATCATGACAAGTACTGCTGGGTTCACATCAGTGGAAGGATGCAGCAGTAGTTTAGATGTCCTTATGTAATGAATTGTAATAACAGTAGTTAGCATAGCAAAGGTTGTATAGATCAGATGTTAGATTTTGTTAGGAGGTTAGATGTCACTTTCATGGTGACGTCAGCTAAGATGCTCAGTGGTTTGCTCGTGCCTATAAATAGAACAGTGCTCTGTACTGTTCTATTAGCTCTTTCACCATCTTCTTCCTGCACGAACAAACCAAGTGAGCTCAGGCTGAGAGGGAGTTTGTATTCATACATGCATTGTAATCGTTATTGAAAGCAATTCTCCTGTTTGATTGTGTGCAAAGTTTGTTTCCATCTTAAATTCCGCTGCACAATTCATTCATCTTCATCTTATTTCAAACGTAAAACTGTAACACCTCGAAAATTCATGTCCAATAAAATAAAGACACGTGTCATGTAAGTCAGACGTGTGTCAGAAACCCGGATCAAACAAGGATGTATGGTAGGATTTAAAAAGGGCGTCATGTTATTAAAATACCTCTGAACAACCCAAGTTATAAATCCCAAGACCTTAAATCATTAAGATAAACATCTGACATATTAGCCGGTTATTTCTTAAGTGGTAAATTCCATTTTTATATGGAAATTGAGTTTCAAAAATTATTACTACAACAATCAGAATCTAGATTCTTGGCTAAAGAAATTGAAATTTGATTTAATGCATGTCCAAACAAGTATTCTTGAAATTTCCGTCACTCCAAGATTTGCCATAAAGTGCCAAAGGATGTAAGTGCATGCCTGGACATGCAATGGCTGAAAACATGGTCCCTTTTCTGACTAAAATGCATGAGATTCGGAGTTTACGAAGTTGCATGGCCAAGACCACAAAAAATTAAACAAGTTTTGTCCTCTGGTGAAGGCTTACGGACCGTAAAGGTCTAAGCCTTACGGTCCGTAAGGGAGTGAAGCTGGGCGATGTTTTGAAAGTCGGTTACGGACCGCAAGGAAAATATCTTACGGTCCGTAAGAGAAGCTTACGGTCCGTAAAGCTCTAAGGCTTACGGTCCGTAAGCAGTGTATCTGGGCGAATTTTTGGACAGCTGCCTGTATAACCGGTTGCACCGCCTTATTTGAGTGGTTTTCGAAACCAGGGACTTGCTAGGCAGTATATAGCATATTAGGGACACCTGGGGTGATCTTGTAACCATCCTAGACTTCCTTGTCTTGATCTTGAGCTCCCTAGTTCACTATATAAGAGCTTGAAGTTGTGATCATTTGGACTTGCTCACTTGCATTTTTGTTCAAGCACCTTGGAGCTTCTCTGGACAGCAATCAAGATTCTCTTAAGTCCCAAATCCTATTTAGGACCATTGTAAGTGATCATAATCATTCATAATTAAATTTAGCTTAGTTAATTAGCTAAAATCAAACCATCGTAATTAAGGTTTGACTTCGAGATTAGTCAAGAATTACTCAGTCTAATCCCGAATTAAAAATACCTATAAGTAGGTAATTATGTGGGTAATAAACCCTTAAAAGGGTATTTCCAGATTCCCACTCTAACTATGTTAATTGTCGAGTCAAAGCTTACTTTAAAAAGTCAACAGAATGTTTATTTACAAATTAATGCATAATTAGCAATGTAGGTTACATGCAACCTGTTTGATCATTAAAATAACTTGGTAATTAATGTAAGAACATGTCCCAACATGTTCAACTCGACAATTTTCAGTACAGGCTCGGTTTGGAACCGAAAGTCGCATAGTTTGACTTCTGCTTTGACTTTCAGTTCTGACCCGTTTAAGCCAAGTTTAGGATTGCCTTAGAGCTTCTTTTGGACCTATATACATGTTAGTATAACCCCCTGTGATTATACAACTTGGTCCATTAGATATCCTATTCACATGCATGTTTCCGATTTATGCTTAAATGTTGACTATTATGCCCTTGTCACCTCAAAACGTGATTTTTGAAAAAAGTAAAAGAGTAGAAACCTTAGTTACTGATTGATAAACTTGCACCTAAAATTTGACGTCAGTTTGAGGTCTAGATTAAGAGTTATGCTCATTAGCGTAATTAGAAAGCTTTTTGTTAAATAAACGGCGTAATTAGCATATAGCCTATCTAAACCCGATTTTTGATACCAAACCTTTTACCCACTGATATAAAATAATATTTTGGGATTTTTGGATATTTTTATTTATTTTTAGGCTGATCATAACCTAGAGTTTTAAGCTTAATTCGGTTATGACGGTTTTACCCTTCTAAGCTACAAAATGAGTTTTACAAAACCTTTTGATGTCAAACCTTTTCCTACTGATCTAATATGTTAAATAAAGTATTTTGAGCCTTCTGGAATTATAAAAATATCAGCTTTCTTTTAAAAACCCGGAAATGGCTCCAAATCGCCTTTTTAAGCGTTTTCGACACATAGTATGTTTTAAAACCATATTAGATATATAAGACTCAATGCTTACTGTTATATTAAGTAAAATTTTGAGGTTCTAACAGTAAGTAAAAGTTTGTAAAGTCAGATTCCAGTTTTGACCTTTTAGGCTTACGTGAAATTACCAAAATACCCCTAAGGTGCATAGTTTGGTTTTAAATGATAAATTTCACATCTACCTAGTACCCTACTGTTATAACTTATTAATTTAAGTCTATTTACTGAATAAATCAGACCTGTAACTCAGTTTACTAATTAAACTCTTTTATGACCTTTAAAATGACCAAATTGCCCTTACGGGGCATAATTTGAGTTAAGAATCATTTCGGGAATAATAGAAGACATCTTACTGATGTCACAACATATTTAAAGCATATTAACCTAGGAAACTTGTATATGATTCATATGGTTACTTGTTACGCACTTTTCGCGTTCGGATCGGCTTATGTAACTAGTTTACATATATTAGCCGAAACGGGTCAAACCATATCATTTTTGTCTCAAAATCCAGAATGTGCTTAAGTTACCCATATTAAACAAGCATGCAAGCTTGTCGGTTCAAAACCACATTCTAAGCCGGTTTTCGCTTTCCATGCGATTAAACCGTATTCTTCCTTATAACTAACCGGTCTAAGCTTAGGCTTAATTTAAAGACCCGTTAGGATTCTAATAGGTTGTTATAAACCTTCATTCCAGAATAGGAGATCCAGTAAAAGATACTTGCATGTCACACCCCGACTTTCCACGTGTCAGACCGGTGGGCCCGGTATGGGAGTATCGTGACGTGGTTGGCAACATAATAGTCAAACAACACAATTATATAAATGCACAGCGGAAGTAAGAGATAATTATTATTACACTCCGAATATAAAGTAATATTCAGTATTACAACGGAAGTAAAGGATCCACAGGCGGATCTTAAAACATATCATTTGTTCAACAGACTTTAGGCGCCTAGAACTTGCAAGATTCCTTAGAACCGCCCTGAGCTTCCAGCCAATTACGTTCAGTACCTGTCACTTAACCCTTTTGGAAAATACGTCAGTTTTCACTGGTAAATACACTCAACCGACTCATTTTGAAAAATGATTGAAAATTGGTTTGGATGCACATGGCACAAAATATATTGACACTTTGATTAAAATGCACAGAGGCAAAATTAATCTTTTATACTTGGAACAATTATATTTATAACCTTGTATACAGATTTACATGTTCGTTGTACGTTCAGGGCCCGATGTAGAAACCGAGTCAGATTAACAGACACGCCACAAGTATAGGCCCACAAGAGAGTGAGATACCGTTATTACTTAGTAACTGTCAGGTGTATGCCTACACCCCGTACCTAAGACGTGGCCATTTTATAATATAATGATGTCAAGGATATCCAGGGCATGGTCATTAACCCCTAAAGGCTTTTATTTCAAACAATACAGATTAAACCGGGTTACCTCAATAATTTAATCACAATCCAATTAAACATTCAATACCCGACCAAGCGGTATCATTATACCGTATTCCAAGCCCGTATAGGGAAAATAAGTTAAGAGTATTTACCTGAGCTAGCTCCTGTCTTAAATAGCAAGAATCTAATAACTCAGCCGTATTCACTTAAGTAAGCGTAGGTACCATTTACCGAAATGCTCTAGTCTGGAATGATGGTATAAATAATTAATTAGAATGCTAACGGGCCTTTAATTAAGCCTAAGCTTAGACCGGTTAGTCTTAAGGAAATACGGGTCTTACGCACGATTAAGCGAAGACCGGAATAGAATGTGATTTAGACCCGACAAGTTTGGAGACTTGTATAATATGGGTAAACTAAACACATTCTGGATTTGGAGATAAAACCGATAAGGTTTGACCCGTTTCGGCTAATTTATGTAAACTTGTTACATAACCCAAACCGAACGCGTAATAAGCGTGACGGGTATGCATTAGAGCCATCTACAGGTTTCCTAAGTTAATTATGCCTCAAATATGTTGTGACATCAGTAAGATGTCTTTCATTATGCCCGAAACGAATTTAAACACAAACTATGCCCCGTAGGGGTAGTTTGGTCATTTTAAAGGTTGTAAGAGAGTTTAAATGTTTAACTGAGTTATAGGTCTGATGTAAACAGAAAACATACTCAATTTGATGAGTTATAACAGTAGGCTAAAGCATATATGTGAAATTTATCATTTTTAACCAAACTATGCCCCGTAGGGGTATTTTGGTAATTTCACATAAGCCGAAAAGCTCAAAAACGAAGTCTGAGTTAATCAACCTTTTCTTACTGTTAAAATATCATAATTTGCCTTATATACCAGTAGGTATCAACCCGGGTATGTTCAATATGATTTTAAAACATACTATGCGTTAAAAACGCTAAATAAGGCGATTAAAGGCCATTTCCGGGTTCGATACTTAAATCTGATATTTTTATATTTCCAGAAGGCTTAAAGTAATTTATTTATCCTATGTGATCAGTAGCAAAAGGTTTGGAGTCGTTTAGATATGTAAAACTCATTTTATGGCCCGTAAGGGCAAAACCGACATTTACCGAATTAAGCCTACGACTAAGAGTTATGCTCAGCCTAAAATTAATTAAAAATCTTTAAAAATCCCAAAATAATATATTACATCAGTGGGTAAAAGATTTGATACCAAAAAGTATGTTTAACTAGGCTGTACGCTAATTTCACCATTTTATTAACATAAAGTATTAATTTTGCGATAATGAGCATAACTCTTAATCTACAAGTCGAACTGATGTCAAACTTTGCATACAAGTCTATATATTAGTAATTAAGGTTTCTACACTTTTACTTTTCCAAAAATCACGTTTTAAGGTAATAAGGGCATAATGGTCAACATATGAGCGATTAACGAAAACATGTATATTAATTGGGTAATCAACGAAACAAGTACAGAGGCTTATACTATCATGTAACCCAACCCTAATGAAGCATTAAGGCATTTCTAATTCCGTCTAACTCGGGCCAGAACTGAAGTCAACGTAAAAGTCATAGTTTCGTGACTTTCGGTTCCGAACCGGTTTAAAACTGAGAGTTGTCGAGTCTGACCAGTTTAGACATGTCCGTACACTTATTACCAAGTTATATTAAGTTTAAAACAGGTTACACGCATTACGTATTGCTAATCGTGCATTAAATCGTAATTTACATAACTGTTGACTTTTTCGGTCAACGTTTGACTCGACAAACGACCTAGTTAGGTCTGGAATTAGTACGTGCCCTTATAAGGGTTTAATACCCATATAATTACCTACTTAACGGTACTTTTAATTCGACATACGACTGAGCTATCATTAATTAATTACGAAGTCAAACCGTAGTTACGTCGGTTTGACTTTTAGCTAAAATACTAAGCTATAATTAATTTAGAAAGGTTAGGCAACTTACAAAGTGTTTAATTGATGAATTAGGAAGGCTTGATCTGCTTGGAAGCTCCCAAAATTGATCAGAAGTGAATTGTGAATGGAATGGTCATGGAGGCCTTTATATAGTGGGTTTACACACCACAATGTATTGACACAAGGGTCTACACTCCTCCACAATTGTTCAACACATGTTTCTAGTATATAGGGGGTGCCTAGGGGTCGTTTATAAGTGAGAAATACCGGCCAAAAGGGTCACAATTGCGCATAACAGCCAACAGAAGGTTGCTGGTCGCTGGGGGACTGCTTGCGCACCGTAAGCATATATGCTTACGGTCCGTAAGCATGCATCAGGGACCAAAATGTTTTTGTTTGTTGAAGTTTCCAAAGGGCAACTTAATTCTGACTTTGGGGCATTCTTTTTGACAATTTGGGGCCTCCAATTATGCCTTGTACTATTACATACCCTTCCATTTGAAGTTGTTTCCTTGACTTCAAATTTAAAGTCCCGAAAACAAAGGTTTATCATTCATTTCTTCGTAGGATCCTACCTTGCATTCGGAATCCTATCAATGACAATAATTCACTGAATTGAGAGCATCATGGGTGTGTGTAATATTTAATTGGGTCTTGGGATTTAAAAATAAGGTCGTTCAGAGGTAAAATTAAACATGACGACACTTTAAAAAAAATCCTGCCAAAACACCTTTATTCAATCCGGGTTTACAACGCATTTTTGTCGTACATGACACGTGTCGTTATCTTATTAAACACGAAATTTTGAGGTGTTACATCCTCACCCCCTTAAAATAAATCTCGACCCGAGATTTACTGAAACAAATGAGGGTATTTTTCTTTCATGGTGGATTCAACCTCCCACGTGTATTCGGGACCTCTACGGGCATCCCATTTAACCTTCACGATAGGTATATGCTTTCTTCGAAGCTTCTTTACCTGTCGATCTTCAATCGACACAGGTTTTTCAACAAATCTTAAGCTCTCATCTATATGCACATCTGTATGTGGTATAACCAGTGATTCGTCAGCGAAACACTTTTTCAGATTGCAGATGTGGAACACATTGTGAATTCCACTGAGCTCTTCCGGTAAGTTCAACTTATAGGCAACTGACCCGACACGTTCGATAACCTCGAAAGGTCCTATGTATCTCGGGCTTAGCTTGCCTTTCTTACCACATCGCATCACTCCTTTCCAGGGTGATATCTATTGTTGAACCTTATTCCTTAACAAGAATTTAGGAGGTTTGCTATTTTCATAATCCTTAATTTTTCTGCCGAATACTGGCATCTTACTGATGATTATGAATTTGCGTGATCTTATTGATTGTCTATAATGCAACTTTCAGATCTTAATGTTTGGACTTACCAAACTATTGTCCTATCAATGGACGTTTAACATTCCATCTATACAAGGTCTTCAAGGGAGTAGCCTTGATACCTATATATCAAGTATTATGGAGAAGCTTATCTTAAGGTGAGATGGTTATTCCAACCATTACTTAACTAATATTAAGGAATAGCTAATCCTTGTCGTTAGTCGAACAATTCGACGATCTTGGTTAGCTGATGGCAAATTCTTAATCGTTGCCTAATTAGGATTGCGGTATGTATGCATAAGCAATATGAACCGTCTTTCTTATTTAATAACATAGAACCCTCAGAATATTGAGTCAGGCTTTATGTGCCTATGTTTTAAAACCTACTTAATCAAGGTTTCGATTATTCCATAATCAATATGGAGTTTTCACAATACTCCAGCCCACAGCGGGATACAATCTTAATTCTACCTGCCTTCCCGGAGGTAAGCAGGGAAAACTTATGAGAAGATAATCAAGATTGCAAGGAGGCTACAGAGATTTTCCATATCTCAGGCTCCAGTTCATCCACCATTACTCGTGTCAAATAAGTGACACCTTTATGTTATAAGTCCACGAATTCCTTAGTCGGGAACATTTACTAAAAAAAAATTTCCATTTTTGGATATCTTCTTTGAATACTACTAGTCGACTTTAGTACAATATGACCATTGGGATATCTCAGGGGTTCCATGTATTAAACCTCCATGCTGATCAGACATGGAAATAATCTATGGGACATACTAGGATACGCCAATCCTCATATGACACTTTAATCAAACATAGTTTGGCATTCGCAGGTGATAGAAAACAATGAGAAAAATAATTAAAATAACATATGTTGTCGTACTCTATGCAAAGAAAGAGTGCTCTTAGATTTTCGGAAGGATTCCTTGCCGATCTATAAGAATCGGTTACTATGGTTTCCTTGGTAGTTATACCTTGTGGATGATAAAAATTTTTTTTGCTAAGTTTGTGGTTCATGAATATTTATTATTGCCTGTACTAAAAACAGGACACTTAGCAGAAATTATCATTGATAAATGATAAGGAAATTTATTGTACAAGTGCTTATATTTAATCAATAATGGAAGTTTCACAAACTAGGCACCTAGCTCAGTTGGCTAGGCGCGCGAAAGGGTGCGGCCGGCCTAGACCCAGGTTCGATTCCGGGGACGGCCAGTTCCACCATTTTTTTATGTTTAATATTAATTACTCGTACAGATACCTGTAATTATGAGAGTTGTCTCATAAGGAGTCTTGATAATTAATTGCTTCTTATCACCCACGATATGGGCTTGATTTTTCGAGGCAACCAATCGATTTTTATCACTATATTGAGTCCTTATGTATGCAACCAAAAGTTTGCTATAAGGGTATTAGAAAAGAGTGATTTCTAATAGATATTAAATATCAATATAGGATTTGTTGGAGCATTTTCTAAAGTAACATCGGTCACTTTCTACCGTGCATTAAATGACCGGAGTCTTAATCAGGTGGAGACAACAGTTCTCAACCTTTATCATTCATAATATATTTATATGTGCCAGTATCAAATAAGTTTCTGCATAAACTGCTTGATAAGGAAAGGTACATATTATACTATTATTATTCTGCACCATCTCTTGGGCGTTCATCCTGACAACTCGTGCATTTGTTCTCTTGGCCTACTCGGGCTTCTTCTGATTCCTAGGGCAGTTGGTCTTGATATGCCCCTTCTCGTTGCAACCATAACAGGTTGCATCTTTCAACTTCTTGCAATCCAGGGTTTTATGTTCCCTAGACTTGCAAATTCCACACGGTAGAGGCTGAGATTCAAATCTGCATTTCCCAAGATGGTATTTCTTACAGGTTTCGCACCTGGTCTTCTCTCCCGACTGCTGGCTGTCTCTCTTAAACCCGGAACTCTTCTTATCTTCAGAGTTCCTCTTCCTATCGGAGTGATGGGAATTCTCATCCTCCCTTTTACGCTTTCCGTCTTCCGAGACTTTGGCAGCCTTGTTTCTAACCACATCGAGTGTGAGAGATAGCGACAGATCTGCCACTGACCTGAATGTAGTAGGTCTTGAAGCCTTAACACTGGCTTTTATTTCTGGGGCTAAACCCCCAATGAAGCGAGCAATTCGCTTGGGCTCTGGTGTTACAAGGTAAGGAACCAGTCTGGACAGGGTATTGAAACTGGTGAGGTAAGCTTGAAAATCTAAGTTTGTCATCACCAATGATAAGAAATCAGATTCAATTCTTTCGACCTCGTGTTGAGGGCAGTAGTTCTCCATAATGAGAGCAACAAACTGTTCCCATGACATGTTGTAAAGTGGGATCTTCCCAGTAGCTTGAATGAGAGCCTTCCACCACGCTAGCGCCTCTCCCTTGAATGATTGGGATACATACTTCACTACATCCCTCTCAGCGCATCCCCTGATATCCACAATAGTATCCATCTCGTCCAGCCATGTCATACAGTCAATGGCTCCTTTCTCCCCTGTAAAATCCCGGGGTTTACATGACACAAAGTACTTGTAGGAGCAGCCCTTATCACGGGGTCCTTTATTCAGTATGATTTGTTGAGACGGATCACTGTGATGGTTCGAGGAGCGACGATCGTCATCTCCATTCTTGGGATCATCTTTCTTGGGAGGTGGCTTGCTGTGAGCTTCAGAGTGTGTTTTAGGCTTTGAAGGCTGTGTAGATAGGGTCCTACTATACTCTTCGTACTGCCTTTTCAAAGCCTGTGTAATAGCGCCGTCTATGATCGCTTTCAATTCCGCACCCGTTAGATTTATTTGGGCGTCATTATTAACCTCCGCTGGATGACTATTACCCTCGTCTGAGTTAGCCATTACAATTTAACTGTTGCAGAAAACAAGGGCAATAGTTTATTTGGGAGTTTATTATGGAATTGCCCCTTAGGGTAATTCGTTAACCATGGTAAACGGAGACCACATTTGGTTAATTTATTTATCATATTTATTTAGGATTTCTATAATAATTTATCCTAATTATAAAACAATAACAGTTTTATTTGTGGCACCAAAAGGCCTAGTCTCGTGGTCATTTTTATTTAACCTATGATTTCAAAGAATCAAAACATTAAGGTATACTGGCACAATAGGCCTGGTCTCAAGGACATTTATAAATTATGCGCTATGATTTCAGAGAGTCAAAGCATTAAGGTTTAAACCTAGTTCATTACCTTTATCTGACAGGGAGTCATTGCTACCACTGTCTTATGTCTCAGAGGGCATTAACTATAGCCCATAGGCATTTCCCTTCTAAGGGATGTTTATTATATGATCATCTTCATTTGATGATAGTAGTCAGGATCGCATTGGTCATACAGACTAATAGGCTTGAGCGTAGCTCACCACCATAGACAAGGAATCATAAAGATCAAATGTCAATGTCTCAAATGGACTATACATTATAGCCCGTAGGCATTATTTTACCAATATATGGTCAAAGTATGATCATCTTAATTGATGATCCAAACCCATGATTCAGAGATCATTAAGTTGGGTTAGGGATCTTTTTAAAGAATCCATATATATAAATGACGTGTGTGATTTTAACGAATCACGCCTGCCAGGAGTGTTAACATATTTACAGATGTTAACAGGGATTCGAATCTTTTAAACATGTCTTACCATCATAGCCCGGCCTTAAAATGACCCGAAGGCTAGGTTTCACTCTTAAGATTCTTATTAATATTTAACGCAGAGCAATCCTAAATTGAGGTGTTTAATATGGATCTTAATCTAATTACGGAACTGCCATCTTGGCCGGTCTTAATATGACCCGAAGCTAGGTCTTGTCCTTTTAGATTTTGCCATTTTATTATAATGGTAGATCTTATAATATAGGAATGATAATTTAAACATAATCGTTCCTTTAAAAATTTAACAAGTATATGGTTGCCCCAAACGGGACTTCTAATAAAAATTGATTTGCCCAGGCAAGAGCTTAATCAGCAAAATAACAAAGGACTCCAAAAACAAATTAGAATTTGTCCTATGTTCTTGTCTAGACTCAAGAATGTGCAATTGTGTAACTGAGATTAAACACAAAAGACTAGTGTTTAATTCACTCAGTGTTGGCTCTGATACCAACCTGTCACACCCCGACTTTCCACGTGTCAGACCGGTGGGCCCGGTATGGGAGTATCGTGACGTGGTTGGCAACATAATAGTCAAACAACACAATTATATAAATGCACAGCGGAAGCAAGAGATAATTATTATTACACTCCGAATATAAAGTAATATTCAGTATTACAACGGAAGTAAAGGATCCACAGGCGGATCTTAAAACATATCATTTGTTCAACAGACTTTAGGCGCCTAGAACTTGCAAGATTCCTTAGAACCGCCCTGAGCTTCCAGCCAATTACGTTCAGTACCTGTCACTTAACCCTTTTGGAAAATACGTCAGTTTTCACTGGTAAATACACTCAACCGACTCATTTTGAAAAATGATTGAAAATTGGTTTGGATGCACATGGCACAAAATATATTGACACTTTGATTAAAATGCACAGAGGCAAAATTAATCTTTTATACTTGGAACAATTATATTTATAACCTTGTATACAGATTTACATGTTCGTTGTACGTTCAGGGCCCGATGTAGAAACCGAGTCAGATTAACAGACACGCCACAAGTATAGGCCCACAAGAGAGTGAGATACCGTTATTACTTAGTAACTGTCAGGTGTATGCCTACACCCCATACCTAAGACGTGGCCATTTTATAATACAATGATGTCAAGGATATCCAGGGCATGGTCATTAACCCCTAAAGGCTTTTATTTCAAACAATACAGATTAAACCGGGTTACCTCAATAATTTAATCACAATCCGATTAAACATTCAATACCCGACCAAGCGGTATCATTATACCGTATTCCAAGCCCGTATAGGGAAAATAAGTTAAGAGTATTTACCTGAGCTAGCTCCTGTCTTAAATAGCAAGAATCTAATAACTCAGTCGTATTCACTTAAGTAAGCGTAGGTACCATTTACCGAAATGCTCTAGTCTGGAATGATGGTATAAATAATTAATTAGAATGCTAACGGGCCTTTAATTAAGCCTAAGCTTAGACCGGTTAGTCTTAAGGAAATACGGGTCTTACGCACGATTAAGCGAAGACCGGAATAGAATGTGATTTAGACCCGACAAGTTTGGAGACTTGTATAATATGGGTAAACTAAACACATTCTGGATTTGGAGATAAAACCGATAAGGTTTGACCCGTTTCGGCTAATTTATGTAAACTTGTTACATAACCCAAACCGAACGCGTAATAAGCGTGACGGGTATGCATTAGAGCCATCTACAGGTTTCCTAAGTTAATTATGCCTCAAATATGTTGTGACATCAGTAAGATGTCTTTCATTATGCCCGAAACGAATTTAAACACAAACTATGCCCCGTAGGGGTAGTTTGGTCATTTTAAAGGTTGTAAGAGAGTTTAAATGTTTAACTGAGTTATAGGTCTGATGTAAACAGCAAACATACTCAATTTGATGAGTTATAACAGTAGGCTAAAGCATATATGTGAAATTTATCATTTTTAACCAAACTATGCCCCGTAGGGGTATTTTGGTAATTTCACATAAGCCGAAAAGCTCAAAAACGAAGTCTGAGTTAATCAACCTTTTCTTACTGTTAAAATATCATAATTTGCCTTATATACCAGTAGGTATCAACCCGGGTATGTTCAATATGATTTTAAAACATACTATGCGTTAAAAACGCTAAATAAGGCGATTAAAGGCCATTTCCGGGTTCGATACTTAAATCTGATATTTTTATATTTCCAGAAGGCTTAAAGTAATTTATTTATCCTATGTGATCAGTAGCAAAAGGTTTGGAGTCGTTTAGATATGTAAAACTCATTTTATGGCCCGTAAGGGCAAAACCGACATTTACCGAATTAAGCCTACGACTAAGAGTTATGCTCAGCCTAAAATTAATTAAAAATCTTTAAAAATCCCAAAATAATATATTACATCAGTGGGTAAAAGATTTGATACCAAAAAGTATGTTTAACTAGGCTGTACGCTAATTTCGCCATTTTATTAACATAAAGTATTAATTTTGCGATAATGAGCATAACTCTTAATCTACAAGTCGAACTGATGTCAAACTTTGCATACAAGTCTATATATCAGTAATTAAGGTTTCTACACTTTTACTTTTCCAAAAATCACGTTTTAAGGTAATAAGGGCATAATGGTCAACATATGAGCGATTAACGGAAACATGTATATTAATTGGGTAATCAACGAAACAAGTACAGAGGCTTATACTATCATGTAACCCAACCCTAATGAAGCATTAAGGCATTTCTAATTCCGTCTAACTCGGGCCAGAACTGAAGTCAACGTAAAAGTCATTGTTTCGTGACTTTCGGTTCCGAACCGGTTTAAAACTGAGAGTTGTCGAGTCTGACCAGTTTAGACATGTCCGTACACTTATTACCAAGTTATATTAAGTTTAAAACAGGTTACACGCATTACGTATTGCTAATCGTGCATTAAATCGTAATTTACATAACTGTTGACTTTTTCGGTCAACGTTTGACTCGACAAACGACCTAGTTAGGTCTGGAATTAGTACGTGCCCTTATAAGGGTTTAATACCCATATAATTACCTACTTAACGGTACTTTTAATTCGACATACGACTGAGCTATCATTAATTAATTACGAAGTCAAACCGTAGTTACGTCGGTTTGACTTTTAGCTAAAATACTAAGCTATAATTAATTTAGAAAGGTTAGGCAACTTACAAAGTGTTTAATTGATGAATTAGGAAGGCTTGATCTGCTTGGAAGCTCCCAAAATTGATCAGAAGTGAATTGTGAATGGAATGGTCATGGAGGCCTTTATATAGTGGGTTTACACACCACAATGTATTGACACAAGGGTCTACACTCCTCCACAATTGTTCAACACATGTTTCTAGTATATAGGGGGTGCCTAGGGGTCGTTTATAAGTGAGAAATACCGGCCAAAAGGGTCACAATTGCGCATAACAGCCAACAGAAGGTTGCTGGTCGCTGGGGGACTGCTTGCGCACCGTAAGCATATATGCTTACGGTCCGTAAGCATGCATCAGGGACCAAAATGTTTTTGTTTGTTGAAGTTTCCAAAGGGCAACTTAATTCTGACTTTGGGGCATTCTTTTTGACAATTTGGGGCCTCCAATTATGCCTTGTACTATTACATACCCTTCCATTTGAAGTTGTTTCCTTGACTTCAAATTTAAAGTCCCGAAAACAAAGGTTTATCATTCATTTCTTCGTAGGATCCTACCTTGCATTCGGAATCCTATCAATGACAATAATTCACTGAATTGAGAGCATCATGGGTGTGTGTAATATTTAATTGGGTCTTGGGATTTAAAAATAAGGTCGTTCAGAGGTAAAATTAAACATGACGACACTTTAAAAAAAATCCTGCCAAAACACCTTTATTCAATCCGGGTTTACAACGCATTTTTGTCGTACATGACACGTGTCGTTATCTTATTAAACACGAAATTTTGAGGTGTTACATTGCATTTGCTGTTTGTGAAATATACTTGCAAAGGTAAATACTTTTAACTTATTTTCCCTTATACGGGCTTGGGGTACGGTATATAAAATACCGCTTGGTCGGGCATTTGAGCTTAATCGATTAGTGGTTAAGTACTATTGAGATGACCCGTTTAAAAACTTGTTTTGTTTGTTTAACGCCTTTGGGGGTTTAATGACCATGTCCCGGATATCCTTGGCATCATTCAAAGAATGGCCACGACCTTAGCACACGGGTGTAGGCGTACACCCGTAGTACATTCAAATTAATAAAGTATAATCGTCGGTACGAGAGAAGTCTCGCGGCAGAACTATACTAAGTGGTGTGTCTATTAATCTTTAACCCGGTATGACCCGGAAAATTGAACGCATAACAAACATGTGATTCTTTACAATGATTATATGCAAATGATTATCCCAAGTTATAAAAAGTTTTGTGCCATGTGCATTCAAATCAATTTTCTTAAAACGTTTTCAAAATGAGTCAGTTAATTGTATTTACCAGTGTAAACTGACGTATTTTCCCAAAAAAGGTTAAAGTGCAGGTACTAAGCGTAATAGGCTGGCCTCTCCTAGCATCAAGTAGAAGTCTCGCAAGCTTAGATGTTTCTGTTGAACAATAAAATTTCTCTTTTATTCGATTCCGCCTGTGGATCTATTTCAACATTTTGTGATACTTACTATTACAATATATTTTAAGTTGAAATAAAATCTATCTTTGCTTCCGCTGTGCATTATTATTTGTGTTGTTTGACTATGATGATATCAACTACGTCACGTTACTCCCCACCGGTCCCACCGGTGACACGTGGAAATTCGGGGTGTGACAGGTTGGTATCAGAGCCAACGCTGAGTGAATTAAACACTAGCCTTTTGTGTTTAATCTCAGTTACACAAATTGCACATTCCTCGATCCTCGAGTCTAGACAAATGACATAGAACAAATTCTATTTTTGTTTTAATTTTGTCTTTCATTTTATATATATAAGCTTGTTGTTATCCTTGTTTACGTTGATAGGTTAAAGATGCCGCCGCGATTCTTCAGAGGTAGGGGAAGAGGTAAGGGGACATTCCGTGCCCCCAATGACGATGAAGCCGGGCCTTCTCACCGGCGCACGCCATCCGCCAACGTAAGCACAAGTCCCCAGGAGCCCTGGAGGACGTACGTTGAACCCGGGAGACGATCCATCTCCTTAAGCTCATCGCCATCCTATCTAAATTCCTTCGGGCCTCAGTCCGAAAATGAACCCAATAACTCTTTCATACCCCTCCTTCGCTCAAACTCGCACCATTCTTTTAATGACCCCACACCCTACTTTCAGAGCCGGTTCAACCCGGCAAACCAACAAGAAGAACCAGCGGGTTATAACCCGTTAGGGCCTGAAGACCACTTCTCTATGGATATGGATGAAGATCCGGACCCCGCAGAACCACAAACTGGAACCCCTAACCATCCCTTCGAAATCTCAGATGGGTCCTCGTATCATGGATCACCTTACCGCGGTCCGGATAGCTACCAGGAGAGGTTCAACCGGATTGATTGGTATTTTACCCCTTCCGAACACTCGTCCCCATACCAGTACCAGCAGCAGCAGGATCCTTCCGAGGATCCTCATTTTGTGGCAGTTACTCCGCCACCACCACCACCAGTCCAGCAACCGCCTCCAGAACCACCGAGGCGGAGAAGGTCAAACGCGCGGATGTCTGCGCGAGGAGGAGTGCGCATCAGCACCCCTCAACCCTCAAGTGGCAGCCATTATCCGCCACTTTATGAAGACCCAGAGATGGGGGGACCCTCAAACCCTGTCTCTGAGGTGAATTCTGCGCCGGTAGCGCCACCACCTTTGGGTTTTGATAACCCAATTCCGACTTACGCCGGTACAGCGGCGTATAATCCCTTTGAACAACCGGTCCACACCAATTATAATTATGCAGAGGCCGACCCGTATCTTGTAGCTGCGAAATACAACGCCCTCCACCCAGAAGGACCTTATGGAACTCCTTGGGGAACTGGGTACCCACCTTATGGGTATCATCAGCAGCCACCTCCTCAACCTCCACTATATCAGCCACCCCCGCAGATGTCTCCACCACAGCATCAGGAGATTCTGCAGAATATTAGAGAGGTACGACATGAATTGCGGGAAGACCGAAGGCACAACCATGGGATGTTCAAGACCTTGGCAAACCTAATTAAGGGAAAGGGCAAGAAGGATCGCTAAATCCTTTAATTGTTTGTTTAATTTTAGAGTTGTAATCATGTCCCTGCGTGGGCATGTCTTTTATTCTGCCCCTGCGTGGGCATGTCTTTCTGTTGACCCCTGCGTGGGTATGTTTATTTTGTTTCGCCCCTGCGTGGGCATGTTTTTGTAGAAGTCCTGTTTAGGGCAAAGTTTGTACTGTTTAAATTTATGTTGGAATGGTTTAATTTTAAATTTTCATTGTTGATGATTAATTACATGCATAAAATAAATACAAACAATATTCTTATTTAAAGATCTACCATTATAATAAAATGGCAAAATCTAAAAAGGACAAGACCTAGCCATGTGTTGTCCTAAGACAGGGCCAAGATGGTAGTTCCATAATCAGATTCAGATCCATATTAAACACCTCAATTTAGGATTGTTCTGCGTAAATTATTAAAAGAATCTTAAAGGTAAAACCTAGTCTATATGTCATTACAGACATGGCCAAAATGGTAAGACCTATTTAAAAGATTCCAATCCTTGTTAACATCTGTAAGCATGTTAACATTTTTGACAAACTGTGATACGATAAAATCACATAGGTCATCTCTTAATTGGATTAATTTAAATTCCCTCATAATTGTGACCATCCCCTAAGGATGAAATGCCTACGGGCTATAATTAATGTCCTTTGGTAGCCTACAACTCCCTGTCAAGAAAAGGTAACGAACTTTGATTTAGACCTTAATGCCTCGATTCCATAAAAATCCGGGCTTATAAATTTAAAACTGTCTGCGTGACTAGGCCTCTTGTGCCGTTAATAATATCCTTATTATTTTAATACTTAGGATAAATTATAATAAAAATCCTAAATAATCGTGTCTGAATAAATTAACCACTTATGGGTTGTACTTACCTTGGTTAATGAATTGCCATTAAAAACAATTCGATAATAGACTCCTAAATAAATCCCTGTTAATATCTTATATAGCACTGCAAGCTACATGGCTGGATCTGATGAAGTCAATAGCCACCCTAGGGAAAATCATAATGAGGCCAGAATAAATATAACGGGAGCAGAGCTGCAGACATTGATAAACAATGCCGTTACACAAGCCCTAGACGATAGAGATAATGAGTCTAGTAGTACCCGCAGCAGAACCCTGTCGGTTCAACGTGTGAAGTCGCACTCTAAATCTCATTCTGAGGCTCATAGCAAGCCACCTTCCAAACAGGATGGGCCAAAGAAGAAAGATGATGATCGACACTCCTCGAACCAACACAGTGTTCCATCGAAGAAGATTGTATTTGATCAGGGACCCCGTACTGGAGGTTGTTCCTATAAGTATTTTGTGTCTTGCAAACCCCGATATTTTACTGGAGAGAAAGGGGCAGTGGATTGCATGACCTGGTTAGATGAGATGGACACTGTGGTAGATATTAGTGGATGTGCTGAAAGGGATGTCGTGAAGTTCGTCTCTCAATCATTCAAGGGTGAGGCCCTAGCTTGGTGGAGATCACTGATTCAAGCTACCGGGAAGGTTCCATTATACAATATGACATGGGAGCAATTTTTTGCCCTCATCAAAGAGAACTACTGCCCTCAACATGAGGTTGAAAAGATTGAATCTGACTTTCTGTCCCTAGTAATGAAGAACCTGGATTGTCAAGCTTACCTCACAAGCTTTAATACGATGTCGAGATTGGTTCCATACCTGGTAACCCCAGAGCCTAAAGGATAGCTCGATTCATTGGGGGTTTAGCCCCAGAAATTAAAGCAAGCGTGAAGGCCTCTCGGCCAGCTACATTCAGATCCACAGCTGATATATCACTGTCTCTCACTCTGGACGCGATCAGGCAAAGATCGTTGAGAAACACTGACACTGAAAAAGAGAAAGCGTGAGGATGACAACTCACGACGGTCGGATAAGAGGCATAAGGGAAGCAACGACCATAAGAAAGGTTCTGGATCCAGGAAAGATGGTCAACAGTCGGGCGAGAAGCCCAAGTGTAAAACCTGTAAGAAGCACCATTTTGGGAGGTGCAGATTCGAATCAAAATCCCAGTCCCAGCCAAAAGTATGTGGAATTTGTAAATCAAGCGAGTACAAGGCCTTAGACAGAAAATCAAGGACGTGACGTGCTACAACTGCAATGAAAAAGGGCACATTAAGTCAAACTGCCCAAAGTACGCAAAGAAAACCGAGGAAGGGAAAAAGACCAATGCAAGGGTCTTTAGGATGGATGCTAAGGAAGCTGTTAAGGATGACAACGTGATCACAGGTACCTTCCTTATTAATGACGTCTTTGCTAGAGTACTGTTTGATTCAGGTGCTGATAAGTCATTCGTAGATAACAAGTTTTGTGAACTATTAAAATTGCCTGTTAAGACCCTAAGTGTGAAGTATGAGGTGGAATTAGCCGATGGAACCATAGAAACTGCCTCAACTGTGTTAGATGGATGTGTTATATCCATTAGGAACCACTCTTTTCCTTTAAACTTACTTCCTTTAAAGTTAGCCGGTTTCGACGTAGTGTTAGGCATGGACTGGCTATCCCACAACCAAGCTCAGATATTGTGCAATAAGAAGCAAGTGGTAGTCAAAACCCCGTCGGGTGAGCCACTTAACATTCAGGGAGATACTAAGTATGGACTGCCAGAGCAAGTGTCTATGCTCAAGGCCTCTAAATGTTTGCAGAAAGGTTGTGTCATATACATGGCACAAGTAACCATTGATGAACAGAAGCCTAAGATTGAAGATATCCCTGTCATTTCTGAATACCCTGAAGTGTTTCCTGAAGAACTACCTGGTTTGCCACCAGATAGACAAGTAGAATTCAGAATTGACATTATTCCTGGAGCAGCACCTGTCGCAAGAGCGCCATACAGGCTAGCACCAACAGAAATGAAGGAATTGAGGACGCAGTTAGATGATCTGCTAGCCAAAGGTTTCATTAGACCTAGTTCATCTCCTTGGGGAGCACCGATCTTATTTGTCAAGAAGAAGGATGGATCGATGCGTCTGTGCATCGATTACCGTGAGCTTAATAAGGTCACAATCAAGAACAGGTATCCTTTGCCCAGGATCGACGATTTGTTCGATCAACTTCAAGGAGCAAGTTACTTCTCTAAGATCGATTTGAGGTCAGGCTATCATCAATTGAAGGTTAAGGATGAAGACGTACACAAGACTGCCTTTAGGACTCGGTATGGTCACTACGAGTTCCTAGTGATGCCGTTTGGGCTCACTAATGCACCAGCCGCATTCATGGACCTCATGAATCGCGTCTGCAAGCCCTACTTGGATAAATTCGTCATCGTCTTCATCGATGACATTCTCATTTACTCAAAGAGTCAAGCTGACCATGAGAAGCATCTTCGATGCATCCTTAAACTCCTTCAGCAAGAGAAACTCTATGCCAAGTTTTCAAAGTGTGAATTTTGGCTTCGAGAGGTCCAGTTTCTTGGACATGTGGTTAGTGAGCGTGGTATCCAAGTGGATCCCGCAAAGGTTGAAGCTGTCATGAATTGGAAAGAGCCAAAGACGCCCACTGAGATCCGTAGCTTTTTAGGCTTAGCAGGTTATTATAGGCGTTTTATTGAAAACTTCTCAAGGATTGCTGCACCCCTAACCTCATTGACTAGGAAGAAAGTTAAGTTCGACTGGGGTCCTAAGCAGCAGGAATCCTTTGACATTCTTAAACAAAGGTTGAGCAATGCACCGGTATTAACATTGCCTGATGGAATAGAGGAATTTGTGGTGTATTGTGACACATTGCACACAGGCATGGGATGTGTGCTAATGCAAAAAGGCAAAGTCATTGCCTATGCTTCTCGACAATTGAAGGTGCATGAGAAGAACTACACCACCCATGACTTAGAATTGGGTGCCGTTGTATTCGCATTAAAACTGTGGAGGCACTACTTATATGGGACTAAGTGTGTGATCTATTCTGATCACAAGAGCCTTCAACACTTGTTCAATCAGAAGGACTTAACATGAGACAGCGACGATGGATGGAAACCTTAAACGATTATGATTGTGAGATAAGATACCATCCTGGCAAGGCAAATGTAGTCGCTGATGCCTTAAGTAGGAAAGAAAGAGTGAAGCCTATAAGGATCAATGCCAAGATCCTTGAGGTAAAGAATAGCTTGAACGAAAGGTTGTTAGCTGCACAGAAGGAAGCTGTGTTGGAAGCTAACTATCCTGATGAAAAGCTAGGAGTAACTGAGGAGCAGTTATCCTATGGCAAGGACGGAATCCTAAGACTAAATGGACGAATATGGGTTCCAGTTTATGGAGGACTTAGGGATGTTATCCTCCAGGAAGCCCATAGCTCTAAATATTCCGTTCATCCTGGAGCTAATAAAATGTATCAGGAACTAAAGGCAAACTATTGGTGGATAGGCTTGAAAAAGTCTATAGCTGCCTATGTAGCAAAATGTTTGACGTGTGCGCAAGTCAAAGCTGAACATCAGAAGCCGTCGGGTTTGCTGCAACAGCCTGAACTTCCCACTTGGAAGTGGGAAATGGTGACAATGGATTTCATCACCAAGTTTCCGAAGACGAGAAAAGGAAATGATACCATATGGGTGATAGTGGATAGACTGACTAAGTCAGCACATTTCCTACCCATAAAGGAGACTTATAGCTCCGACATGTTGGCCCAATTGTATGTAGACAAAATTGTGTCCCTGCATGGCGTACCAGTATCCATTATCTCTGACAGGGATACTAGGTACACTTCACATTTTTGGAAAAGCTTCCAACAGTCTCTGGGCACGCGCTTAAACTTCAGTACGGCTTACCATCCTCAGACGGACGGACAAAGTGAGCGTACAATCCAAACGTTGGAAGACATGCTTCGTGCATGTGTAATTAATTTAGGTGGTAGTTGGGATAACCACCTACCTTTGATAGAATTCTCCTATAACAATAGCTACCATACGAGCATTAAGGCTGCACCTTATGAGGCGCTATATGGTAGAAAATGCAGAACGCCTATTTGTTGGGCAGAAGTAGGAGAAGTTCAATTATCAGGGCCTGAATTGGTCTTTGAAACAACGGACAAGATTGTCCAGATTCGCGACCGCCTAAAAGCCGCAAGAGATAGGCAGAAAAGCTACGCAGATCCAAAGCGTAAATCTCTAAAGTTTGAGGTTGGTGATAAAGTTCTGCTTAAAGTATCACCCTGGAAGGGAGTGATGCGGTTTGGTAAAAAGGGTAAGTTAAGCCCGAGGTATATAGGACCATTCGAGATTATCGAATGTGTTGGGTCAGTGGCTTACAAGTTGAACTTACCCGAGGAGCTCAGTGGTATTCATAATGTTTTTCACATCTGCAATCTAAAGAAATGTCTAGCTGATGACTCGCTAGTCATACCACGTACGGATGTACATATAGATGAGAGCTTGAAGTTTGTGGATAAACCCTTGTCGATCGAGGATCGACAGGTAAAGAAGCTTCGAAGGAAGCATGTGCCTATTGTAAAGGTCAAATGGGATGCCCGCAGAGGTCCCGATTATACCTGGGAGGTAGAGTCTACCATGAAGGAAAAATACCCTCAATTGTTCCAGTAAATCTCGAGGTCAAGATTTATTTTAAGGGGGTGAGGATGTAACACCTCGAAAATTCATGTCCAATAAAATAAAGACACGTGTCATGTAAGTCAGACGTGTGTCAGAAACCCGGATCAAACAAGGATGTATGGTAGGATTTAAAAAGGGCGTCATGTTATTAAATTACCTCTGAACAACCCAAGTTATAAATCCCAAGACCTTAAATCATTAAGATAAACATCTGACACATTAGCCGGTTATTTCTTAAGTGCTAAATTCCATTTTTATATGGAAATTGAGTTTCAAAAATTATTACTACAACAATCAGAATCTAGATTCTTGGCTAAAGAAATTGAAATTTGATTTAATGCATGTCCAAACAAGTATTCTTGAAATTTCCGTCACTCCAAGATTTGCCATAAAGTGCCAAAGGATGTAAGTGCATGCCTGGACATGTAATGGCTGAAAACATGGTCCCTTTTCTGACTAAAATGCATGAGATTCGGAGTTTACGAAGTTGCATGGCCAAGACCACAAAAAAATAAACATGTTTTGTCCTCTGGTGAAGGCTTACGGACCGTAAAGGTCTAAGCCTTACGGTCCGTAAGGGAGTGAAGCTGGGCGATGTTTTGAAAGTCGGTTACGGACCGCAAGGAAAATATCTTACGGTCCGTAAGAGAAGCTTACGGTCCGTAAAGCTCTAAGGCTTAAGGTCCGTAAGCAGTGTATCTGGGCGAATTTTTGGAAAGTTGCCTGTATAACCGGTTGCACCGCCTTATTTGAGTGGTTTTCGAAATCAGGGACTTGCTAGGCAGTATATAGCATATTAGGGACACCTGGGGTGATCTTGTAACCATCCGAGACTTCCTTGTCTTGATCTTGAGCTCCCTAGTTCACTATATAAGAGCTTGAAGTTGTGATCATTTGGACTTGCTCACTTGCATTTTTGTTCAAGCACCTTGGAGCTTCTCTGGACAGCAATCAAGATTCTCTTAAGTCCCTAATCCTATTTAGGACCATTGTAAGTGATCATAATCATTCATAATTAAATTTAGCTTAGTTAATTAGCTAAAAGTCAAACCATCGTAATTAAGGTTTGACTTCGAGATTAGTCAAGAATTACTCAGTCTAATCCCGAATTAAAAATACCTATAAGTAGGTAATTATGTGGGTAATAAACCCTTAAAAGGGTATTTCCAGATTCCCACTCTAACTATGTTAATTGTCGAGTCAAAGCTTACTTTAAAAAGTCAACAAAATGTTTATTTACAAATTAATGCATAATTAGCAATGTAGGTTACATGCAACCTGTTTGATCATTAAAATAACTTGGTAATTAATGTAAGAACATATCCCAACATGTTCAACTCGACAATTTTCAGTACAGGCTCGGTTTGGAACCGAAAGTCGCATAGTTTGACTTCTGCTTTGACTTTCAGTTCTGACCCGTTTAAGCCAAGTTTAGGATTGCCTTAGAGCTTCTTTTGGACCTATATACATGTTAGTATAACCCCCTGTGATTATACAACTTGGTCCATTAGATATCCTATTCACATGCATGTTTCCGATTTATGCTTAAATGTTGACTATTATGCCCTTGTCACCTCAAAACGTGATTTTTGAAAAAAGTAAAAGAGTAGAAACCTTAGTTACTGATTTATAAACTTGCACCTAAAATTTGACGTCAGTTTGAGGTCTAGATTAAGAGTTATGCTCATTAGCGTAATTAGAAAGTTTTTTGTTAAATAAACGGCGTAATTAGCATATAGCCTATCTAAACCCGATTTTTGATACCAAACCTTTTACCCACTGATATAAAATAATATTTTGGGATTTTTGGATATTTTTATTTATTTTTAGGCTGATCATAACCTAGAGTTTTAAGCTTAATTCGGTTATGACGGTTTTACCCTTTTAAGCTACAAAATGAGTTTTACAAAACCTTTTGATGTCAAACCTTTTCCTACTGATCTAATATGTTAAATAAAGTATTTTGAGCCTTCTGGAATTATAAAAATATCAGCTTTCTTTTAAAAACCCGGAAATGGCTCCAAATCGCCTTTTTAAGCGTTTTCGACACATAGTATGTTTTAAAACCATATTAGATATATAAGACTCAATGCTTACTGTTATATTAAGTAAAATTTTGAGGTTCTAACAGTAAGTAAAAGTTTGTAAAGTCAGATTCCAGTTTTGACCTTTTAGGCTTACGTGAAATTACCAAAATACCCCTAAGGTGCATAGTTTGGTTTTGAATGATAAATTTCACATCTACCTAGTACCCTACTGTTATAACTTATTAATTTAAGTCTATTTACTGAATAAATCAGACATGTAACTCAGTTTACTAATTAAACTCTTTTATGACCTTTAAAATGACCAAATTGCCCTTACGGGGCATAATTTGAGTTAAGAATCATTTCGGGAATAATAGAAGACATCTTACTGATGTCACAACATATTTAAAGCATATTAACCTAGGAAACTTGTATATGATTCATATGGTTACTCGTTACGCACTTTTCGCGTTCGGATCGGCTTATGTAACTAGTTTACATATATTAGCCGAAACGGGTCAAACCATATCATTTTTGTCTCAAAATCCAGAATGTGCTTAAGTTACCCATATTAAACAAGCATGCAAGCTTGTCGGGTCAAAACCACATTCTAAGCCGGTTTTCGCTTTCCATGCGATTAAACCGTATTCTTCCTTATAACTAACCGGTCTAAGCTTAGGCTTAATTTAAAGACCCGTTAGGATTCTAATAGGTTGTTATAAACCTTCGTTCCAGAATAGGAGATCCAGTAAAAGATACTTGCATTTGCTGTTTGTGAAATATACTTGCAAAGGTAAATACTTTTAACTTATTTTCCCTTATACGGGCTTGGGGTACGGTATATAAAATACCGCTTGGTCGGGCATTCGAGCTTAATCGATTAGTGGTTAAGTACTATTGAGATGACCCGTTTAAAAACTTGTTTTGTTTGTTTAACGCCTTTGGGGGTTTAATGACCATGTCCCGGATGTCCTTGGCATCATTCAAAGAATGGCCACGACCTTAGCACACGGGTGTAGGCGTACACCCGTAGTGCATTCAAATTAATAAAGTATAATCGTCGGTACGAGAGAAGTCTCGCGGCAGACCTATACTAAGTGGTGTGTCTATTAATCTTTAACCCGGTACGACCCGGAAAACTGAACGCATAACAAACATGTGATTCTTTACAATGATTATATGCAAATGATTATCCCAAGTTATAAAAAGTTTTGTGCCATGTGCATTCAAATAAATTTTCTTAAAACGTTTTCAAAATGAGTCAGTTAATTGTATTTACCAGTGTAAACTGACGTATTTTCCCAAAAAAGGTTAAAGTGCAGGTACTAAGCGTAATAGGCTGGCCTCTCCTAGCATCAAGTAGAAGTCTCGCAAGCTTAGATGTTTCTGTTGAACAATAAAATTTCTCTTTTATTCGATTCCGCCTGTGGATCTATTTCAACATTTTGTGATACTTACTATTACAATATATTTTAAGTTGAAATAAAATCTATCTTTGCTTCCGCTGTGCATTATTATTTGTGTTGTTTGACTATGATGATATCAACTACGTCACGTTACTCCCCACCGGGCCCACCGGTGACACGTGGAAATTCGGGGTGTGACAAAAACACAATCAAAACCAAACTCAGATCCTAACAATTGGTATCAGAGCTTGGACAGTCAAATTTGATTTAACAATCATTTTGACATAAATAGTTCAGCTCATAATCGTTGATACTGATAGTTTGTTCATTGTGTTGAAAAACAGAGCAAGGTTTAATCACCATCAAAGTTGATTAATCAGTGCCTGTAAAACAACCAGGATGACGTCACCATCACAAGATGATAAGAATAACATTGGTTCTCTTTTCAAACCACCCATGCTTAAACGTAATGAATACAACATCTGGGAGAGAAGGATGGGTCATATCCTTGCTCAACAGAACACTGGATGTTGGAGGTCTATTGTTTTTGGTCCCCATGTTCCTATGTTTCCAAGTGCTGAGGATGCAAAGAAGTTCGTACCTAAACCAACTGAAAACTATACTGAAACTGATTTTCAAAAGTTCGAACTCGATGCCAAAGCATTTAGCATCATAGCATTTGCATTACCCAATGAGATCTATGCTGGACTATTACATTGTAACAGTGCCAAAGAACTATGGGATGCACTGAAGGAACAGTTTGGGGGAACAGAAGAAGTTATTGAAAACAATAGGGAAATTCTGAATCAGCAGTATGAAACATTCTGTCACATCAAGGGTGAATCATTGACTCAGCAGTTTGAGCGATTCAGTTGTCTCATTAGTGAACTAAGGCTTGTTAAAGTAACATTTCCAAATTCAACTCAAAATAGCAGGTTCCTTAGATCACTACCAGAAAAATGGGATACCATTTCTTTTGTTACTAGAAACTCTGCTGAGTTCAAAGATCTGACCCTGACCCAACTTCATGGTAGACTCCTGACCTATGAAAGGGAGTTAAACCAGAAAAAGAAGTTGCAAGAGTCTGGCAAAGTTGCTGATGATTATTCATTCGGTAGCACAGCCCTTTTTGGTCAGGAAGAATCTGGTAGCAGTAGTAAGGATCAGGGTTATGATCACTTTATTGATATAACTGCTGGTGGAAATTTTAACAATCCTGATTCTCACTCTGCAAATTATGCTTTTACTGCAAATTGTGAAAACCAGATGTCTAATAACTTGTGCTTTGAACTCAATGATTTGCAACACTTTGATCCCACTGACTTAGATGAGATGGACATTTTGCATCAATTGGCTTTGCTTAGTGTAAGAACAAGCAAATTCTACAAAAGAACAGGGAGAAAATTCCCAGGGTTACATGGGAATTTTAAAGGGGTTGGATAAGTCAAAAATCAAGTGCTATAAGTGCAATAGGCTAGGTCATTTTGCTAGGGAATGCAGGAGTCAAACCACTGGTCCAATAATAACTCATCCTAGCTCAAACCCTAGACCACAAAATCAAAGCACTGTGCACTATACCCAATATACCCCTGCATCCCATGTTAACACTGCTCACTATGCTGCAACCCCTGTGCCTGTGCATTATGTTCAAACCACTGTTCCACAAAGTCAGTATGTTCAAGCCCCTGTCCCTCAGGCACAAGTGCAACCTGTTGCACCTCAACAAGCTGCTCCAATAGTGGTACAACCAGATCAACAAAGCTTTTTCACCCAAGGCTTTGTTGACTGGAGCAGCATGCCTGATAAGCTTGGTGATGAAAATTTTGCACTCTATGCTTTTAATGATCCTTCTAATGATGAATTTTGTTTGACTGCATTAGAGTCAATACCAGAAGGGGTAGAAACTGAAGGTGAATAACTAAGTGCTGAAACAGTGGATGAAGTGACTGAAGCAGTGGTTACTGCAGTTGCTGATGAACTACTGCTAGGAGAAAATTCAGAAACCCTGATTGAACCACTGTCTGACCCCTGGCCCAAAGAAGACAAAGAAGACAAGGAAGAGAAGAAAGCTAGTGAGAAAGAAGTTAGAGCTAATGATGAAGATGAATATCAATGTGATTGTGCCATGATGGCTGCTGCCAAGGTATCACCTCAAGTTCTTGAAAAACTGTGTTCAGACAAATGTATTATTGCATTTGCTAACATCAAAGAGGTAAATGAAAACCTTAGGGATAAAATCTTAACTGATGAAGTCAAATTTGAAAAGTCATTAAAAGAACTTAGAAACAAATTGGCTGAAAAGGATAAAGAGATCAGCAGTCTCAAAGAAGAGCAGAGCATAACCAAAACTCAACTCCAAACTATGGTAGAAAAATACCAAGTTTGCAAAAAGGAGTTGGAGTCCACCCAGATCACCTGTGAAAGATGGGTGGAATCTTGTAAAGGGTATGAGGTTATGCTTGAGAAACAACTTGAAAGCAATGTCAAGTTTGGTATAGGATATAGAAAATATGATAATCTTGAAAACACTGCTGTCAAACAAGCTGGTTCAACTGAAATAATACCAACCAACAAGAATGGCCAAGAAGTAAAGATTACTGATAAACTTGGTAACAAAATCACTCTGGAAAGATCATCAGTGGGGTCCTCATCTTTTAAGGAAATTGAGAAATACCAATTTAAACCCACATGGTCTGATGAGTGTGACATTCTTGAAAATTTCAAGCCTATGGACTTTACAACCACTGATGGTGTCACAGCTCCAAAAGCTAAGGTCATTCCTATCAAAGATATCCCAACAGTAGTTCAAAACTCTGTTGCTAAGGAATCTGAGAAAAGGAAGAAAAGAGAAAAGATTAAAAACCTGTTTTGTGATTTTTGTGAAAAGAGAAACCATCTAACAAAATACTGTTTTCATCTAAAAGCATATGATCTAAACAAAACAAGTGTCATTGTACCTGCTGAAAGCTGCACCATCTGTGGTAAAACAAACCACAAAACTCAAGCATGTGTGTATCTCAAAAACTTTGATGTGAAAAAGAATGAATACACTGCTAAAACATCCTTGAGTCCATCAACATCATCTGTCAAATTCACCAAGAATCAACCACTGTTTGTGCCAGTCCAAACAGCTGTTACAAAACAGCTGAATCAAACATCTATCCAAAGAGATGTTCAAGTGACTGATGCACCCCCTGCCAACCAATTCAGAAAAGGCAAGGGACAATCATCTTACCAACGGATTCCACACGTTTATGAGACCAACAAAAGGCCCTCTAAACCAAGAGTGAACAGGCATCCTTTTGGATATCAGCAGGTGATTGGTCAAAACCCACAATAGTGGTTAGAGAGAAACAGTCCTAAAACTGTCCAAACCCCTGACCTAACCACTGTCCATCCATCTGCACTCATCCCAGACACTGTTGAGACCCCATCCAAAGCCTTATTGGCTTTGGAGACCCTAATGAACTAATCTTTTTACTTCATGTGCAGGGAGCTTCTGCATGCTTAGATAGCCTTTGGTATGTAGATAGTGGAGGCTCCAGGCACATGACAGGATGTAAAGCCCTACTCAAAGATTTCAAAATCCATGGAGGGGGTGATATATCCTTTGGCAATAATAGTAAAGGGAAGGTTCTGGGGTCTGGTACAGTACAGTCTGGAAATGTAAAATTTGAAAATGTCAATCTAATAGACAATCTAAAATTCAATCTCCTGAGTGTTTCACAAATGAGTGATAAGGGGTATGGGTCATTCTTCACAAAGGAGTGTTGTAGGATTATTGGACCAGAAATGGTTGAAAAGATTGAAGCAATAATAAAAACTGGAAAAACCAAACTTGTTGCTCAAAGAAGTGGCAATGTTTATGTGGTGGATATGTCAAAAGAGAGCCCCAGAACTGATGCCTGTTTGTTCTCAGCTGCATCAAACAAAGAGACAGAACTATGGCACAGAAGATTGGGGCACACAAATCTCAAGACAATCACTGCCATTTCAAAACAGGGGTTAGTAAGAGGTTTACCTCAAAAACTGTTCACCTGTCCTGAGCATTGTGTTTCCTGCCTAAAAGGAAAACAACATAAAAGCTCCTACAAATCCATTGATGAGTCCAAAACAACCAAATGTTTGCAAATGCTTCATATGGATTTGTTTGGCCCAGTAAAAGTCATGAGTCTTAAGAAAAAGAGGTATTGTTTGGTTATAGTTGATGACTTTTCTAGGTTTACATGGACTTACTTTTTACACTCAAAAGATGAGACTGCAGGCATTCTGCAAGACTTTGTGAAACAGGTTGAAAAGCAGTTTGACCTTCCAATAAAAATCTTCAGAAGTGACAATGGCACAGAGTTTAGGAACAAGGAGTTGGATGATTTCTGTGTGTCAAAAGGAATTATAAGGCAATACAGCATTACAAGAACACCAGAACAAAATGGGGTTGTTGAAAGAAAGAACAGAACTTTGATTGAGGCTGCCAGAACCATGCTTGCTGATTCAGGTTTGCCATTAACTTTTTGGGCAGAGGCAGTAAACACTGCTTGCTATGTCCAAAACAGAGTTTTAATCAACCCCAGGCATCAAAAGACTGCCTATGAACTGCTGTATAAAATAAAGCCATTGATTTCATACTTCAAAGTTTTTGGTTGCCCATGCTTCATTTTAAACTTAAAAGATTTCATTTCTAAGTTTGCAGCCAAAATTGATTGTGGATATCATCTGAGATACTCAACCACTGCTAAGGCCTACAAAGTGTTTAACACAAGGACCAAAACAGTGGAGGAGACTTTGAATGTAAAGTTCAATGAACTTTCATCAATGAAAATCCCAGCAAATCCTGCAGATTTGTTTGATCTTGATAAATTCACTTTTGAAAATACTGCTGTCAAGACTAACAGTGCAGGTCCATCAGAGGATTCAACACCAGACTATGGATATGAAATCATCATTCCTCCAAAGTCTGTCAGAATGGGAAGAGCTGCAGATGTTCAAAACAGCTGTCAAAGCTCAACCACTGCTACCTCAACAGTTGTTGACCAAAGTAGCCCCTTAACCACTGCTTCCACATCATCAAGCACTGTTGATAAAAGTCCTCAAACAGTGGATCAAAGTCAGCATGTGTCCACACCTTTGCCTCCTATTCCACCACCTTTTGAAGCCACTGCTGGATCATCAAAGTCACCAGCAGTGGTTAGCTCAGATGATTCACATCTGCAGCCCTCCCAACTCAATGCCATTGTTCCATACCAAGGAGAGCTCATCTTCTTGAAATCTCATCCACCAGACCAAATTATTGGCAACATCAATGAAGGGGTGCTCACAAGAAGTCAATCCCAAAACATTTGTCTTTTTGCTGGTTTCCTATCACTCCATTAGCCAGTCAAGTACCAAGAGGCACTGAAAGACAACAGCTGGGTAGAAGCCATGCAAGAGGAGCTCCAACAGTTTAGAAGACAACAAGTATGTGAGCTTGTTCCATTGCCAGAGGGTGTAAGTCCTATTGGCACAAAATGGGTCTTCAAAAACAAAACTGATGAAAGGGGTATTGTTGTCAAAAATAAAGCTAGGCTTGTGGTTCAAGGGTACAGACAAGAAGAGGGGATTGATTATGATGAAACATTTGCCCCTGTTGCAAGACTTGAAGCAATCAGACTATTTCTGGCCTTTGCTGTCAACCACAACATCAAGGTGTACCAAATGGATATCAAATGTGCATTCCTCTATGGTAAGATTCAAGAAGAGGTATATGTTTGTCAACCTCCAAGTTTTGAGGATCCATTTAATCCAGATCATGTCTACAAGCTGAATAAAGCTTTGTATGGCCTGAAACAAGCACCAAGGGCCTGGTATGAAACTCTTTCCACTTTCCTACTATCCATTGGTTTCACAAGAGGTAGAATAGATAAAACACTGTTTTTAAAATGGAGAGGAAAGGAATTGATGATTGTCCAAATTTATGTGGATGACATCATTTTTGGAAGCACATGTAATAAAATGTGTGAAGAGTTTAGGCAACTCATGACAGCTGAGTTTGAAATGAGTGCAATGGGTGAACTCCAGTGCTTTCTTGGTCTCCAAGTATGGCAACTGCAAAATGGCACTTTTATCCATCAAGGCAAATATGCCAAAGAACTGTTAAAGAAATTTGAGACGGATGATTGTAAGCCATGCAGTACACCCATTGCAACCAATAAAGTAGTCATATCTGATGAGAGGGATGAATTGGTTGATCAAACTTTGTACAAAAGCATGATTGGGTCTTTATTGTACCTAACTGCATCCAGGCCAGACATCATGTTTGCAACATGTGTCTGTGCTAGATCCCAATCAGCCCCTAGAAAGTCAAACCTTATTGCTGTAAAAAGGATATTCAGATACCTAAAAGGTGCTCCCACACTTGGTATCTGGTATCCAGCTGATGGTAAAATTGAGCTTTCAGGTTTCTCAGATAGTGACTTTGCTGGATGTGACAAGACAAGGAAGTCCACTTCAGGAGGGTGCCAATTCCTAGGCAATTGCTTAGTGTCTTGGCAAAGCAAAAAGCAAGCAGCTGTTTCCACATCCACTGCTGAGGCAGAATACATAGCTGCTGCAAGCTGTACAGCCCAACTGCTCTGGCTTCAAAATCAGTTGCTGGATTTTGGTATCACTGCCTTAAAGACACCACTCATGTTGGACAGTCAGGCAGCAGAAAATATCATCAAAAATCCAGTTTCTCATTCAACCACCAAACACATTAACATCAGACATCACTTTGTGAGGGATTGCTATGAAAAAGGTTTGATTTCTCTGCATCATGTTCCAACTAAGGATCAGCCGGCAGATGTGCTAACCAAAGCATTAGACACATCCACCTTTGAAAGCTTGATCTCTAGGATTGGCATGCTAAACATGGAATAACAGGCAAAATCCCGTTTTTCTATGAATAAAAGCATTAAAATGTTTTCAGAAAATCAAAAATCCATTCTTAAAAATAGCTAAAAATGATTTTTCATTAAATCCTTAAAAGTCTGCCATAACCACTGCTTTGTTCAAAAGTCTGTTCTCATTAAAAGTCTGTCCACTGCTGAAAGTCAACCCCTGCTCTCTCATTTCTTTGATAAGCACTGTTGTTCAAAATCAGTGTTTTATCCACTGATATGCTATCCATTGATAGTGAAAATCACCCACTGTTCTCATTGGCACAATTATACCACTGATCTTGTTCCATCAGTGGTCTTCATAAGCGAGTTGTCGTTTTCCTCATCAGGGGTTGGCACGTGGACAGTACATTGTGGTCAGACCTTTTATAACCACTGCCACGTCAGCATTCACTTTTTCTCTATAAAACCCCCATTCAAAACCCCAAGCAGGGTTTTACTGTTGAATTGAATTCCTAAAAATTCCTATCTCAAAGCAGTTTTTCCTCTCATTTCATCAAATTTCTTCACAACCTTCTTCGATCATCCTTTCAAAAATGACAAAATCGAAGTCATCCGCCAAATCCACTTCCAAATCACCGTCAACACCCACTGAAATTCCACACAAACCTTCTCATAACATTTTGGGTCTTCTTACAAAACCCGGCACCACCGATGCTTTCGATTCCATCGTTGATCTCATGTCTGCATCAAAGCACAAAACTTTGCTTACAGCAGATGCTCCCATTTACCTTCAAACCCAGAGAGAGTTTTGAAAAAATTGTACCCTTGACATACAAGGCGAAGATGTCATAGCCATTAACTCTACTCTACAGGGTAAAGCAGTCAAAATCACACCACAAGACATTTCGGAAGTCTTTGAGCTCAATGATCAGGAAGGTACAAAAACTTTTCCCAAAAATGAGTTAAAAATTGATTTCCTTGAAAGAGGGTATGCTGATCCAATGATGAAGAGGGATACCTTACAAAAAGGGTACTTCCCTCCTGCAACAAGATTTTTATTTCATACCCTGTTATTGTGTGTTTCAAATAAAACCACATCTTTTAATGAAATACCATTAAAGATTCAAAACCTGGGGTATGCTATTCTTCAGGAAGAAAATTTCAATTATTCCCTGGAAATCTTTAATGATCTAGTTAAAAATGTTGATAAAAAGCCATTCTTACTTTTTCCAGGATTTTTAAGCTATTATTTTGAAAAGAAATTTAGTAAGAATGATGCTTTTTCAATAAAACAAGGTGAATCTTTTCAAATAAACAGTTTAACTGCTGAAACCTTTACAAGAATGTCAACACCTTGCAAAACACAAGCAGAGGTGCCTGAGCAGAATTTAGCAGCTACCACTGCTCCTCAGGTATCTGCTGCTGAGCCCACTGCTCAAGGTGATCAAAGTAGCAAAACAACTGCTTTGAAACCCACACCTAAAATCACCAAAAAGCCAAAGAAAAAGAAAACTCAAAAACCCCCCAAACCCATAAAAAAGGCAACTCTAGAGGATGAGATACCAGAGCAACTGCCAATGACAGCACAAAAGTCACAAGAAACCACTGATGCTACTTCCTCACAGCAGTTGGTACAAATATCTCAACCCATAACCGAAACTCCTCCTGTTTCTTCTCAAAAAGAACAGGTTGTACATATAGGGACACCACAATATGATGCTCTGGAATCACTTACTTCCATCATCCACAGCCCAATGCCCGGGGCCAATTCACTTTCTACACCCAACCTCACCTCCACAATTCCCCCACCAACTAAACTTTTGTTGGATGTTATTGATTTGAACCAGGCACAAACCAGTCCTTCTCAATCACCTGTCAATGAGAATATACTTCAACAAACGACTGGGTCTGATGTATCAATCATAGTTAACCCACCAACAAGGCCTGAGGAGGTTACACCCCTTGAGTTACAACTAACTCTTGGTGGTAGTCCAAGTGAAGCAGCCACTACAAGTGTTGAACCCACTGGTTTACATTTGGACAGTGGTTACATCCATAAGACTTCCTTGGAGGCAATTCCTTCCATAGCACCTCTGATATCCACCAGTGAGTTTATTTTACCCTCTGGTACAATCAAAAGGCTATCAAGTGTTGAAGGAAGAAGACCCCAGTACCAAGAAAAAAGGGGCATCAGTGGTTAATGTTTGGAGTACACTCCCTACATCAACCCCTGTTACAACCACTGATAGTGGGAAATCAGATGATCCCATTAAATTGGGTGATGGTTTAAAGTACCTGGAATTGACGGAACGAGTTGAAAAATTGGATAGCTCTGTTGCAGAAATCAAAGAAATGCTGCAGCAGTTGTTGACAGTCCAAAAGGTGCAATCCACTATTGTTCCACCTCAAGCATCTGCTCCACCACAAGCACCTGCTGCAAATGAGATATGGAGCCTATTTCAACCTTTTCTCCAACAACAACAACAAATGGCTGATCAGCAACATGCAATACATGTACAAGAGCTGAGAAACACAATGGAGTCTAGGTTCAAGAACACACAAGCAGACATTAAGGCTATCAAGGCCCACATAATGAAAACCACTGGCACTGCTCCTCCAACTATTCTCTTCATTGATCAACCCCCTCCAGATAATGCCAAAAAGGGGAAGAAAATTAAAGAATGGAAGAAGAAGGGAGTAGATGATGGTCTCTACATAGAACCAGAAAAGGAAAATATGACCAAGAAGATACCCTTGCCAGATGGTAGCAAAAAGGTTGATGTTACCCAAAATGCACTTGATGAAGCTATAGCAAGTGTAAAAAGGGACAGAGCGGCAAAGGATATGTCAAGGTGGAATGAGGAGAAAAGAGCTTATATGGAGCTGAATGCGCAGGGTTGTTCTGAGCCAAAGGATGTTAAAAATCCTGAGCCAAAAAGAAATCCCACTAGAAAAGTGAGGGAACCCAAATCCATACCATCCAGACTCACAAAGCATACTCCAAAACCACCATCCAAAAGCCCCCAACATCAAACTTCCACTCAAATAGCTGTTGTAACTTCTGCTGTATCAACAACTGCTGATACTTCAGTAGTTTCAACATCTGCTATCACTTCAACATACACCACTTCAACACACACCACAACCACTGCCTTACCATCACCACCAAAAACAGCCACTCCATCATCACCCCCTGCCAAAAAGCAGAAGACATCAGATGTTACAACATCTGGTGTAATGGCAACATGGTTGAAACACCAGTTGTTTCAACAACTGTTAGTCAATCACAAATCACTGCCACTCAAAATACCACCACTGATCCACCCAAGATATCATCAGCCTCTCCTACAATAAAAAGGAGAAGGATTTTCATACCTGATGATGATTCTCCATCACCACCACCAACATCTTCACAATCACTTGTACTTATTCCAAACCCTGTTCCTCTCTCTTCAGCTCAAATTCAAAAGCCATTACCTCCTGTAGGTCTTCAATTTCCTCTTGAGCTCATAGCAGTCAGAGAAGAGATTAAATCCTTCTACTATGAGGATGATCCTGCTAAAAGAAAGTTGCCATCAGTTGAAGGATATCCCAGGCCTAACAATATTGAAGAATATTTGAAAATCAAGGCTCAGCAAGCAGAGGATATCTCAAAAAGAAATACACAAGGGAAATCTGATAGAGAAATTTAGCAGAACTATCAATACTTATTCACTCAAGTCAGATCCTTAGAGCAATTTGCAAAAAATGTTTGTCAACAAATCTCAGAGAAAGCAGATGAAACTTTGAGAAAAGACTACATTGAAAGCATCATGGCAACCAAGAAGTACAAGGGAGAAAAGCATATGTACAAGGAGTGGACCATTCCTGAGCTTGAACAATAAGCACCCAAGATTCAAGAAATGATAAAGAAAAAGGTCAAACACACTCCTCCAGATTGGTCAAAGTACAAGAAGAATGTGCCTGAAAAGATACTAGAGCTGAAGAGAATGAAAGAGGAATTAGTTGCTGCTGACTATGGGTCTAAGAATCAAGTGGCAAGATGGAAAGAAGATATAGTCAGGGCCACCTACAAAAGGTTGGAGGAATTAAGGAAGAAAGATCCCACAGTTCCACAAAAACCTGTCTACCCTGAAGCAGAGGTTTCAAAAAGACCATCAAAGCTGCAAATCAGGAGATCCACTGCTCCAGCTGGTGCAGCCATCTTTAAAAGAAGGCAACAAAAACAGTTGGGTGCTGAAACTATCCAAGAGCTAATGGAAGGTGATGACCTTGTAAAAGAAGGCATAAAGAAAATGATTGTAGAAACTCTTGGATTGGATCAAACTGCAAGTACTGCTCAGTCAGTCATCAATAGGCCAGCTTCACCAAACACCTCATCTAATAAAAATCTCCCAAGAAACCCACCAGGCTCAAAAGTACTAAAGTGGAAAACTGACAAACAGGCCCATGTACTGACAGTGTTAAAGTCTAGTGGAGAAGTGAAGAAAATAACAAGGGAACAAGCACTTGGCCTAAGTTTTGAAGATTTGTAGGATCTCCTTGATCTTCCACTGTGCAGGGATGATGATGACACAGATGCCTTAGCCTTTGAGTTACAACTCAAAGGGCAAATAAGGGAACTGCTGATGAGGCAATAAAGATCTACCAATAATGAAGAGTTTTGGCATTATCTGTTCCAGGGGAGATTGTTGGGATTGAACCCTACCAAAGGAACATATAATAAAAGCCAAAACTGGATCAGAGCAGTGGATCTAGAATAAGCAGATGTTATGTATACAAGTCTCTCCCCTTGAAAGTGGTTTCAACATCTGCTGACCTCCAAACTACCGATCTTTACTAACTGCTGACCTACAACTGCTGTCCAAGTCAAAGACTGATGGAAGACTAAAGCTCTGCTGATTCAATCTACTGCTATGGGTCAAGCTCTTCTGATCATGACAAGTACTGCTGGGTTCACATCAGTGGAAGGATGCAGCAGTAGTTTAGATGTCCTTATGTAATGAATTGTAATAACAGTAGTTAGCATAGCAGAGGTTGTATAGATCAGATGTTAGAGTTTGTTAGGAGGTTAGATGTCACTTTCATGGTGACGTCAGCTTAGATGCTCAGTGGTTTGCTCGTGCCTATAAATAGAACAGTGCTCTGTACTGTTCTATTAGCTCTTTCACCATCTTCTTCCTGCACGAACAAACCAAGTGAGCTCAGGCTGAGGGGGGGTTTGTATTCATACATGCATTGTAATCGTTATTGAATAAATTCAATCTTTCGGTTCTTTTTTGAAAATGTTTGATTAAAGCAATTCTCCTGTTTGATTGTGTGCAAAGTTTGTTTCCATCTTAAATTCCGCTGCACAATTCATTCATCTTCATCTTATTTCAAACGTAAAACACAATCAAAACCAAACTCAGATCCTAACAATCACAACCTTGGGTCCTCTAGTGTTACCATTATCCGAGCAACTACTTTTCTTCGCGACCCTAGTAAAGAGGTATTTCTCCGGTTCCAAAGGGAAAGGTGCCAATACTGCTAAAGCTGACACATTGACACCTTCTTCCTCTGGGACCAAACCCTACATTCCTGACTACAAGCTAGCGTTTGAGCACTTTTGTGTTCATGCCGCTAGTAAAACAGTGGTGAACGAGCTCCAACGCAACCTTGGGCTTAGTGATGCCAATGTGGAGCCGTCTAGAGCCACCCTCCATCGGTTTGGGAACACTTCGAGTAGTAGTATTTGGTATGAGCAGGCATACCTAGAGGCGAAAGGACGGATCAAAAGGGGCGATCGGATCTGGCAGTTGTCATTCAGGTCGGGTTTTAAGTGTAATAGTGCCGTGTGGAAATCGGTTCGTAGCATAAAGAAACCTTCAAGCAACAACCCTTGGCTTGATGGCCTAGACAGGTATCCTTTTGAGGCCAGTGGCGGACTCACCTTATGGGGTGGGTGGGCGGCCGCACCCCTTGGAAAAAAAATTTTAGTGGTATTTTTCGCGAAAAATCTCGACCGCACCCCTTGGAAATTTTCGTCCGCACCCCTTGAAAAATTCCGACCGCACCCCTTGGATATTTTCGTCCGCACCCCTTAGAAAAAATGTTAGGACAACAACAACAACCATACCCAGTAAATCCCACAAATAGCTGAACTATTGGTAGGGTCTGGGGGAGGTGGGATGTAGGCAAGCCTTGCCTCTATCCTCAGAAGCTGAGAATAGAGAGGCTGCTTCCTGAGAGACCCCCGGCTCAAAAACAACAAACAACCATATAAACAAAAGAGAGATAAGTATATAGCGTAGCAGTAGTCAGATATATTATCAGCAAATAACATTTAGGCATAGATACAAGAAAGTCATCATATATGAGGTCTACCTAAAGTGAGAAAGAAATCTATCCCCCCCCCCCCAAGACAAAGCTAGGACACGTCCATACCCTCCCCTACAAGTCCTTAACCTTAATCCTACGTCTCCACGAACTCCTATCCTGAACCATGTCCTCGGAGAGGTGCAACTCTACCAAATCTTGCCTAAGTCGTTCCTCCCAAGTCAACTTGGGCCTGCCTCTACTCCTCCTTCCTTCCACTGTCATGGTTTCCACTACTCTAACTGGTTCTGTCAACTGTCTCCTCTTCACATGCCCAAACCATCTCAATCTCCCCTCTTTTAATTTGTCCGATATACTAGCCACTCCTAACCATTCCCTAAAAACCTCACTTCTTATTCGATCTAACCTCGTGTGGCCACACATCCACCTCAACATCCTCATCTCCGCTACTTCCATCTTGCGTGCTTGTGTTTTCTTGATGGCCCAACAATCTGTCCCGTATAACATAGCCGGTCTAACTGCTACCCTATAAAATTTTCCCTTTAATTTAGTTGGGAACCTCCTATCACACAAAATCCCAGTGGCTGCTCTCCACCTACACCAACCAGCCTGGATGCGGTGGTATACGTCACTGTCTATCTCCCCGTCTCTTTGCACAAACGATCCTAAGTACTTGAACTTTGTCGTTTGTGGGACCACTTGACCCTCAATGGTAACCTGGGAGTCCTCGTTTTCATCTGCACCACCGAAATTACAGTAAAGGTATTCAGTCTTTGAGCGGCTGATCCTTAAACCATTGCCCTCTAGGACTGCTCTCCATTCCTCTAGCCTCGCATTTAGGGTTTGTCTCTTTTCAGCAACCAACATTATATCGTCGGCAAAAATCATGCACCACGGAACTGTCTCTTGAATCGACTTGGACAACTCATCCAAGACCACCGCAAAAAGAAAAGGACTCAACGCGGACCCTTGGTGGAGTCCTATTTCCACGGGGAAAGACTCTGTAAATCCTACAGGCGCACGGACTGTAGTCACAGTCCTATCATACATATCCCTAATTAAGTCTATATACTTTCCAGGAACTCCCCTACCCTCCAAGCTTTCCCAAATCAGTCTACGTGGCACACTATCATATGCCTTTTCAAGGTCAATGAACACCATATGTAGGACTCGCTTCTTCTCCCTGTACTTTTCCATTAGTCTCCGTAGAATATGGATCGCTTCCGTCGTTGAGCGCCCTGGCATGAAACCAAACTGGTTTACCGTAACCTGAGTTTCTTTTCTAATTCTAGTCTCAATTACCCGCTCCCATAGTTTCATAGTGTGGCTTAGTAACTTGATCCCTCTGTAGTTCCCACAACACTGGGCATCTCCTTTGTTCTTATACAAAGGCACTACGACACTACTCCTCCACTGGTCCGGGATTTTTCCAAATTTGAAAATAAGATTAAACAAACTGGCTAGCCATCGAACTCCATCCTCTCCGAAAAAATGTTAGGAATTTACATAAAAAAATTGTGAACACGGATTGTAACCCGATCAAATTATGTAAACAAGTTAGCCCACTAACCTCTTTAATAAAACTTAAATTCAATCCATCAACCCCAATAACTTAAAACCCATTCAAGCCCAACCCAACTACTAGTTTTGTTAAAAAAAATCAGTCCACATAATTAAAAAAAAACCCAAGTCGCTGCCACTTCCCAGCGACTACAAAATTCCGGCTGCAAACTGGTTAATTCAGACCGTCCCTGACAGGTACAAGTTTTGTTTTGTTTTTTTTTTATTTATTTTGATGTTGTGCGATTTTGTTCAAGAGTCATGAGATAACAGGATTTTAGGATGGGTTAAAAAAGTTTAAACTTTTATGTGTTTTGAGTTTATTTTGGGTTGTTCTAGTCTTTGTAGTATGAGTTTGTTGTTTCTTAATTTCTTATTGATTATATGATTCTAGTATAGGGTTTGAAAAGATGAAATTCAAAAATTGAACTTAAATAGGTAATTCGATTTGTTTTGATATTTTATTGGGTTTTTAAAATAGAAACAGATATATATATTTGTTAAAAAGGTTTAAAATTTTATATGTTTTTATGAATTTTTGAGTTGTTCTAGTATTTAGTTGGGTGGTTTTGTTGATCATATGATTGTTGGTTGGTAAATAACAATTACTAGGGCTTGAAATTCAAATGGACCTGACTCGATCTGATTGTTAATGTGATAAGAAGTTAGGAACTAAGGTTTAATTGTTTGAAAATTGAAATGGACCCGACCCGATCTGATTCGACCCGCTATGAAACTTTGTTTGTTTGTGTTTACTTGTTTTACCTGACCCAAACCGACCCGATCCGACCCGCTATGAACCGATTTTTTTTATATAGCTAGGGGTCTAAAATCTTTAACAAATTTCCGCACCCCCAGGAAAAAAATCCTGGGTCCGCCACTGTTTGAGGCTCTTTCTTAGAGTATCCAAATCCACCCCTCAAAGTTTTATTTAAGAGTTAATTACTGTTTTCGTCCCTGAGGTTTGTCAAAAATAACGGTTTCAGTCCATTAGTTTAAAAATTGCGATTTCAGTCCATTAGTTTCATTTTCGTAACCATTTCAGTCCACTAACTTAACTCCATCCATTTATTTTGTTAACTTTGAGTTAACTAACTAATTCAAGGACGGTTTGCGTCAGTTTTAGAAACACAGGGACTTAAGTATAAACTCTAAAACATTAAAACAAAAAAATAGTAAATTCCAAAAAAAAAAAAAAAAGGTTAAAAGCTCCTTATAAACTTCTACATTTTCTATGTTGTATCCGAGGTTTACTATTGATTGTTGTATCAACTTGTGTTTGAAATTCATTTAACATTATCCCAATTACAAGGAACATGTCTTAGAATTTATCGTTGACCATGAGAGGTCAACTCTCTTCATATAGTTTTTTTTTTTTTTTTTTTTATGCTTTTAAGTAAAAACTCTATTTAGTTATATATAGTTATATAATGTGTACATACACACATTAGCAATAGTTACTTGTTGCATTTAGTTGTTTATAACTACATTTTTTTAGGTAAAAGTTGTGTATGTTAATACTATCTTTTGATTTTAAACTAATAAACATAATTAAATTTGAGTAAAATACATGAATGGTCATTGTATGTTACATGTATTTATGAGTAAAAATACTTAAATCGTACTCGTATTTGACAAAAAGAATTATGATTTTTATCTAGCATTTTTAACATATCATCCTTGCGTATGAATGTTCTTGTACTTTTTTTTTGTTAAATTATATCTATGATCACTAAACTTTATAATTATTATTTACATTTCATACTCGTCAATAAACACTACAAATAGTCCATGTTGGCTTGTTTTCCATCTAACATTATGATCATCCACCTCTCTCCTACTCTCTTTTAGGGTTTGATTTTCAAGTACAAGTTTTAGGTTATTCAAAACTTGTTTCACATAATACTAACTGCTGAGTAAAAATAAAATTGTGAGTATTCTAAAGCAACAACTCTAGAATGTTGTCTAAGACCGCCCGTAATGGGGCGTTGTTTGTAAAAAAAAATTCAAAAAAAAAACGCCGGAACACGCCCGGCAACCACTACACCCCGGCGTTATTTAGCGTGATTCGAGAAAAAAATGGCACCGGCGTTTTTTAAAACACGCCATTGCATCTTTCTCAATTCTTGTTTGGCCAATAAGAATATTCCAAATAATATTATTTAGTTTATTTTTATTTTTTTAAATAATTGGGTAATCAGTTGATGGGGCATTATCCCACTACGCCCATTTGTGAAAAACGCTCATAATGCCCCTTTGCTGACTGGGATGACACGTGTCGCACAATGCCCATAGGTGGGGGCATTATTCATATATACCACTACACATGGTCTAAGTAGTTTTGAAAAAGTTTGCATGTTGTATTAGTCACAAACATACGGTAAACTACATTATGCACACCCTTTATGCATCCACTACAAGTAAACACGTCATTAAAATCTTACATTGTTTTTCTTTTATACTCTCAACTACCCTAAAACTGTTTAATCGCTCGCAGATTTCCACCCAAGTACCCCCCCCCCCCCCCCAAACGTTCCCCCAACTATTCTAATTTTATATAAAAATAAATTTTCAATGGTGGGAGATGAGGGGATGATTGAGGGCCCACCATCTCTACCTCCCTCCTCTACTCTTGAGCGGTGACTAGTACCCCTAATCAACTACCCAGTGGCGGATCTTGCCCGTTGAACGTGCCAGGGCCGAAAAACACGGACACTAAAAAAAGTCATGGCAAGCCCGGGCCAAACATAGTATATATAAAAAATTTCGATCGAAATGCGAAAAATTAGCATTACGGCCGAAAAACTTGTCTGAGTCGTGGCCCTGAACCGCCCCTGCAACTACCCTCTACGGCTTTACCGCTACTCTTGGAGCTAGAAGCGGTGTATCCGAAGGGTAGTGGTACCCACCTCAAATTAACCCAAAAGACCCCTTTAACTCAACTTTGGTTAAGGTAGTTAACCCCTTAAACCCACACACAAAAGTCACCAAAAGTCCAAAACCACCCCACACCCTTTTTTGGCTCATTCCTTCCCAACCCACGCTGAGTTTTCTAACCCAGATTGCGAACCCATGGAGTTTGGTGCCGTTGCCCCCTTGAACTCAGATGAACCCGCATGCTTGCGAGCTGTTGACTCGTCCATCCTTAACTACTTAAAGTTGAGATTGGAAAAGGTATTTTTTGTATTTTTAATAAGTTTAGGGCCTTTAGTATAATATATCAAATACGTGCATTTTAAAAACACAACGGGTCTTTAATATATCAAAATTGGGCTAAAAGATCTTTTTTGTATTTTTTGTAATTTTATTAAGTTTAGGGACTTTAGTATTTGGGTTAACTGATTTTTTCCTATAAATAAGATAATAGTTGGTTTTTTTGTGGTATTTACCCTTGGAAGAGGTTTTGACATGAGGAGTTATGGAAGAGGGAATCCACGGTATTTACACATATTTTATTTTAACTATTTTTTTACACGTACATAAAGTTTATTAAATTCAATATTTTTTTTTGAACGGCCAACAAAATATTATTATTCAATTAGCAAGATGCTAAGCACCAAATTTACAATATAGGAATTACACCACCAACAGAAACCAGCACCAGTTACATTACATTATTACACTAAAACTCCGCCATTCATTCCAAGACCAATGAGACGAACCTGAGCGATTTTTAATCCAGTAGTAAGCCATCGATTTCGATTCTTCTACTACCTTCGTAATACTAGGGCTCGCCTGACCGAATACGACTTCATTCCGCAACCTCCAAATGCACCAGATAACTACCTGAGTAATAGCATTATACACCATTTTTTTTTTCTTGGAACCATTAACCGAGTTACAGGCATCCAAGACGTCCTTCAAGCTGAAAGCAATTATGGGCGGCGCTCTACACCACTGCGAGATGATCAGCCATACCGATTGGGAGAACTGACAAGACACGAACAGATGATCACTAGTTTCCTCATAATCTCCACAGAGTAAGCAACAGGTATCCGTGATGTTGATGCCTCTTGCTGCCAATGCGACCCGGGTCGGTAACCTCTCCGATATAGCTCTCCATGATACAACCCCAACCTTCTTCGGAACGAATCTATTCCAAAGGAATAGATATTCTGGAACCGATCTTGATGCCGAAGCTGTAATATTCTTGATACTTGCCACCGAAAAAACCTCAGATTTATCATACTTCCAGACCCAATTATCTGACCCATTCCCTCCAATATAGTCACACAGAAGCAGCATTAACTCCATCAGCTCCTCTTGTTCGCCCAAGGTTGTTACCAGCCGACTCCAACCCCATTTAAGAGACACCGTATTAGCATCCCAAGAGACCCTATCCGATATGCAACAAGACTTTTCTTTTTCGAGAGCAAATAATAAAGGAAAACCAACAAATAGGGGCTGATCGATGATCCAGATATCAAGCCAGAATGCTACTCTTGAACCGCAACCCACCCTACACCGAATAGAAGCTGGAAGATTAATACCCACTTGACTGAGTTGTTCTTTGATACCGACAATTTGTTTCCAAGGGCCAGCCATAGACATCTTTGCAGGAATCGGGGACCATGACCTATTATTATGATGGATCGCCCATACAACCCTTCTCCATAAGCCATCCTTATCCAATTTGAATCTCCACCACCACTTCGATAACATAGCTAAATTAGCGTCACGGAGAGACCCGAATCCTAAACCACCATACTCTATTGGTGCGATTACCTTCTCCCATGCCATCCAACTCATATGTGAATTCTCCTCCGTTCCACCCCAAAAGAAAACCCTTCTCAACCTCTCCAACATCTCTAATACTTTTGCCGGAGCTTTATATAATGAGAAAAAGTAGGTAGGCAACGAGTTCATTACTGACTTTATCATTGTTATTCTTCCCCCGTATGAAATATTTTTTGCTTTCCAAATCGACAACCGGTTCTTAAACACATCAATAACCGGCTTCCAATTGCGAATAAGGTTCATATTTGCACCTACCAATAAGCCAAGGTGCTTAAAGGGGAAAGAACCCTTATTGCAACCCAAGATATTTGCCATAAGATGGACTTCTACCTCATCCACCCCCACCCCATATATGGAACATTTAGAGAGATTAACTTTCAAGCCTGAGACTAAGTGAAAACATCTCAAGATTCTTCGCAAATTTAGAACATTCTGTTCCGACCATTCCCCAAGAAAAGCCACATCATCTGCGTAGATAAGGTGAGAAATAATAGGACCATTGGATGTACACCGCAAGCCTTTGAAAATACCCACCGACACGGCCTTCTTCATAATTCCGGATAGAGCCTCTATGGCTAAAACAAACAAAAAAGGTGATAAAGGATCACCTTGACGCAACCCACGAGTGCACTCGAATTCCATAGTAGGAGATCCATTTACAAGCACTGATGCCCTAGACGAGACAAGGGTTGCCCTAATCCACCCTCTCCAAAGCTCCGGAAAGTTCATTTGAGCCATAACCGAGTCTAGATATTCCCAGTTGAGGGAATCATAAGCTTTATGAATATCAATCTTGAAAATCATACCCATTTTTTTTACTTTCTTCATCCATGCAATGGCTTCATTAAGAATAAGTGGGCCGTCTGAAATATTTCTCCCAGCTAGAAAGGCGGACTGTTCCTCCGAAACTAGTTTTCCAACTACTTTTTTAAGCCGATTCACCAGGACCTTAGAAATGGCTTTATTTACGACACCGATTAGACTGATAGGACGGAAATCGGCAGGAGAAGACGGATCCTTAATTTTTGGAATTAAGGCAATGAACGAGGACGAACAACATCGACTAATAGCCCCATAGGAATAGAATTCCTGAAAAATCTTGAGGAAATCCCCTTGAAAAAGATCCCAATTCTTTTTAATAAATTTAAAATTAAAACCATCCGGGCCCGGGGCCCGGTCTCCAACACAACTCCATATAGCTTCTTTTATTTCGGAAATAGAGAACGGCTCAACAAGGGTTGTCGCTTCAGCCGTAGATAGTGAGGCCATATGCTGACACGTAATAGGCGGCCTAGACACCATTGGTTCCACGAACTGACTAGCAAAGAATTGAAAGAAAGCTTCTTTGACAGCCACCGGATCCGCACTCCACACACCATTGACCATAATGCCATTGATACGGTTGTTACTTAAATTAGAATTAATGACATTATGATAGAAAGCAGTATTTTCGTCCCCTTCGAAGGCCCACCTGGATCGGGATTTTTGTTTGGCATCTAGTAGTTTCCTGTGATCCGACTCCATGATAAAACTAATGCACTCCGCCCTTTCGTTTAATTCCTCAACCTCCAAGTTTCTCATTTCTGCCAAACTCTCCAAGCTATGTATTCGATTCTTCTTTGATAAATACTCTCCACCCGATCTTTCCTTTTCAACTTTAAGCCAAGCCTTGATATTGTTCTTAAGCCACCTCAGCTTAACTGTGAGCGCCATATCCGCTGGTCCATTAAAAACAAAATTGTTACACACCTGCTGCACAAGGCCAGAAAAACCCGGTAGATCCATCCAGGAGTTAAAGCATCTAAATGGAATATGACCATAATCTGTAGGAGTAGTGGATAACAAGATAGGTCTATGATCAGATACATCCCGACTAAGTGCCGTAACCGAAGCCGTTGGCCAGTTCTCCATAAAACCCATACAAACAAGAAATCTATCTAGCTTACTTAATTTATCCCCACGGTCCGAAATATACGTGAAGTTTCCGCCCCCCATATTATACTCAATCAGGCCCGCCGATAGGATAAATTGGTTAAAAGACTCCGCGTTAGAAGCTATGAACTCGGAATTTAGTCTCTCCGATTCGTTTCTGACTTCATTAAAATCGCCCATGAACACCCACAGACCTTGATTCGAGTTTTTAATTGCCACCAATTTATTCCAAATCAATCTCCTAACTGAAGCATCATTAGAAGCATACACATTTACCAAATTTAGACTAGTCCCAGCCGGGCATAAGACACCGGATAGGACCAAGAAAAACCGGTCCTTAATCACATTAACACAGGAGAAAACAGCCGGATTCCAAAGGCACGCAAGCCCCCCCGATCTCCCTTCCGCATCAACTACTTCCAAATTAAAAGCCGAACGGCCCCAAAAACCATTAAACATAAAATTAGCAATACCCCTTACCTTAGTTTCCTGAATGGCCAGGAAGTGTACACCGTATGAAGTTTTTATACCCCTAATCCAATCGACTTTTCGGGTATCCCGAACCCCCCTTAAATTAACTGATAGAAAATTCATTGGAAAACTGTTTGGCCACCTTCACCAATAATCAGAGATCTGGTTACCTCCTCGAACCCTTGCAAATCGACTCCCACAGCAGCACCGACCGATGCAGTAGCTAACATTTCCTTTGAGACTGGATCTGAATTAAGATTACTCGAGACTTGAGTAATCGGAACTGCACAAATGGTTTCTGGCTGGATAACTGGATCAGCTTGTACCGGATTAACCTGGTGAAGTTCATCCATATTCTCTTGGAAACGCGAATCAGTGGAATTCGAAGGTCTGTTAAGATCAAGAGGGGGATCAGCAGGTGGATGTTGGAAGCAGCTTCTAGTTGGCGGGCCTTGCATTGACCCAGAAGATGGTGGGCTTCTGGTATCCCTGTTTCTCTTACCAAGCCCAACCGATGGTGTAGGCCCATCCAGGTTATTATTATTACAAAATTGAGATTCTCTCTCCTCCACCACATTGGAAAAACCATCTTTCTCAGCCGCTATTTCAACGGTCCCCTCATTAATATTATTAGATTCCCTAGGAACAGGACGTGCCCCATGGTTATCCCCATGATTCCCATGCAGACCTTCAACATCACACGACTTCTCAGCTTCCAGCGGCTGTACATGAGACGTTCCACCTTTCTTCTCCGATGAGGACACAGCAGCAGCCGGTGATCGGATTTCTCCTTCCTCCATATCATCCGCTAACTTTTCATCCGCTATTTTATGGTCTTCCCCGTTATTACATACCGAATCTCCATCAGTTACATCCTCCGGGTTATTGACCATGACAGCCACTGAGTTTTCCCCTTCCATATCTGGCCTCCAAGCATCCACATCTTCGACGACCCAAATCACATATCTCCTATTCTCCCAAGTAACGACTACCGTTTCCTCAATCCTTTTCCCTAGGGGAACAAGGACTAATACTGAGCATTCCGAGTTATCCGAATCGACCCATGTGAATGAAGACTCCTGCACAACTTTACCAAACATGCCCCCAATCTGATCATATACTGAGCTCTCCCTAAGATGAACCGGAACTCCAGCAATACGGAGATATACTACACGATCCGATGGGAGATCTTCCCCTTTCCAAACATGAAAACTACTAAAAACCTTAGACAGGCTCTCCGAATGATTAGTCATGACATCTTTAATCTTATCAGGGTTACCAAGGGTCAGTAGAACACTGAGCCCCCCAATGTAAGATAATCCAAAGTTTCCCAGCCCTTCCTTAGTAAGAATCAGTTGCAAATTACTAAGAGTATCGACGTCTTTAGCTACACCATGAATGGACCGTCCCATGCAATGTAAGGGATATTTAGACCCTTTCATTGTAAGCGAAATTGTTTTAGAGCTAGGGAAAGAACCTGCATTATTAGCCGGACACCCATTGTGAAATAGACTAGCAAATGATCTTCCGGCCTGCACCGTCGACCCCCGTATATCATAAGCGTTGTGATTAGGATGATCCGCATTCGATGGTTCCTTTGGTCTCCACCCTTTTTCCCCCGTAAACTTCGAAGTATAGGTGAATTTTTTTTTATTTTTATCGTATTTGGCAAGCGACACTGATACCTTTGCTTCCAGAATCGTCACCATATTCATTTCCACCAAAGTAGCATCCACGTCTTCTACCCCCACGTACCGGACGAAACCGAAGCAATTACCCTTCTTGTCTTTTTTCCGTGCAACGTAAGCATCCGATACAGAGCCGAACGGCTGAAAAGTTTTCCTCAGTAGGATTCTCGTCGTTCTCTCAGGTAGGTTTTGTACAATAAAGGTCAGCTCCACTTCATTCCCTCGGTTCTTTCTCTGTTTATTATAGTGCACATAGGTCCAGGGACCCTCTTCTTCAGCATAATCGCCACCCCGATCAGGAACAAATTCCATTGAAACACAAGACAACCTCGAACTCGCCCGGAGACAGCCCTATGAAAGGTTAATAGGATTCGATACAGTCTAGCTAAACTATATAAAATAGCCGCGACTGAGGTCAGACCTACTAAGCAATCGAGGAAGAAGCTCCGGCAAGTGAGAAACCAAAACCGAGACGAAAATAATAGGACAGACACGAAACGAAAATCTGGACCCAGGCAGCGAATGGGAGAGATCGTAGAGGTGTTAGGGAGAGAGGTCAAGCCGAGCGGGCGACCTCACTCACTAAAACCGGCTAGACCTACCGTCGAGCCGACCGGCGAACAGATTCAGGGGAGATGAAAAGTCGAGAGATCCTACAACACCTTCTCGGGCAGACACTAAAGCTTCAGGGCAACAGATCAAAGGCATATAATCCAGATCTAACTCGTAATGCTTAAATTAAAGAGTTAAAAGAGGTTTAAGACCAAGATCTGAGGTGTTTTAATAGCAGATCTGTAAGTTTGATGAGAAAATGCAACAGGAATGAAGAGGTTCGTACCTGTTAGTTAGGGTGGGGAGGAAGATCGTCCACAATTAGAATAATGAAAGAAAACTACTATAATTCTTGATATTAATGTTGTGTTTTATTAAATTCAATATTAATGTGGTGAAGATAACACTGTCATTTAATGGTCCATCATATTAGATAATGACCACTCTAGTCTAGCCATGTTAGCATACATCATGCCATGATGGAGCTAGCTGTATGTACCATAGTTTGTTGTTGATCAATTTATGAAACATCCTTTTTGTGTTTGAAACCTACCTCAACATACCAAGATGACAATCGATCAGTCACGATCATCTTGCGTTAAATGTTAAAGATCTTTAGCCACCGTATTGCCTATTTTTAGTTGAACGAGCTTTGCATAAAAAGATTCTCTTGTCACAAGTTTACAAACACGCGTGTAACATTATGCTTAGAAGCCACATTGTATCGCGTAGGTCAAAATAAAGCCAATGGTTACAATCTCTATATAGCACTTTCAAAGCTATGTTTGGGGTACCGAGAAACGTTATATGCAGGTTCGGATTACAATCCCAAGAGACACCAGAGGAAGTCCAGTGAACCATGTGTTGTTATATAACTCTTTTAACATCTATATAACTCTATTTCTCCTAAAAAACCATATAAAACCAGTGTTGTAAAAATCGCGACTAGGCGGCGATTAGTCGGCGATTAATAGCTAGTCGGACAGTAACTGAGTAATTTTTCGTTAATCAGTCCATTAATCGCTAGTCGGGCCTAGCCGCCCAGCAAAAATCGGCGATTCCGGGCATATTCCGGAAAAAAACCTTTATATTCCAGCCAAAATCTCTAAATTCCGGCCAGTTTCCAACACTACTAGAAAATACACATATCTTGACACGCGAACAATGACACACGCTCATTTTATGACATTCGAAAGCTTGTGTCATGAAAAAAATGCCATGGTTTACAAAATTCAATAAGTTTATGACATTCTTTTTTGTGTGTCATCTTTTTTATGTCATAAAGAAAAACAATATCTATCTTGACACGCAAACAATGACACACACTCATTTTATGACATTCGAAAGTGTGTGTCAAGAAAAAAATGTCATTGTTTTACAAAAATCAATAAATTTATGACACTCTTTTTTATGTGTAATCTTTTTAGCGTCATAAAAAATATTATGACACCCTTTGTGCGTAATCTTTCTCCGTTTTTTTTTTCTTGTAGAATGATTCATATGTATTTATTTATTTACTTATTTACTCTGATTCTATATAAATAATAGAAACATATAATGTAATAATTTAAATTTTTTTGAAACGTTGCCCCTTTAGCAATTTTCTAGATTCGCCACTGTTTCCAGCGGTAATATCCAATCATAAATTTAGTATTTAGTATAAATAATAAGAGGTAATATCCAATCATAAATTTAGTATTTAGTATAAATAATAAGAGAAAAAAAACACCAGTAACAAGGTTCAACAAAAAAAAAAGAGTAAACTGCCATTTTGGTCCCTGTGGTTTGGGCATTTTTGCCATTTTAGTCCAAATCTCAAACTTTTTAAATCTGGGTCCCTGTGGTTTCATCTTTATTGCCATTTTAGTCCAAAATTCAAAATCCCCCTTTTTTTTACTGTTCCAAAAAGTTTGAGATTTGGACTAAAATGACAATAAAAGTGAAACCACAGGGACCAAAATGGTAGTTTACTCTTAATTTTGGACTAAAATGGCAATAAAAGTGAAACCACAGGGACCCAGATTTAAAAAGTTTGAGATTTGGACTAAAATGGCAAAAGTGCCTAAACCACAGGGACCAAAATGGCAGTTTACTCAAAAAAAAAATATAATAACAATTAATAAACTAGACCAAAAGTTATTGTTCGTAACAATATAAATTGACTAAAGTGTTTTTTAGATTAGTATTTGATGGAATAACGGGATTAAAAATAAGTTACTATGATATATTCTTAAATCTATTAATGTAAGCTCTCCTTCCCAGCCAACTAAAATAAGTTCATGCAGGCTGTCACTTTTTAAGTTGTAAACAAATGAGAAACAAGTTTTAAACATTTTTGTAAATCATAAAAAAATCACAGGGGCTGAATGTGTACATTTTAAAAGGTTTTGAAAAAAAAAAAAAAAAAAGAACACCCGCGTACAACTTCTTCTCCGTCCTTCCCGACGAGATTCCGGCAACCCGGGAACCGCCAATCGCATCCGTTTAAACCCGTTTTACTTGCTTTAATCTCTATCTCCACTTCAAACTTTTCTCTACCCAAGATTTATCCCGTATAACCGGCCCCTTCATGATAACCCGATAAGCTTCAAACTCCGAAAATCTTAACTCGATTCTATCCGTTAACCGACTTCAATTGGTATAAATACGTCCTCTGAGCCTCTTCGATCTCCTTTCAACTCGCCACAACCTCTCAATTCCCTGTTTCTGCTCATTTGAAGTTCGCCGGAATTACACAACTCCGGCCTGGAATTACACAACTCCGGCCAACGCGTCTAATCCGTTCAACCGAGCTCAAGAGGTACAATTTTTCGTGTTCGTTTAGTCTTTTTCGAATTCTAATCAAAAGCCCTCTGACAAATACTATTAACAGGGGGCATGAACAATTGAAATTTGGGGAATCATGGAACTAGGGTTTCTAGGTGGAATAGGAGGGGAACTAATAAGCTCAAGTCAATGAATTGTGTCAAACTCAAGTTCATGCCATTTTAAATTTATTGTTTATTCGTGTTTTGTTAAAATAAATAAAATAGAAAGCATTTTTATAATAAACGTTAGAAACATATCAACTGTTTAATTGTTATGAAATAAGGCAAAAAACTTTAAATTGATAAAAAAAATATTCTTATTAAATAATCTTTCTAAACTACCATTTTTGCTTTACTTTAGAGTAAACTGCCATTTTGGTCCCTGTGGTTTGGCCAGTTTTGCCACTTTAGTCCAAATCTCAAACTTATTACATCTGGGTCCCTGTGGTTTGCATTTTGTTGCCATTTTAGTCCAAATCTCAAATCAGGTCAGATTTCAACAAAAAAAAAACCTGGTTTTTGTCCTTTTCCTCAGGGGCATTTTGGTCATTTTATATTTTATAAATGAAAAAAATATAACAAAATCCCAAACACCCCATATCTCTGCACTCTCTCTCTCTCTCTCTTCTCTCTCTCCTCTCTCTAGAACACCACCACCTCCTCTCCGTTCATCCACCGCCGCAGCAGCAGAAACCGCCATCCGTCGTTCCAATCAAATGTCAGATCAAACAAGAATCCAAACCAAGAATCCCCACAAATCAAAACCCCTTTACTTCCAATCACTCCAAACCAAACCCAAAACCTACACCCACAAATTCAAGAACAAGAACAAACAACCCATCTTCATAAAACCCTCAAAAGATTCGAACAAGAACAAACCACCACCGTATCATCACCCCCACCACCGCATAACCCGAACGGACCTGACCTTGCCCCAAATAGAAACAACCCGAACGGAACAGGGTTGCCGCCGCCGCTGCTGATACTGTAACACCCCGAAAACGGGTTTGGTAATCAAATCACGTAATAATAAAAGACGGGCAAAATACCGTTAGCGGTAAAAGTAACCCGGTAAATATTAGGATTTAAATAAATAAACCTAATATTTAATAAAACGTGAATAAATGCTTCTAAGGAAAATAGAGTTTACAAAAGGCCCGAGTTAACGGGACCTAAAATAAACTTAGTCATAAATATTCCCGAACTCGCTAAGTTAACTAGGAATATTAAACCTAGTTAATAAGAGGGAATATTGTTGAAAATAATTAGGTTGTGACCTAATTAATAACTAACCAAACACGAGGGACCAAAGCCGGGTATCTTGCAAAATGGAATTATAAACTTAAAACAAAACACAACACACACACTCTTGTGTGTGTGTGTGCGTGAAAACGTCCAGGAGAAAGGGGCAAGAGCTCCAAACCCTAGCTCATCCAAATTCATCAATTGGAGGGCCAAACGATGCTTAAATTCACAACCGAACATGGATTAACGATCACCCGAACAAGAGGATCATAAGGTATGTAAAATCTTGATGTTTGGTGAAGTTGTAAAAATCGGGTAATCATCCTAATCGCGAATTAGGCATGGATTAGAGAAGCTTTGGCTAGATTAGTGATGTATATTTACTTAGGAACAAAACCCTAAGTGAAAATCATACATAACATGCTATGGATTGAATGATTTACCACACTAGGTTAAGTGGGTTTTAATCATATGATGAATTTGATGATATGATTATGATTAGGATCATCATGCATGTTAGTAATCGGGAAATACTTAGACAAATTGCAAATTTGAGTATTTGATCATAAGTGATAGTGGTGAATTTTGATGTTAATCTTGGTAAAAATAACTAGTTATGAACTAGTTGTAAATGTGTAAAAATGTATGCACATTAGGTGTTTGTTAAAATGCCTAAATGAAAACTAAGGTGATGAAATTAGAGTGAAAATGTGTATTTGAATAATATGGCAAGTTATGTGAAATATGAAACAAGAAGAGTTCTAATCATCATGTTGATTTGAACTAATGTTGTAAATCATGTGATCGAAAGTAGTTAACTTTAATAAGCTAAGTTAACCAATCATGAAGTCGAATAGTAGTTTCGACTCATGAAATAAGTGAGATGGAATAGTCGTGAATAATTATGACTAATCTAACCATCTTACAATTTACAATGATAGTTTGACGATTAACAAGCTAGGTGAAGGCTTGGGAACAAAGCGGGTCAAACAAAGCAAGAATGACGGAAAAAGCATAATTCGGATGCAAGGTAAGTATAGCTTACACTAGTCTTATATTTTAGAATATTCTCTTATCGTATTAGTTACGAATAAGATAAATACATGATTTCGGTATGATGTTCCGGCGTGTAAACGCATGGAACAAGATAGTCGAGCATGACAAGAAACCATGTTGATGGTTTAAAAGGAGTTAACATCGGTAATTCGATCATTTTAAATGACGAATCTGATTACGTTATGTCAAATAACTTTTGATTTGCGAAAAGTTTTAATAAACCTATAATTCCAATGTATAAGTAATCTTAAGTACATGATTGTTTTCGTAAAATATACGTTAAACCTTGAATTATAAGAACGGGTGTTACAGATACGCGGCTCCGCCGCCGCTGCCCACTGAAACGCCGCTGCTGGTTGCGTGTGGTGGTTCACCGGATAACCAGTCGCCGGAAAAACGAGGCGAATGAGGTTGTTTGGTGGTGTCGTTGCCGGCTGAATCGAAGAGGGAGGATGTGGGTGTCTGTGTGTGTAAGAGATGGAGGAGTGGAGAGTGATGGAGGTTGCGGTGGCCGGAGATCGGTGGTGTTGGCGGCGACGGTGGCGGAGGTTAGGGATGATGTAGGGGTGGTGGTGGTGTGGTGTACGTAGTTCAGAGAGAGAGAGAGAGGGAGGTAGAGAGCAGATGTTGAGAGAGAGAGCAGATGGAGAGAGAGAGAGGGATGAAGATCTTTAAATAAAATCCAAAAAGACCAAAATGCCCTTGAGGAAAAGGACAAAAACCAGGTTTTTTTTTTTTTTTTGAAATCTGACCTGATTTGCGATTTGGACTAAAATGGCAACAAAATGCAAACCACAGTGACCCAGATGTAATAAGTTTGAGATTTGGACTAAAGTGGCAAAACTGGCCAAACCACAGGGACCAAAATGACAGTTTACTCTTTACTTTATAACTTTTGTAACTTTTAGCAATTATTATATTTTCAATATAAATTAAAAAAAAAGAATCTAAACTTAGCTGATAACAATTATTTCAAATAAATATTTTTTTTAAAATTTTTTACCACTTATTAAACTTCTAAATCTCCTAAATTTGTTTATTTTAAATAGATAAATTTATAAACTTTACTTAACTCATTTTGCTTAAATTCATAAAACAATTAATTAAGTGATTATTTAATTCTTAAATTAGTTTAGAGATCCCTAACTCCCTACAATCCTAATATGCCTTAGACACTAAGTTCTTATCTGTTAACTTACTCATGATAGGTTGACACTTCGGTTAATCTTGTATGCTTAAAATATTTACCTATAAAAATTACCTAAAACTGAAAATTACATACAAAAAACCCGATCCGATTAATCCTGGTTAATCCCGAGTAGTCGCTAGTCCCACCTCACCGGCCGACTAGCGAGTTCTCCAACCTTGCATAAAACAACAAAATAACATAAATAAATGAATTGAAGGTACATCTTTAAGTTTCGGATTCTGGTTAGTTTGGTGGTCGGAATTTGTTTTTTTTCAGCGAGAAGATTGCTGTTGTTACCGTCACTGGGCGCTAATCGTTGGGGTAGTGGGGCTGACGGATCACAGAGAGCAAGCAGGAGAAAGAATTGGAAGGGGCGATTTGGGTTAGGTTGTTTTATTTTACTTCAAAATTAATTTGTTTAGGTTAATTCATATATGGCATTGGTTTACAAGCTAGCTTACAATGGATTCTTTATTGCCTTTATTGGGCTAAATTGTTTAGTGAAACTGATAGGGTTAATAATAATTTGTTAAGTAAAAGTGGGTTAAAATCAGTGTTGACAGTTTTTTTTTTTTTTTTTTTTTTTTGATTTTATAAATTTATAAGATTTTTTTTTAAGATAACGGTTGAAATTTTTCAAAGAGTGCGGCCGAGATTTTACACGAAAATTAACACTATTTTTTTTTCAAAGAGGGTGCTCGTCCGTCCACCCACACCAAAGGGTAGGTCCGTCCCTGCTCTATACACATTATTATCTAACGTTTAAACCCCACCTTCTCTTTTCCTTTTCTCTTTTTCTTTTTCTTTTCTCATATTTCTTTTTCTTTTTCTTTTCACTTTTCTTTTGCTCTTTTTAATTTTAGTTTTTTCTACGTATTTAAGTTAAATTAAACTTAACTAAATAATTTGTAATAATCTTGTAAACGTTACTTCCGTTATCTAACTAAATTTAATAAAAAAAAAAACAATGGAGCGAAAACTTTTTGAGGATATATGATTGTATCTTTTAGATTTTCTGTTTCCGTTGCTATGGTGAGTGAACTGCCCACCACAACACGCACCTCCCATTGTAATGTGTGACTCTCATCTCACTGGTTATAACTAAAATATATTATATAACCTACATTTTCAAAAGGATTATACAATATTCTCTCAGAATTGGCTGAGCTGGGTGGTGAAACCAATAGATGAATGCCATGTGGCATCTACTATCTTTTTTTTCTTTGTTTTTTTAGCCACCGACATATATCTATATTAGAGTGTTCACATGGGAGCCTCCATCTTCATCTATATAAAGCACATTTTTCTCTAGATTTTATTAATTTTTCAAAAATATCTCACATCCAACTCTTTATCTCTGTCTGATTCTTACTCACAAACACCTTTTTATTATTATTTTTTTCTCTTTTCTACACACTCACAAAAAAATATAGAGGGTTGAATATGAACCTATAAATATAGAGGTGCACTTACTTTCTTTATATTTTTCTCTACTATAAAGATCCCAATATGGTGATGTTTTTGTTGTTTCCGTTGTTCTTTTCTCAATCTATATATATATATAAATGAGATGTATTTGGGCTACTTGGCACTTGTATTTGGCCATCTTGGCTGATGTGGCAATTCACTTTAGGAGGGAAATCACATATGTAGTCTACAATCACGATTTCAATGAAAATGAAGCGGGATCCGAAATTTGGACGCGGGATCCGTTTGAGTTTGGGTCATCCGTTACCAAATGAATTCGGATCCATATAAAAGTCAACTTTCTCCCTTTTTTTTTCTTTGTAAACCCTAATAGACACTTCATCGCCGCTTTCATTCTTCTGAATCCATCTCTGTGTCTTCTTCACTCCATTGAAGCCGCTTATTCGATTCTTTGAAGTATGTTTATCCCCTACGTATTTCATCCTGAATTTAACCTAATATTTTCGTTGTCATCTACACAATCTGATACTACCATTGTTATTTACCTTTAGTTGTGTAGGAGAAACACCGGTTTCTTTCATCGATTCATTTGCAGGTACGGAATCTTTCTACATTATTGTTGATTATAACGTTTAATCCATTGTAGATGACAACGTTTTTTTTTTATTTTTTATTGTTAATGTTTGAGTTTTCGATCACCAACATCCTACCAGAATTTAGGTTCACCATTATGAGATTACTTAGATGATGTTCTTCCTTCAGCGATTCGTCAATGTTCATCAAAGGTATGTTCTTCGTTTTTAATCTTTGATGTTTTTGTTATATGAATCTAATCGTATTTTTTGTTTTTGTTCTTGATCTCATAAACCCTACACACAATGTCCACATACTGTTCTTCATTCTGTCGCAATTCTTCAATTGGTAACACAGCTATGCCAGGTATGGGTACATTGGCGAACTCGAGAACTTTGTTAAGCAAATGCCGTTTGACCCAACTGCATCTATGTTGATTAGAGTTTTTGATGCATGTCTTGATTATAAACATGAGAGGTTTGGGAAATGGGCAGCTGGTCGTCTTAATGATTTGAATCCATCAGTCCCATTTAGATTTGAACTCATGGATCATAGAAGAATGGCTTGAAGGATCAGCGAGTTGTTTGGTTGAACGTCTGATTCTCAGGATATACTGTTGAATGAGTGTTTGGAGGTGATTATGATTCTCAGAACATCTGATTCTATGGTTTTGGGTGACAACAAAGCGAACCAGCCGGGTTGGGTGACGTTTAACGGTTCGGTTTGATTGTTTAAGTAAATCGATAAAAAAATTGTTTACATGCCGTTGATTAGGTCAATTTGTGTGGGAGTTTCTAATGAATTTTGGTTATCTTCTTTTTGTTTTTTAGGTTTGTAACGGTTGGAGATTGAGGTTAGTAGATGGTGGATGCATTGTGGTAATGGTACTGGTGGCGTTTATGTTATTATTCTTTATATACATTTATTTGTTTATTCTACATAACAGTCTTTTAATATTCTCTTTCTTTTAGGTTCTTATGGCGAGGTTTATCGTTCCAGAATGGTGATGGGACTGTAAGTTGCTTTGTTAATACTATAGTTATCGTGTTAAGTTGTTTATACAATTTATAAAAGTTGTTAAGCATATTGCGTATTTAACTTTGATATGTACAATTTTGCTCTTGGGATACGAATGTCATTGTTTTGGTTCAAGTGGTTACATCATTAATCCAAATACTACTTAATTTTGATTTTTTTAGAAGATATTATGTTTAAACTTGCAAAAGATTCTTTCCAACTGGTACGAAGTTTATTTACTTAATGGTATATGCTCACATTAATATGTTGCAATTTAGAAATTTCCAGGGATGGATTCAAACGGGTCAAAAGTTGCCTGAAGTGTTTTGAGTTCATTCTACGGTATCTTTTACGTTTCCAGTTCAACCAAACTAGAATATGTTTCAAAATTTGTAGCTGCCCTGGTAACCATCCAAAATAATTTTGTATTTTAGTTATTTTGTTTGTCCGTAATTGTTCTCAATTTCTCATGTTGTAGCTTTTTACTTTTGGGTCAGTGCACCTTAAAAGAGAAGTTTACTCTTGACGCAAAGGATTTCAAGCTAATGCTATATGAGGAAATTGTTGAATGAGTTAGTGCCTCATGTATTGAGCTCTTTGTGTCCCTTTGAACTAGACGGTTGTCAGCAGGGTTCTTGATTCGGAAAAAAGTTGTAACAATGACCTGGTATGTTGGTTCATCTTTACCTTTCTTCCACATAGGTTATTATAATTAACCATTTTGGATATGACATAAATTCCCCTTATATATGTTTAGGTCACTGAAAATCAAAAACCTGGTTCTTAGTGAAGAAATGATTTCCACTTGCGTGTTGAAGCAAGTGTGTGCTACAACAAGTTGCAGACAGCTAAATTTGGTTGTGAAGGAACATATCGGCTGTTGTTCAGGTTATAAACAATGATAAACCTTTTTTCTATTACAATTAGATAGATTCCATGGTTGTGCAATCATTTAAAGAAAAATAATAATCTGAAGGATTGTATGTATCTTTTTTTTTGTGTTTGAAATTGTGAGGTTGGAATCTTGGCAAGTGCTACAAAATGGGAATTCCAAAAGTTGTTCCAACTTCTGACATAAACAGAGTTGTTTAACCCGTTTACTCAACAATGGTAAACATGGGGCATGTTTATAGGTAACTGGCCAAATTAGTAATATCGATAAAATGAAGTAATTAAAAAACTGGTCAAATGGGTCATTACTCATTGGTCATTGCATTTTTTAATAACTTAAAATTAAGGTTCCATTTTGTTCGTCACATGTCATATGTAATACATCAATTGGTTTTACAAAGGAATATCTAAAGATTTATGATTATTTTAATGTATGCGTATTATATTTTTTATTTTACTTTGTCATTAGTTTATGTAATATGTAATTTGTTTTGTATTTTTTTATTTATAGACTAATGCTTTCTTTTGTAATACATAGGTTACATGCTAAAGCATACTCTGTGAAAAGGCAAGGACTTTGTTAAGATAAAATTTTGATATATGCGGACGTGGTGGCAATCGATGGTTTTCGGTATTCTTTCTTGACGATACTCTTTAGATACTATGCAATTGGTTTGATTCTGGCATAAATGTTCGATTGATGTTAACTTTTTTTGTATTCATATTAATTTTATGGAGCTTTGTTTATTAGATCGGTGATGACTGAACGTTAATTTTAGTGGAAAATGTTTGAAAATGTTTCAGTTTGTGGATTGCACGGAAGGTGTTTGATGAAATGCTTGAATGGGATAACGGTTTTTTTCATAATATTTGAGTTTATATTGATGGTTCTCTAGGTTTGTGGTGATTTAGTGGAGTTTTTGATGCACTTTTTAGAGATGAATTCATGTCTGTTTATGTTTCAGTTTGTGTATTTCACTGCACGGGATATTCTTGAAACCCTAACCTGTTTTCTACTGCCACAGATTCTTCCATAGCATTCTTCCTCATTCAATCGCTCTATTGGAGAAATCAGTCTTCTACGACGACTTACTATGAGCATCTCTCGATTCTTCGATAGAATTCTTCCTCATAGAGTTTCTTTCGAATTGTAGGTGATGTATGTTCTTTATCCAGATTTTATTTTTTTTGGTATGAACAAACAAATCGTCAGATGTATTGGGTTTCTAGAATCATTTAAAAAATATAGTTACTTTTTTTTTTGCTGTGGATTCCACTGGTCATGAGTTTAATCGAAATCGTCTAATTGCTTTAATGTCTGCTATTGTTTTAAAGGAGGTAAGTTCTTTAAACTGTTTAAAAATATAGTTACTTTTCATGAATTGAAGTTAACCTAAAGTTTTTATTTTGGGTGTTTGGATGCGCTTTTTGTAAGTTATTATTGGTTACAAGTATCTCATTATTTAGGAATCACATGGTTGAGGTAAGTACATGTATGACGGGCAAGTACATCCGTGTAAGGAAAGCACGTCTTCTGAGTGCAGGTTAAGCGTCATTTTCAGAATAAATAATCTTTCTAAACAAATATATTAATTTTCAGTTGTTTCTTATTTTCATGCTTTATATTTTGGATTTCATTCGAGGTTGAGGTTATCGGACATACAATCTAGGTGTATAAGACAGTGAATGAATATTTTCTTTTATAATCTTTTAAGTTTAAACATATTTTCTAAATGTCCAGGCATTTGATGTGTGGTCAGGGAAAAGTAGGATGACACTTCACCGACATTGCGGTCCTTCAACTTCGCCGACTTCGCGTCAAGCGTCTCAACGGATTCGGTCTCTCCGGAAGGAGGTTTGTTAAGGTTTTTCTTAATTAAGAAGTTAAAGAGAAGACACAGGAGCCGGGATGAAAGAGAAAAAACTGATGGTCTTTTTCGTTTTGGTGATAAATTTGGTGGTTATAAAGAGGAATCGAGTTCAAATGAGAGAGGAGATACAAGTGGTGCTCTTTGGGATATATTTAGAAGGGAAGATGTGAAGATTTTAGAGGAGTATCTATTGAAGCACTCTAGAGAATTTCGACACACATATTGTTGTCCTATTAATAAGGTATTTCTTATGGTTTGCTCTTGATCTGTTGGTTTTTCATTTACGGATTTTGTCTTATTGTTGAGGGTTGATGTATATAGGTTTATAACCCTATTCACGATCAAGCATATTACTTGACATTGGAGCATAACCAGGAAGCTAAAAGAGGAGTATGGTTAGTATCTACTTACTTATGTGTGCCTATAAATTGTTACAGATATGAGATAGTTGTGACCCTTTTAGGTGTGGAACCATGGACTTTTGAACAACATTTGGGAGAAGCCGTTTTCATTCCTGCTGGATGTCCACATCAAGTGCGAAATCTTAAGGTAACTTCCATTTCAATTATTTAACCGTGACTTATTATTATCATACATCAACACTCAATAGTTTTGCAAAAGTTTAAGTTTTTAGGTGGTTATTGCGTTTGGTTTTGGTGGGTTTTGAAAACTAGGGTTTTTAATTGTGTTGTGTAGTCTACAAGTGTGAGATGTGAATTGTTTTCAGTTCTTTTGTTTATATTGATGTTGAGTTTTATGAATTGGGGGTGGGGTGAAGTTTTAAATTTTGCTAAAGTTTTCGTTTTGGGGGGTAATTTGGTTCTGTTTTGGTGGGTTTAGAAAGTTAAGGTTTATGGGAGAGTGTGCTTCTTTGATCTTCTAATTACATTATTGCTTCAGTTTCTCGAATTTGGTTCTTGCTTTATTTCAATTTTGCAAAAAAAGGTTTCAGTTTTTGGTTATAGGTTGATTAATAATGCAAATTGGGTTCTGACATCTTTTGGGGATAGTTAGCTGTATGGTTTCGAACGTTCTTTAGAAAAATGGTGATTTTCATTAGCTATAATTTTGGTGGGTTTAAAAATTGGGGTATCTAAAGTTTTTAGAAGAAAATTGGTAATTTTATAATTTTGGTGGGTTTAAAAATTAGGGGTTCAAACATTCTTCGAAGAAACTTGTAATTTAAAGCCATATTTTGGTGGGTTTAAAAATTAAAGTTTCGAAAGTTTTTTAGAAGAAGTTTGGTAATTTGTTTTTGCTGTATTGTATATGGCTACGTTTATTGATGGTTCTGGTTTTGATTTGGTTTCAATTTTGTTTTAGCAACATGATTTTCGATGCTTTCTTTTTGTTTTGTTTTGCATTGTTTCCTTATTAGTTCAAGATATGATTCATTGGTGAATTATCAAAATTAACGGTTTGGCTGTTTTATGATGTAGATTGAAGCCAACTCTAAGTTTACTAACAAAAACAAATGTCAATTTCATATTTACCAAAATATCATCATCAGTTATGGAGGTATGCATTATCTAATCTATATTGATCTTTAACTTTTACTTCAGCTTTAGGATTAAAACAGAAAATAAATTGGAAGAACTGAAATTGTGCTTAGCAGTGGTCGGAGATGAAGAGATGATGATAATGATGGTTTCCGGTGACCGAAAGACCGGAATGAAAGCGGTGGTGATGGTCGATAGTGGTGGTTGTGGTTCAAGTTGGTGACGGTGATGGTCGATAATGGTTTTTATAATTAAAATTTTGAGGATTTTTTACTGGAAGGAGATTTGTTAAGGTCTTTCTTGATGTGGGTTGTCTAAAAAAAGCCACAAAATTGGGTTAAAATTGCACTTTCTTTTTAATTTTTTGATGTGGGTTGTAGAAAAATTCACAAATTTGGGTTTAATTTATTGTTTCATTGGATCTTCGGTGCAGGGCCACGGTTGGGCGATCAAGAGAGCAACATACACAACTAGAGCAGGTGGTGGTCGTAACCATTTTAACTCTTTAATAAATATTGGTCAATAGTTTCTTGCTGATTTGACTAGAGGTGATGATTTCTGACCATTAAAGTGATAAAAAGAAAGTTAAGGTTTATGAGAGAGTGTGCTTCTTTGATCTTCTAATTACATTATTGCTTCAGTTTCTCGAATTTGGTTCTTGCTTTATTTCAATTTTGCAAAAAAAGGTTTCAGTTTTTGGTTATAGGTTGATTAATAATGTAGATTGGGTTCTGACATCTTTTGGGGATAGTTAGCTGTATGGTTTCGATTGTTCTTTAGAAAAATGGTGATTTTCATTAGCTATAATTTTGGTGGGTTTAAAAATTGGGGTTTCTAAAGTTTTTAGAAGAAAATTGGTAATTTTATAATTTTGGTGGGTTTAAAAATTAGGGGTTCAAACATTCTTCCAAGAAACTTGTAATTTAAAGCCATATTTTGGTGGGTTTAAAAATTAAAGTTTCGAACGTTTTTTAGAAGAAGTTTGGTAATTTGTTTTGCCATATTGTATATGGCTACGTTTATAGTTTAATTTCATAATTTCCTTTAAATCGTCTACTCAAGGGATGTTTGGGATTTGCTTATGATAAGTTCTTAGTCTTTCTAAAATAAGAAGTTTTCAAGAGAGTGTTTGGGTTTGATTATCTACTTGAAAACATTTCAATAAGGCATAAGCAAATAAACACTTAAGTAAGCAATTCTGAACACCCACTTACATTTCTGCTATAATTGTTTGAATTCAGTTCTGTGCTTAGTTTATTTTGCTGAAGTGTGGACTTTCTGGGATAATGTGGTTTATATTTGGTAGGTTTTGAGTTTGAAAATTTTATTGGTTATGAGCATGGTTTTAAAGAACATTTATTTTTGTGAGCTTTTTTTTTCACTCTTTCACTGATGTCGTTGCTTAATTTTGTGAATTAGGTTCTGGGTGTAGTTCAAATTTTGGGGAATAAATGTTTTGATTTTGTGGGTTTTGGAAATTTGGGGTTTTTTTTAGGTTTGTATTGGTTAAAACAGAGTTAGTTTAACCCAAATTAAGATTTGGACCGTTGTTGGTTACCTTTTTAAGCAATCAACACTACTTTTTAAGTTAGCTTTATCGTTCAAAAAAACAAAAGATAGAACTTAACACAACGGTTCCTCTTTTTGTAAAGGATTCAATCAAAATAACTTTTGATAAATCGACTTTGTTCGACACATGTTCTTTATTTTTTCTTCTTAAAGGGGCATTTAGGGACATATAAGAGCGATCACGATAGAATTGCTTGATTTTGATTTGTTGCATGTTTGTTATGAATTTATTTATTTTGTTATTATAATATAATTTTGTTTAGTTTTTTTTGTTTCTTTTAAGGGCGATCTACTTGCATTTCTATAATTTCTGTAACGTGAAAAGACCCCTTTACCCTTCGTTCTGTATTGCAATGAGTTTTTTTGGCAAATCTGTAGAGGTGGCAATTTTGAACACTTATAGATAAACAGGTCTATTTGGGATATGTATTTTATCTTAAATGGGTCAAGTTAATGAATTAGGTTAATTGGGAATGGGTTGAATGGCTCGAATGCTCAATAGGCACACACGGTTTAATTCAAATGCCTTAACCCGCTTCTAATCAACAGTTTTACGTGTAGTTTCTGCCAAAGGAACCTGGGACCCTGAAGAAGAACGAAATCGTGTTCACCGCACCAACAGGTGAAGAAATAACCAACCGAAAGCAGTTGGAGCCGTACCTGAATATGGGTGGCAAGGTGGTCAAGTTGGGGGTTTGGGTAATGGGTGAAGATGCGTTTGGGTTAGGATGAGTTTGGATCAGAATGGGTATCTTAAAAAAAGGTTAGGACGGGTAAGGTAAAGATGAATTTGGGTTAGAATGGGTTGGGTTAGGATGAGATGATAAAAAAATAAGAAAAAATAATTTAATAATAAAAAATGGAAAAAAACTAAAAAAAATATAATTAAAAACTAAAAACAAGAAAAAATATAAAATATAAAAAAACAAAAAAAATATCATGCAAACGATCTAAAAGACCAAAACAGTAACTATTTAATTTACTAATCTTCCTTTCTAAAAGACCAAAACAGTAAGTAATTACTTTACTAATATTTCCAAATTGACTGGTTTAACTAATTACTTTGCTCTTTTTGTTTTGTTTGTTCTATTGGAGTGGGGTTCTTGGACTGTATCTTCCCAGCTCCTCCTTCCTGGGAAGTTTTTTTTTTCTCTGTTTGTTCTATTGAAGTGGGGTTCTTGGACTGTATCTTCCCAGCTCCTCCTTCCTGGGAAGTTTGTTTTTTCTTTGTTTGTTCTATTGAAGTGGGGTTCTTGGACTGTATCTTCCCAGCTCCTCCTTCCTGGGAAGTTTGTTTTTTCTCTGTATAGATATAGATTGTAGGCGTTAAAAAAGACAAAAGACATTGTATTAGTAGTTTAGTACTCCTTATTATGTTGTTAAGGTATCAAAACATTCATCAAGTACTTAATGAACCACTTCCATATATTTTTGCCACCTCCTCATATAATGTTTGGAAATTCCTCCGTTAATTGTTGGCGGGATAAATAAAAATTCGAGACAAAAGTTCCAATTCATCATGTGGTAGTCTTTTGTATTTTTTTTCTTATTCGATGCTGGTACTTTTTTCGTAATTTAATCTATAATGTAATTCATTTAGTGTTTTGATAACCAAGTATGTTAAAATTCATAAGATGTATCACCTATGTTACCATTCCAATATATTTTTAGCATAAGTTTAAGTTATACTAAAAACGATTTATTATTTAACCTTTTTTGAAATAAATACATTCGGAATTTTCTTAACGTCACTTTATTTGCATTTGTTTTATTTACACACTGTCGGGAAGGTTCATCGGGGAACACTAAAAAAGTGGGGAACCGAGAAACACTCATTAAAATTCAACTTTATATGTTAAAAATCAATTCGTTCTAAATTTTTTCGGCGCTTTTCTTAACTATATTTTCACTTTGTCAATAAGTAATTTATGTAATGTGTTACTTTTGTATTTGTATTTGTATTTGTATTTGTATTTGTATTTGTATTTGTATTTATATTTATACACTTTGTGATAATGTAAATTAAATTTTCCTACCCGGAAAGTTTGTAATACACATCCGGTCTTATTAATTGTATTCTTTTAATGATTCAGCTTGCGACTTGTATAATTCAAATTGATATAGAAACAATCGGTATGGATTCTGTATACGTATAACTTTTGAAAACATGTCTTTTTATTTTGTTTAACGACATAATTTGATTAGTATAAATTAATTTTTCCTACCCGGGAGTATTCCCGGGTTATAACCTAGTGTTATATATAATAGAAACTTTGCTGTTGAAGTGGTTAACTTGTCCTCTATTGGTTTTTTTTCTCCGTCTAACCCTTTTCCAAGCCTTTAGTTAATATTATACATGGTTTTTAGTTTATTATTTTTACTATGTTTAAATTTTCTACTAAAGTTCTGATGTTACACAAAATATAGTAAGCCCAAAAAGTTTTATAATATTTGTATTTATATCCATTTACGAGATGTAAGTTGACAATAAAGTATTAAAAATAGAGTGTTTTCTTGGGTCCGGTGCCGTTCCAATACCGTGGCAAACCACATCGATTCCGACCAAACAACATCGATAATCCAACACAACAATAATTAAATTATAGTAAAAATCATAAACTAATATTATTTTAACTATGTTTTTATTTGAACAATATTAAAGTTATTATTCGATAAGGTTATCTTTTTATATATTTTTTTCAATGTTCATACAGAAATTTTATTAATAACGGAATTGTATTTGAAATAAACATTTTTCATTAGTAACAAAATAGACTATGTAGCTTCTTTGTTTTATGTCGTATATGTGATAGTATGGAACAAAATGCGCTCACCACCTTTCTTACGAGACACCCCCGCCGCGTAGTGCGATGTGTCACCTAGTTTTAAACATTATTGTTTTTATTTTTTTACCTATGTAAAGCAAGTTGGAGTAACACTAACAAACTTTGAATATATTTACTTTATTGTTCTACTCATATTGTTTTTAATTAACAATGTAGTCGTTTGGTTTGAACAATTTAAACATAAGATGATCTTTGATTAACATAATAACTGTAGGTTAATTTTTATCTGGGGTAACTTAAACCTTGTTATATGATAATTATCATATAGTTGTAAACTAACCTTTTTTTATTGTTAATTAACTTAACTTAAAATGTTCATAGTTAAACTACAATATAATAGATGTCGGCAAGTAATTAAGATGGTAACGTTATGGTATGGGACGAGTTTTAGCAATCCTAGAATTAAACTTGATTATAAAACTGTTTGTGCTCCATCACATACCCTTCAAGTACTTGTTACTCATTACCTATAAGGTTCATAGATATAACTGTTTATATTTTTATGCGGTTAAAAGTTACCCATTACCCAAAAACCCACAATTTGAAATTTATAAAAGATAACTCGACCACATTTCTAATGAGTCCATAATATTAATAATTTATATTTTTTAACAATTTCAGTGTAATTTATTTTTGTAGATTGAATAAAATATTAATGTATTTTATTTCAACCAGGTAAATGCTTTCGGCCAATCCCACATGCATCACTTAATACCGCACATGTTAGAAGCCCACAACTTTTTTAAAACGAATTTCAAACCGGTCTCTTTCCTGTCATCTTATAACATAGCTTCGTTTTTAAAAAAATTATGTGTTATAATATTATTTTGTAAGTTTTCATTTTTACATTAAGTTTGATTCTCAATTTTGATTTCGTTTTTTGTGATTTCCTTTTGTCAAGTTGTAAGTTGTAACAGATTCTTGTATCATCTGCCAACCTAATTCCTTTGATGTTGGTATTAGGTTTAGACCTTTAGTGAGTCCAATACCCAATTTCGTTAAGGTCTAAGGACATGTTTTTTCAAGCTCGAACAGGGGACACGAATTCTCAGGGCCCGGCTCTGCTTAGACCATACTCGGAATCGGCTTTATATACCCGAAACTGGTTTTGAAAAAAATAACCCGATTTCCACACCTCTTGTTGCAACAAAAGTAAGATTTGTCTTTACCGACAGCCCGATCACAAGATATGGGCTTATGATTTATGGTAAATCCCCTAGATAATAGTGGTGGAACAAGCATATTCATATTCTAGACTCATGATAGTTGAACTCAGAACTTCAAAAATGACAAATGAAACTCGAGTCTTAGAAATAGAGCTTGAAATAAACCATGGTTGAAATCTTTAGAGTAAAATAAAAGAACAGATATGTACGACAAAAACAATAAAAGAACACGCACACCGTTCAATAAACAAACCGTTCATTAAACAAACATTTTTTAAACAGAAAACTACAAGAACCGCATAATATAGTGTACTATTGACCCGAATTACATACACCATCCCAGCTATACACAACAGTGTAAAATAAAATTAATGGGTTCCAAGTTTACAACAAATTAAGTTTATATCCTTTCCATGTAATCCAAGAATGGAATATAAAAAAGTGTATATATGCATGCATGTTGCATGCTGAGGAAGGAAGGAATCAAAGAGTGGGGTTAATGATAGATTTCTTATGAAATGGTTCATGCCTTACGTGTAACCAAAGATATTCCACTTTTCTTTCCTTTATAAATGGTGCATTAGTGTGTGTGTAAATTGGTATATTGAACTTGCTTATTGATCTCAGAAGGAAATTAATTTGATGGATTCTTCAATTGGTATGTATCTCTCTTTTATTTTATCTATGCTTACTACTAGAAAACTGCTACTATTCCTGCCAAAATTTCCTACGCATTTCCTACGAATGAAGATGCCGACACTTTTCCTACGAAACTCTGCGTATAAGAAAGGGTCTTAGTTTTGTGACAAAAAAGTGACAGATGGATTTGCGTAGGAGAAGCGTCGGAAAATTCCGACAGATTTCCGACTAAATTCGTTTTCATTTTAACCATTAGTCGGAAATTCGTAGGAATCGGTGTGCGTGGGAAAAGTGTCAGTTTTCTTTCCTTTATAATCGGTGTTTGTAAATTGGTATATTGAACTTGCTTATCGATTTGAGAAGGAAATTAATTTGATGGATTCTTCAATTGGTATGTATCTCTCTTTTATTTTATATATGCTTACTTTTGGTGCTCATTTGTCGATCAAGGGGGAGTTTGCTTTAGTTATTATTTTGTATTAAAAATAAAACTATGATTTTGTTTTATATATATATATATATATATATATGTGCATGCATGTAAAAGCGTATCTAATATATCCATTGGGATTACTTATTACCCGTCGGATTTGTGTGTTTCTCTTGAGTATGAAGGAATATCTATAATTTTAGATGATTGAAATTGCCCACTTTTATCATAAGCACATACTAAAAAACAACTCGATGTTGTTCAACGTGCACGTATTATGTCGATTTTGGATAATTAAATGGACATCACCTACTAACATTGATGCACCTAAACCCACACAAAATATTATAATTAGTCTCACATTCAAATAGATGTTTCTTAAGCAGTAGCGGAACTAGACTATTATTATTGGGGGGTTGCAATGTAATTTTTAATCACAAGTAGATATGTGTGTGTATATATAGGGTGGGGGGTTCTATAGTGAACTGTAGTGTATTTGTGAACTAAGTGAACAAATTCTGGTCATTGATTTACATCATCAAATCGTAAAATACACTAGTGTATACGCTAGTGTATTTTCGTCATCTACACTTGTGTATTGATAATCAAGGGCTATGATCAGTTCACTAGTATTCAAAATCAAGGGGGTTGTTCACAAATATATATATATATATATATTAGATTGCTATAAGCAAGACATTTTAACAACCAATATATGTTTTGTTAAGTTTTTTTAATGAAAGCTTATTGTAAGAAATAGATTTTTACATAAAACTAAATAATCTATTCATTGGAAATGGTGCTACAGTAATCAAATCTAATGAAAATAATAACAAAACAAATTAAATTATATAAATTTTATACTAAAGAAAGTAATGAATAATTAAACAAAATTATACTTTATACTAAAGAAAGTAATGAATAATAAAAAAATAAAAGTTGAAATTACTGTCGCTGATGTTTTAGAGAGTTAATGAAAGCCCAAGTTAATGAAAGCCCAAACAATATGTCAAATACGGATTTATTACTTAAGATTTGGGCCACATCTATAATTTTTAAAAGCCCAGTTACAAAACCTAATAACCCCCTCGCTGCACTCACCGGAGAGAAATATGATCATCAGTTGGTCACCTTACCTACCTTCTTGGCTTCTTCTCTTCTATTTTTCTAATCGAATAGTGATTTTGTGTAACATAAATATGTTATTGATGTAGTTGCTATGGACCCACTCCGTCACTTTAGTCACGAGCATCCGCTGAACCTTGTGCATCTGCCGCAGCAGTTGCATCACAGAAATGAAAATGCGGACGATGAGGACGAGGATGAAGTTGAAGATGAAGTTGAATTTGTGGAGGAAGACCGTCAATGCAACCTTTGTAAGGAACAGATCTGGTCATTTCATGTGTGCTACTACTCCTGCAAGACTTGTAACTACTCATTGCACAAATTCTGTGCTGAGCTAACCGAGGACCTACAAAATCACCCGTTACATCCTGGCCATGATCTTAAATTTTTTTCAGGTGATTATGAGTTTAAGTGTCAGGTCTGCAATCTTATGCAGAAGAATATCCCTCAGTATTATTGTACTACCTGCGAATTTCAAATGGATATATTTTACGAATTTCAAATGGATATAATTTGTGCTACTTTGCTGGAGCAGAAGATAAACCACCATAGTCACCCTCACCAACTGGATCGAATGCCCTGGCCCATAGTATCAGGTTGTGTAGCTTGTGGTAACAAACATGAAGGGGTCTTCTTTCACTGTACCACTTGTCCTAGGTTTTTAATCAACCTGGAATGTGCTTTGCTGCCTACCAAATTACTTATACAAAATCATACTGATGGGACTTTCACTCATTCTCATCCACTTACGCTTGCCTATTCCTTTCCACATTCCGAATATCAAGCTAAATACTATCCCTTTTGTAGAGTTTGTGGTGGCAGATTCTATTCTCCTTTGTGGATTTACAAATGCGATAAATGTATGTATTACGTGCATGTTGATTGTGCGACTTCAAAGAAAGAGCCGTTTATGTCCATCTTCCAAACTACAAGTGAGCATTCTCTTCTTCGTTTTTATAATTCTTTTAGTTTGTGTCTTAATCTAACTCCAGGTATATCTTTAATCAGGCCTTGGCAAAACTTACAAAAATTTTAAAGAAGATGAACATCTGAATCTGCTCCATTGTCCATTTCATGATGAAGGTGACAATCTTCTGAAGCGTTATATGTCTAATCAACACAAGTTGATTGGTGACTCCAAACAACATGAGGGTGAGATGCTCAACCATGCTAGCCATCAACACCCACTCGTCCTCTTCGACAAACAAACACCAGTAGGTGTTTCTCTGCATGACCCCATGAAAAGAATTCAACTCTTATGTGATGGATGTGTGAAACCAATCATGAGGGTACCCTTTTACATGTGTTGCCAATATGATGATGAACAATATTGTTTTGTTCTTCATGAATGGTGTGCCAAACTACCGCCTGAAGTACAAGAATATGTGGGCCATCCTGAGCATACTCTTTTTCTTCTGACGAAAATACCTGGTAAGTTCTTTGGTGTCTTCAAATGTGCCGTTTGCCGGTTACCATCCAATGGTTTTTCATATGGATGCACAATATGTGATTTTTATGTTGATATCAATTGTGCATTCATACCTAAAGAAATCACACATGACGCTCATCCAAATCATCTCCTATCGATAATGAAACCTTCAGATACGCAATCTGTAAAATTTTGCAAAGCATGCAGACTTTTGGTGCGCCGGAGCAAGCTGGTATTTCATTGCCCTTCTTGTAATTTCTACATTCATGTAGAGTGTGCTTTGTTATTGCCTAGAGTGATTAAGCACAAGCTCGATAAACATCCTTTGAACCTAAGATACGAACCAGCAGAGAATCATATTAGCGAATACTTTTGTGAAATATGTGAGGATGAATTAATCCCTTGGAAGTGGTTCTATCATTGCACTATATGTGCCCAGTCAATGCATGCTGCTTGTGTGCCCTTGATACTTCAATGTGAACAACATACATATGCCAAAAATCGCAAATGCGTCTATAAGTTTCTCAATGTTAAATTTGGAGGCACGCTTGAGATCAAAGATCACCCACACCGCTTGGCCTTTGTTCAAGGACTTGAGAGCGATGGCAGGTGCAGTAAGTGTCGTGGCCGTGGCCGTGGCCGTGGCCGATTGCAGTACCAGATGATCTTTAAGTGCTTGGAGTGTGAGTTTGCATTAGATTTTGAGTGTGCCTCTTCATCTGTCAATTGATCAAGCTCATTGGCTTATACTTCGGTGCATCTATACTGTTGTAATATTAATTATTATGTGGATCTAGTCATTTCTTTTGACTAGTTTGGTTTCTATGGTTTATCAATTAAATTGGAGTATCTTGTTTCAACTTTTAGTTAGTTATATACAATCTTATTTTGTCAAATAAAGAAAGAATCTCGTTTGTACGCCTGTGTATTGTAGGTTTTATCCTTCAAGATTGTGTAATTTTGGTAAAACAATTTCTTTGTAGCATTTCATCAAAAAATTTCCGGTACACTTGTTCAAGAAATGTGTTTTTTTTTTTTTTTAGTTTTCTAAAATACCCTTCACCGAATAAAACTTTGCTTCAGTTTTGACCGAATATTAAAAGAAATTATTGGTTCCATGTCTCTCTCTGTATAGATACATATATACGGAATTGTCACCGTATTGATCTCACCTATGATATTAATTTGATCAAAAGCCTATTCTAATGTTTTTTGGAAACTTTAATTATATATATTATAGACAGCGTAGAATTCAACTGCTATGAGAATCCATCTTGACCGTCAGATCTGTTTAAAAATAAATCATGACCGTGTAAACTCAAGAAAATAACTGACCCAGGCGGTTCAGACCTTCTCTCCTAATATGCTAAAAATCCGGTACTATCTCTCTCACGTTCCATCGGTTTCCCTTTTTTCCTCTACACGACGCAGACCTCTGTAACTGAAGTGGCCTCCGCCTCCATTACACTAGAAAAAATAACTGCTTTTTGGGCAGTTGCTGGAGGTTATGTGCTCTCTCTCCTAAAAATTGGCAGTTTAGAGTGGTTAGCTACTTTCTCTCCAAAAATCATGGGTATATCCCGTAAAAAACCACCCATGATCTACAAATCTACAACTGCTTCTACGATTCTCTTATATCCCACTGCAATTCCCTTTGGAACACTTGAAACGCCCAACATTGATGTGTCTCCGACGACGGCCTTAACCCTAATCAGCCCTCCGATCGGTGGGGGTCGACTTGCACAGATTTAGGGTTTCTCAGGCGAGTTCAAGGTAAAGGAATTCCCTTTGGAACTGTTTTATCTGCTGAAGGAATTGTTTGTTTTCATTTCTCTGTACACAATTTCGTTATATCAAATAATTAGAAAAAATGAATCTTCATGTTTACAGGAATCAAAGAATTATAATTATGAGATTATGACCATGAACAACCCCTCACCCAACCCGCCAAATGGTAATAGTCTATATATCGTTTTATTGCACTTTCAGTTCTGTATGTAGATCTTGGTGTTTATGAATTATTTCGATGATTTGGTTGCAGTGAAAAAATATATGGAACCTGCTTTTTGTCAGATTTACCATAATCTCTGCAACGGTTAGGACTTTTGTTTATTGTTCTTCTTCAATTTGTTATGATTTTGTTTTTTTTTCCCTAATAAATGAGACATTAATTGCAGCTTGTGCCAGGGAGCACAATGTATGTGCTAAATGCTCATGTCAGGTTGACCGTATCGTTGGAAGGTATGATGATTTTTCGTTTTCTCTTGATTTGTAGAACAAAAAATACCTCCAGTATGTAGTTGTATGTGTGTAGATAGCATAAATTTCTCCATGGGGTTTATAACTAAATATGAAAAGGGATAAGAAATGAACTTACAATTTAAAAATTTTAAATCTTTTTTCTTTCCTTCAATTTTTAGTGTTTTTATTTCTTAGTCTATTTAGTTGACTATTGTTGAAACAGGCACAAAGATGGAGTCATCTTCCAAAATATATGGAGATGGAACAGAAGAATGAATGTAAAAGCAGTAAATTTGTTTTTGTTTGAATTATGTTCAGGCTGATTGTCTATCCATTCACTTCAACCTGTATGATGTTTTCTTAAATAACATAATTACCTAATTCTTTAACGATATGGCCTGCAGGAAGTAGGGGTGAGCAGAACATAGTCGGAAATGTGAGAACCGTCAACCATGGAACCGAACAGTGAGTACCACATAGTCTGATCCGTTTCATAATTAAGGTTCGGGTTTGGATTCTGTATTTCACATTCAAACGGTTAAGTGGTCGGTTCTAGGTATGACCTGACAACTAGGTTAGAACCTCGAGACCCGAATATGAAATATGCCGATAATCACGTGTGTTCTGAGTAGCAGGTATGTATCCAATGGCTCACATATATATCGGATGTATATATTTGGATATGTGTGTGCTCTGGTGAATGTGTGATTTTGTGTTCCTATGTGTGAGTGTATATATATATACACACGCGCGTAAATGGTTCCGACACGGTAATGTAATTGCCCGTTTCTGCATATGATTTTGGTTTTTGAGAACCACTTGGAACCTACCCTTTGGACCCGTTACATATCCAAACCAGACATGTTCTAGACGGTTTGGTTGTTGTTTTACTGCAAAAAATCATATGATTTTGACAATCATTCGTATCCAATGCAGCTTCAATAATGAAGCATGGGTGGATACATGAGTTTTTTCAATCTAATGCCTTGCTGGAGATTGTATTTAGGATTTGGATGGATTTTGCTAGTGTTTCACAAATTTTGATTATATAAGGAATTGATTGAAAATAGGACCAAAAGGACATTTTTATATGTTATTGTCTTTATAGTAGCATGCTTTAGGAGATAAAAAGTCATCTTTGGAATTTAACAAGATGAATACATCAACTACAGCTAAAGAGACGGCCAATTCATTTCATAACCATGGTAATGCTTTTACCTTTGTGCACATTTTAGTTGCTTTTGTTATGCCCCTTTATTGTTTTTTAAGTATAGTGCTAATGTTCCTAATTTACATTTCAGAACGGGAACTGAAAAATGTTTTTTTTAGGTTTCTTTTTTTTTTTTTTTTGTGATATGTACATACTCTGGACAAAATGGGTGTGTTTTGTGGTTGCAGATGTTTAATCTCAACCCTTGAGTACTGAAGAACATGGTTGGAAAGTGAGTCCTCCAACACAGCAAGTATGATTCTATTTTAGAAATTGATCAAGCCTTTTTTTACCAGGTTAGTTGAAACTCAAAACCAAGCGCAAGCATCTGGCAATTAATCAGTACTTTCTGCACAGAATCAGATTAACTTGTATAATTATTTCCCACCCGAATGAAGATGAAGTTTAACGCACGTATCTCTTTTGTAGGCTATCATTGGAGTTGCTATCAAGTCAAGGTCAGATAAAATTTAACCCAAGTATCTCTTTTGTAGGTTATCATTGAATTAATACGATTCATGGTGAGATTAATATGATGGGTTGACTTTGCAATGTTTTATCTCTGAAAAGTAGCATGGGTGAACATCGAAAACTTAAAAGACTCGATGCAATCCGAGTTATTGAAATTGTCTTCAACCTTGCTTTTTCGTTAATAATGGGTTCATATTATACGTATAAATGTAAATAAACACTTTTGTTATTACAACACTAAAAACCCGTCCACCGGACGGGTATACTACTAGTTAATAAATAGCAAATGAGCTACACTCAAACTTTAAAAACTAGTAAGAGCCAAACTCAAGCTTTATACACGTAGTTTGAAACAAAGCGTGCTTGAACTCTTTTAAGTTAAACAAGCAAGGTTCGACCGACTCATTCACATTCCTACATATTGCTAAACCAAAAGAAAAGGAAAAAAAAGAGTTTGTAGATGCGGTACTTTATGACGAAAACTTGGTAGATAAACGATGTAATAGTTGGTAGGATTTTTGTAATAGAGTTTTGTAGTTGGTCCAAGTGTTGGCATACTTAGGAACAACTTCACCTTAACTTTGGCGCAGGTGACCCAAGTGGCGCAATTACCAACAACTACGCATATGTAGTTGGTGTAATTGAACATGTTGGCACACTTAGTCGTGTGACCCTATAAATTTGGAGTTTTTTTTTTCTTTCAAAAGGGTGGAATGGGAAAATTATTTACCAAAATGGGTGATTTGAAAAATTACCAAAATAGGTGTTTTTGTTTATTAAATTTAACTATCTATCTATATTTTTTTCTCTTTTATTTCTTTATTCGGTTAACCTATTATAATCTATTTCTTCCATTCTATTTTGTCGACTTGTTTTGAATCAATTTCTAATACTTTGCTAAGCTAAGCGTCCTGATAAGAAAAGAAAACCAATAACAGTTATTAAAATATTGTGAAAATATATGAAAACTTAGAATATTAGTTTGATAACAGTTGTGGAACAAAGACTCTTCTAACATGTTGGAACATAAATGGTTTAACATTATATGATTTTTGATGCTTTCTAATGCCTTTTTGTGAAATCAAATTAACACAAAATCAACCTGACGGCAATAACCTATAAACACATGACAAAATCAACATGAATGAATCGTTGAATCCGACCACATGAAATCGTTGAATCACACATAATCGAATCAAACCAAACAATCGAATACTGATCAAATACAATCTCGAACAATCTATATATATAGCATGCTAAATTTATATATATATAGCAATTTAACACTAACAATTTATTATACTCTCGTACCATTAACTATATTTTCCCTTTGTCAATAAGTAATTTATGTAATGTGTTACTTTTGTATTTATATTATTTATACACTTTGTGATAATGTAGATTAAATTTTCCGACCCGCAAAGTTCGCGGGTGATAACCTAGTACAATACATAATCGAACCACACAAACGAACAATACGGAATCGTGATAGTTTTTTGAGAGAGTTTTTTTTGAGAGATTATAAGTGCGTGTTTTATGTGACAGTTTGTACACACTTTCAATCAATAAAAAACAGGTTTATTTACGTATTGTTGTTCTACCTATGTTCAAACATTCGTGTGTTGGATTCCGCACATCATACGTGTGCGTGACTTAGAGAATTGGATCCGTGTAAGTGCATAGGGACCTACAGAGTAAAATAATCGGATGGTCCTTGTGGTTTGTCATTTTTCACCTTTAGTCCCCCAACTTTATAAAATAACATGTATGTTATGTTCCTTGTGATTTGCTTTGTTGTTACTTGGATAGTCCCTTAACTAGATGACCATTAGTTTTCCAGTTAAGTTAAGTCGATGTAAAATTACAAAATCTCCCTTACTATTAAAAATCAAAATTAAAAAAACTAAAAGAGAAATTTAATTAATCATTTAAACTCACGTGTGCCCCGCCATTGATAAAACCGTACCTAAATAATAAAAAAACAAATTAATTAAAAAAAAAAGCCTTGTGGGCTCCACCCCATTCCCACCGTCACCTCTTCTTCACTCCATAATAGGGATGAGCACGGTACCCGTTTGGTACCGAACCGGTACCGGTACCGAAAAAGGGGAAAAGTGGGTACCGGTACCGGTACCGAATACACCGGTTCGGTACCGGTACGGTACTGGTACTTACCGGTGTTTTACCCGTAAATACTGGTACCGTACTGGTACCGGTACCGAAAAACGAAGAAAGTGGGTACCGGTACCGGTACCGAATATACCCGGTACGGTTCGATACCGGTACGGTACCGGTTCGGTACCGATACCCGGTACCAAATACTCATCCCTACTCCATAAAACACAACCATCAACCATGTTTCCACCATACCATACCCACCAAAAATCCCCGCGACCCTCTTTCAGAAAACCCCTTGTCGTATTCGTTACCTACCCTCACTTTTCTCTTATTCTTTTTTTTTTTCTAGAGAAAAAACCACCTAGTACTTCCACTAGCGATGAGTTCCAGATTTGATACGAAAGTTTCAAGTTTTTGGGCCGCTATACAACAAATTGGTGATGAGTTCTAGATATAAAAATGACCTCGCCATCACCTAAAACATGTCTTTGGGTGACATCATGCGGTAAGGTGGGGAGATTGGGTGGATGGCGGTGCGGGAGGTAGGGGTGGATGATGAGACATGAAACTTTCTTTTTAAGGATTCTTGCATAATTTGGCCTATAATTCAAGTTTTAAGATGATAAGCAACTATATAAATAACAAAATTCAATTCTGAGACATGAACTTTGTAACAGAGAAGTAAAAAAAATTCATAGCAAACCTTAAACAACTAGATATGTACCAAAATTCCTTAAACAATTTGGCCTATAATTCAGATATAAACAAAGATTCATAGCAAAAAAAAGGCCTTAAACAACTAGATATAAACCAAAATTCAAGTTTTTTATTTCATTCCAATCATCAGGGCAAATTCAAGTTAGAGAATAAAAAAAATTCTTACCAGTGGAGGCGGATAGGGCGGCGGAGAGGGGGGAAGAAGGAGGAGCCGGCGGTGGGAGGCCGGAGGCGGAGGAGGGAGGCCGGAGGAAGGAGGAAGGTAGAGGGTTTCTTGAATAGGGATGGTGCGCAGGTAAATACAGAGCGTCTTTTGATCGCTGTGTGTGATCTGATTATCTTTTAGTTGTTTTGAAAGACTATTAGACTGAAGGGAGTGGGGCGTCCTCAAAAGAGGGCGTCTTGCGACACGTGGCGTTTGGGGGCGGCTTGGGGCGTCCTCAAAAAAGGGGGCGTGGTGTTCATGGCAACTCAAGATGCCACCAAGACCTCTGATTGGTTGATTTGTTTGAAAAGGGGGGGGGGGGGGAGTTCTTGGAATTTTGTGCCAAAAAGTTGTTGTGTGAGAGGGAGGAGGCGACGAGAAGAGGACGGGCTCATGGGGGACGCCCCCTAGAACGCCTCTGGGGGCGGTGTTCATGGCAACCTTGGGCGACTTGGGGGTGGGAGTCGCCCCACTCCCTTCAGTCTTAGAATACCTAATATTAAAATCAGATTTAAAAAAAAAACACAAAAAAACAAAAGAAGCATGGATCGAACCGGGATCTTTTGTGTGTAAAGAAGGGGTTTTACCAATGCACCAAACTCAATGTCATTATCATGGGGTCCAACTAAATTATTTTATGGGGTGCATAGAAAATTTTCTATACCGCTTCTACTATTTTTTTTAAAAAGATTGGGGTCCGGGGACCCCGTTCCGCTTAACGTGGGTCCGCCCCTAACCATCCATTTACTTAATCAAGGGCTAAGATTAAATGGGTGAAATTGAAAGAAAAAAAAGGAGGCGCGTGGGTTTGTTCAGGGGCATTCTAGTCAAGTTAAGGCAATAGTTTCTCTCTCCTCCAATTCCCCCCATTATTTAAATGTTAATAACTCTTTCATACGACTTTATTTTTTTTATAAAAATTGCACCAACAAAACGAGTGTTTTTTTATCTTTAAAACGAGTATACTATTGCTATATTTTCGATTTTTTTTTTTGAAAACCTAGTTGCGTAAAACGCAATGGAAAAAACCCAGTTGCGTAAAACGCAATACAAAAAAAAACCTAAAAAATGACATTTTTTTTAAACGCAATGCACCAAAAACACAAAGAAATGTCTTATTTGTAAAACGCAATGGCCAGAAAACATAAAGATATGTCTTATTTCCAAAACGCAATAGCTTAAAAACACAAAAAAAAAGTGTACTTTCTAAAACTCAATTGACTGAAAACACATAAAAATGTGTTTTACCTAAAACGCAATGCACAAAAAACACAAAGAAATGTCTTATTTCTAAAACACAATGGCCAGAAAACACTTAAAAATGTCTCCTTTCTAAAACGCAATGGTCTTAAAAAACAAAAGAAAGTGTTCTCTAAAAAACGCAATGCACCAAAAACAAAAAGAAATGTCTTATTTATAAAACGCAATGGCCAGAAAACACTTAAAAATGTCTCTTTCTAAAACGCAATGGCCTAAAAAAACAAAAGAAAGTGTTCTCTATAAAACGCAATGCACCAAAAACACAAAGAAATGTCATATTTATAAAACGCAATGGCCAGAAAACACTTAAAAATGTCTCCTTTCTAAAACCCAATGGCCTAAAAAAACAAAAGAAAGTGTTATCTCTAAAACACAATGGACTGAAAATACCTAAAAATGTGTTTTACCTAAAACGCAATGACTATAAACACTTCAAAAATGTGTTTTTCTAAAACGAATGGCCAGAAAACACATAAAAATGTCTTAGTTCTAAAACGCAATGGCCTAAAAACACCAAATGTCACACCCCAACCGATGGCGGAATCATCGGGGCGCGACACTAGGCGAATCAGATTGCTCAGGAGAATCCATAACAACTATTAGCGACAATATTTAATGCGTTCATTATCCCATACTAATAAACAAATACAATCACATAAGTTATCACAGATGTTGTATTCTCTCGAACAATACAAATCTGACAACCTAGATTTTAGTTGAGTTTCTAGACTCCCTAGCTTGATTGAGATAGTCTGCGATCTAACCTGCAACATACGTTAAAACAAAGTCAATACAAAAGTATTGGCGAGTATACAGGTTTGATATGTAAATAGCGTAATAGATTTAAAAGTGCTGCGAATTCCTACATACATAAACGAGATACACGACATATATACTCATAAAACCGATACTACCAGCTAAGTTCTCGATGCTCGGATACGCGATGGCAAACTAGACCCCGTCGGGAGCTATAGTACTATACTAGTCATGGTGGGACGTCGCGAGTATAAGTCCTAGCACATATGTAACTAGCATCACGTATAACTATGCACATAAGTCATTCGCAAGTGATAAGTAGTTTAAGCATTTGATATAATTCGATTTGATAGCAACGTATGTTACACCCAAAAGTGCAAAAACAAAAAGGGATCAAGTATACTCACAGTGCGAAAACAGCGAGAACACAATTTGATTGGATCGGTTAAGAGTGCGTCTGCGTTAGCCTAAACATTGAATGGTATTGTAAGCGATACATGGTTTAAACGAGAATAGTATCGTAATGACAGTTACCCAGTCGGATGGTACTCATCCGGTCGGATGACCTCATCCGGTCGGACATCAGTTCTTTGGGTCGGATGCTGATAACCGGTCGGATAACCTCATCCGGTCGGATAACAGTGGTTTGGGTCGGATGACATGTTGTTTGGTCGGATGGTATGCTCTCCGGTTGGTTGACATGTTATCCGGTCGGATGACATGTTGTCCGGTCGGATGGCATGTTGTCCGGTCGGTTGACACGCTATCCGGTCGGATGACCTGTCCGGCTGGTTGACAACAGTCCATGCCAACGTCCCGATCAACTGTTTTTTATGGTTTTTGGAAGGAATACATGTGGTTTTACTGAGATGGTGTGATATCGTATTAAACAGATGAAATTTCATCAGTTCCGACCCGTTCTAACGGCCGGGAACCACCCTGTTCCATCAGATCTGGCCGTTCTTGACGGTTTCTCATGTTTAACCCGAAATCGCTCAGTACTTTGATTAGACACATAGATTTTTAGGTGAGATTGTTATAAAAACATGTGGGAATCACCCAGATCTGAGTTGTTTATGGTGAAATGAGGTCACACTTTTGAAGTTCATATGAACTCTTGGTGACATCATCTTTAAACACCTCAAATCAGTAGATTTCGCGGTTAAAAGTTGAGTTTTAAAAGATAGAAAGGTGTAGGATTAAGTGTAGATCGTGGAAGTACAAGATTTAGGTCGAAATCTTACCGGAATCGTGAGAAATCCAGAGAAAAAGGGTCCAAGAGTGTGCTAGTCGAGTGGGAGCTGTCACATCACTGTTCTAGTGAAGTGACAGGCTATTTATAGGCAAGAGAGAAGGGTAGATGAGGTTGGGTGTGCTGGGTCGGATGGCCCATCCGTTCGGATGGCCTAGGCAATCCGTTCGGATGGCCTAGCCATTCCGGTTGGATCTTTGGTGCGGGGAAATTCATTGTTTCAAGCGTTACGATAGTTTTGGGTACGCGTTTCCAATATTTAATCATTATTATTATTATATATATTTAATTACTAGAGGCCGTATTTACGTATGCATATGTTAAAGTTGCGATACAATAATCCGGGTTTCGTTTCGAGTATGCGATTACCTTGCGACACTTCACGGTCATTGGGGAGGGTAGAGTAGGTCCTCTCTCTATGTCATCGTGAACGTTATTGTGCGTTTTAAGTAATGAGTTGCCCTGCGACACATCACAGCTATCAAGAAGGGTTGAATTGGTCCTCACTTGACATCTTCGTGGTTGTCAGCAAGCGCAATGTGATGTGATAGTGATAGAACATGCGATAGTATGCGAAAATATTGTGATATAGCGATGTATGCGATATAGTTACATTATGATCCGAATCTCTGGTGCTAGGCGTAACGAGTGTAGCGAGTAGTAACAATGTACGAAAGTGCGGGTTGTTACAGTCTCCCCTACTTTAGGAAATTTCGTCCCGAAATTAATCCAACAGGTAGACTTTTAAGAGTTGATCCCGTATGAGTAGTGATACAGCGAGTTAATCGGGTGAGAGTTGACAAACGTGAGCGTCACGAGTAAGAGAGAGGTCGACCGCGATAGCGAAATGGCGACGTAATGACAAAAGTAGTATCCCACGAATTGGCGTTCCCGAAAGCGTATCGAGGAGCTTGTTGAGTAGATGCAAATGAAGTTTAAGGAAGAATCTTGAAAAATTTTCCTATAACGTAGGGTTAGGCTGAATATGATAACCAACATTGCAGGAGGATTTAAGTTTAAACATTTAAAAGAACTTGGAAGGAAAACACAGTTTACGATGACTTCCTTATGACATGGTTTCAAGCTGAACGCGATGTTGAACCAACGTCTCAAAGAAGTCTTGTTTTGATATTGCAAAAGGTTTTAAGGAAAAATTGGACTCATGAAAGCTTCCCTTGGGCATGGAGTTAAGCTGAGTCGATGTTACCTCCACGCTGTGGGGAAATTTCACTTGTCCAATGGTTTTAATCAAAAATTTTACAAAATAAGTTTTACAAAAGGTAGTTGACATCGAGCCCTACTTGGCACGTTCCCACGAAAGTTCGTTAATATGGTTAAGACACTTATATATAGGAAGTACCAGCGGCGTATACACCATGTTTCGCTCATATTACTTCCGTTTCGTGAGGCGGTCTCAAGTGTGCCGATAGGACCCAGATAGAATTGCGTTCCCTTGGTCCAAGCGATAGGAGGTCGGACCAAGTCGAAGATAGAATCGAATAGATTAGGCGGCGAGATTGATTGCGAACATAGCGATGACGGTGCATGCGAGTAGCTTGGTGACACGAAACATCAAAGTAGCGTGTCTGATAGGCGACGAGCGATAAGCGGTAAGCGAATAGTACGATTTCGATTAGATTCCACGCTAAAACCCACATGGCATGTTTCCACGAGAGTTTGCTATTATGGCGAAACACCTTATTTGACCATATTAGTTTTGTTCCGTGAAGCGATGCCATGCATACTAACACTACACTGATTGCGATGAATACCGAGCGATGAGCGATGATCGATAAGCGATAAGCGACACGCGATACACAGTAGATGGTAAGTGAGTAAGCGATAAGCGATAACACGAACATAGACACAAGGATAACCACAACACAGCAGGCGATGACGGCGGCGATTGCTAAGTTGCAAGCGATGGAGATACGCGTGATTAATGCGATTCAATTGAATTGATCAACACCACAAAACTTAACTAACATTAGACCCCACATAGCCTATTTCCATGAAGGTTTTGCTGATATGGCTAAAACACTTATATATAGGAAGTACCAACGGCGTATCCACCATGCTTTAACCATATGAGTTTCGTCTCGCGAAACGAGGTCATGTGTGCTAACTTAACACAGATAACGGTAAGCGATAGCGACGAGCGATAGAGCGAGCGATAGATTGATACACAGCAAGCGATACACACAACAAGCGATAGAGATTCACATGGTAAGCGATAGAGATCGCGAGATACACATAATAAACGATAGCGATTGCAAGATAGATTTAAGCGATAATGCGATAGGTTTCAACAAAACTGCGATTGAGTTGCGATGTGGACTTACGACCAGTCTTGTGTCGCTGCAATTGCCCTGTGGGGGTAGACTTACCAAAGTCCATCGATGAGGCAATTGCATTGCGTTGGCAGACTTATGAAAAGTCTCGCAGTGATGTGGTTTGGTTGTTACGCCTTGCGATTGAGCGTAGTGTGTTGAAAATAACCACAATAGTATAATAGGTCTGATAACGTTCAACTTCACGTGGCACCTTCCTCACGAAACTTCGGTAGTATGATTAAGCACACCTTGCTTGACCCCTACTACTTACATCCCGTGATTTGGTGTCACATTTTGTCGAGACGCTTATGGCACCTTAGAATTCACTACGATCCCCGTGCACTGACCAGAATAATCTCGTGTGCACCCGTGATTAGTCGTTCCTTGCACGTTTATCGTACCTTATTTTAAGAGTGCAGTGAGGGTAAAACACATTATCTCGTGATATAGTATATAGTATGTGTGTGAATCTAGTCTAAGTGTGAAACACGAGAGAGAATACGAATTAATGTTGAAAATAGCGACAACATCCATTAGTAGGGACAGTTTCACACATGAAATTACGTCGAAAATTTGTTTCATTACAACACTATCCTACGTCTGTCTGATGTCGAAAACCTTTGCTGGAGTTGCGGTTATTGTACTCAAGTTCTTGATCCAGTGCGGCAGTTGCGGGTGAAGTGACCGTAGCGGTTGCAGTTATTGCAATAGCGACAGTCAGCTCCGACCTGGTGATGGTAGGTACATAAGTAACACTGGGGATGAGCTCCAGTTTAAGATCGCTTTGGAAACACCGGAACTGCTTGAAGAGGCTTCGGTTGCGGCAGTTCGGTTGTTGATGAGTTCGGGCTGGAAATCTTTCGTTTGCGGCTGAGTTTGTCGGTGTTTTGCGAAGAGGTGTCATCGTTGGATGATTCATCTGAGGATTCGCTTGCAGAATCTTCGGCCGAGTCGTCGGAAGAGCCGTCCACAACTTCGTCAGAAGAATCGTCGGCAGATTCGTCAGAAGAATCATCGGCAGACTCGTCAGAAGAATCGTCGACAGGATCGTCTGAATAATTAATGACGATTGCTTGATAAGCTTGCTTGATAGAATTCTTGGAGAAAAACCCTTCCATGAGTCGTTTGTTGTTGATTTATGCGGCTAAGCGGTAAGTTTCTTCAATAGTGGCATGTCTTGCAGCTTCGACAAAGTCGCCCACACACTCAGGCAGGCCGCGAATATACTTTGTGATGGCTTTTCCTGAGGTATCGACTTGACTTGGGCAAATAATGCCCAGCTGTTTGAACCTTGCAGTGTAGCCAGCGTTGTCACCTTCGTCTTGTTTGATTTTCCAAAATTCGTCTTCCAACTTCTGAATCTCGTGGGAAGGGAAATACTCTTTCTTCATGAGCTCTTTCAGTTCATCCCAGGAGAGTGCATAAGCCGCAGAGATCCCACGTTTGTTGCGTTCGGCGGTCCACCAGTCGAGTGCTTGCGATTGAAATACTCCGGTTGCGCAAGTAGTACGGAAACTATCGGGACACCCACTTTGACGAAGGGTAACTTCGATAGAGTCGAACCACTGGAGTAGTTGGGAAACACCTCCTTCACCCGTGAAGACCATCGGGTCACAGGCTTTGAAGTGTTTGTAGAGAAAAGCAGATTGCGGCTCCTCTGTCTTAACGTATTCCGAAGTTCGAGAGTTGATAAGAGAGTGCACTTGTGTGACAATCTGAGGAATGACTTTGACCACTTCCCTGGTCACAAGTGAAGCAATCCTCTTTTCGTCCCTTCGTTTGGCTCGTCTCTTTGCTGACATTCTCGAAGCAGAGTTGTTGGAAGGCATCTAGACAGAGAGAGACTTGGAGTGAGATTCGATCATAATGATTTTTTAGTTTTGCGATGCGATAATATAATAGTAATGCGAAGTCACATAGGAGCCACATAGGAGACACAAGATTCCTAAGTTCTCACAAAATGATTTGTTGGTTTACACATATATATATATATTTATACAGATGTAATTTGTAATCATACATACGGGTCGATTTAGAATACGCGAGGACGCGTTGAGGCGAGAGAGCGAGAGCGAAGGCGAGGGATTATGCATTAGTTTCGTTGCGAACATTCGGTTTTCGTTTTAGATTGCGATGGCTGTGCGAGTTGTGCGTTTTGTAAAACAGGGTGCGAAAATTGATAAATCGGGAAATCGATAAGGCGTATAATAAACACATAAATCGTAATTACGTCCATTAAAGCGTAAAACCAGCGAATCGTAGGCTTAGTAAAATATTCGGAATGCCTCGGGTGTTTAGGCGTCGACTATCCAAGGTAACCCGGCTATACTCAACAAGTTCGTGCACGCGTGTTGACCTAGAAGACTTATGCTTCCACTGGGATGCAGCCCATGGCATTCGTCCTCCTAGTCATCGCGTGGCTCGAGTCATTGTTATGGTTGAGTCCTTGGTGAGAGCTTCTTGAAAAAAAAAATGTTTTTATAGAGTGGAGCGGTTCGTTAAGGTATGGGTTTCACCCCTGGCTTAACAACTTCGCTCCTAATTGTGGTTGTGATCTTCGAATAAATTCGGGAGTTCCACTAGATTTCGAATTGGAGATTTCCGTCGAGATTTGGATGTCACTCCTGACTCAACAGAAAGTTCTCGTGCTAAAGTAATGCGCTGAGTGAGCGATCTTATCGAGAGTTCTTGGTTTTCACACCTAGTCTCGACTGGATCACTAGATTGTATGATGCGAATATTTTCGAAAATGTGTGTATTGTGTCAGCCTTAGAAAAAGGCTAAGTAGTATTTCAGCCTTAGGAAAGGCTTCTTCGTGTGAAGATGTAGTACGCGGTGTTCACACAAAGTTGTAGTTTTTAGCAATTTCGATCGAAGGTAGCAAGTAGGCCCAATACAAACCCCACTGGGTTCGTACGAGTCGGCATGTTGGTACTTAGACTATAGACTAGGTCATTTCTAAGACATCGACCCGGACTAGGTCGAGTCTTGCCTAATTCCCTATAGTTATGGCTCTGATACCAATCTGTCACACCCCAACCGATGGCGGAATCATCGGGGCGCGACACTAGGCGAATCAGATTGCTCAGGAGAATCCATAACAACTATTAGCGACAATATTTAATGCGTTCATTATCCCATACTAATAAACAAATACAATCACATAAGTTATCACAGATGTTGTAGTCTCTCGAACAATACAAATCCGACAACCTAGATTTTAGTTGAGTTTCTAGACTCCCTAGCTTGATTGAGATAGTCTGCGATCTAACCTGCAACATACGTTAAAATAAAGTCAATACAAAAGTATTGGCGAGTATACAGGTTTGATATGTAAATAGCGTAATAGATTTAAAAGTGCTGCAAATTCCTACATACATAAACGAGATACACGACATATATACTCATAAAACCGATACTACCAGCTAAGTCCTCGATGCTCGGATACGCGATGGCAAACTAGACCCCGTCAGGCGCTATAGTACTATACTAGTCATGGTGGGACGTCGCGAGTATAAGTCCTAGCACATATGTAACTAGCATCACGTATAACTATGCACATAAGTCATTCACAAGTGATAAGTAGTTTAAGCATTTGATATAATTCGATTTGATAGCAACGTATGTTACACCCAAAAGTGCAAAAGCAAAAAGGGATCAAGTATACTCACAGTGCGAAAACAGCGAGAACACAATTTGATTGGATCGGTTAAGAGTGCGTCTGCGTTAGCCTAAACATTGAATGGTATTGTAAGCGATACACGGTTTAAACGGGAATAGTATCGTAATGACAGTTACCCAGTCGGATGGTACTCATCCGGTCGGACATCAGTTGTTTGGGTCGGATGCTGATAACCGGTCGGATAACAGTGGTTTGGGTCGGATGACATGTTGTTTGGTCGGATGGTATGTTGTCCGGTTGGTTGGCATGCTATCCGGTCGGATGACATATTATCCGTTCGGATGACATGTTGTCCGGTCGGATGACATGTTGTCCGGTCGGATGGCATGTTGTCCGGTCGGTTGACACGCTATCCGGTCGGATGACCTGTCCGGCTGGTTGATAACAGTCCATGCCAACTTCCCGATCAACTGTTTTTGATGGTTTTTGGAAGGAATACATGTGGTTTTACTGAGATGGTGTGATATCGTATTAAACAGATGAAATTTCATCAGTTCCGACCCGTTCTAACGGGTGTTCCATCAGATCTGGCCGTTCTTGACGGTTTCTCATGTTTAACCCGAAATCGCTCAGTACTTTGATTAGATACATAGATTTTTAGGTGAGATTGTTATAAAAACATGTGGGAATCACCCAGATCTGAGTTGTTTATGGTGAAATGAGGTCACACTTTTGAAGTTCATATGAACTATTGGTGACATCATCTTTAAACACCTCAAATCAGTAGATTTCGCGGTTAAAAGTTGAGTTTTAAAAGATAGAAAGGTGTAGGATTAAGTGTAGATCGTAGAAGTACAAGATTTAGGTCGAAATCTTACCGGAATCGCGAGAAATAGAGAGAAAAAGGGTCCAAGAGCGTGCTAGTCGAGTGGGAGCTGTCACATCACTGTTCTAGTGAAGTGACAGGCTATTTCTAGGCAAGAGAGAAGGGTAGAGGAGGTTGGGTGTGCTGGGTCGGATGGCTCATCCGTTCGGATGGCAATCCGTTCGGATGGCAATTCCGGTTGGATCTTTGGTGCGGGGAAATTCATTGTTTCAAGCGTTACGATAGTTTTGGGTACGCGTTTCCTATATTTAATCATTATTATTATTATTATTATTATTATTATTATTATTATTATTATTATTATTATTATATATTTAATTACTAGAGGCCGTATTTACGTATCCATATGTTAAAGTTGCGATACAATAATCCGGGTTTCGTTTCGAGTATGCGATTACCTTGCGACACTTCACGGTCATTGGGGAGGGTAGAGTAGGTCCTCTCTCTATGTCATCGTGAACGTTATTGTGCGTTTTAAGTAATGAGTTGCCCTGCGACACATCACAGCTATCAAGAAGGGTAGAATTGGTCCTCACTTGACATCTTCGTGGTTGTCAGCAAGCGCAATGTGATGTGATAGTGATAGAACATGCGATAGTATGCGAAAATATTGTGATATAGCGATGTATGCGATATAGTTACATTATGAACCGAATCTCTGGTGCTAGGCGTAACGAGTGTAGCGAGTAGTAACAATGCACGAAAGTGCGGGTTGTTACACCAAAGAAAGTGTTCTCTCTAAAACGCATTGAACCAGGACAATACTTTTGTATGTGAATTGTCTGAACCAGGAAGCAGGAGATAAAAAACTGTCTATGAATGCAGTTTTCCAGAGGCAATTTACAGAAAATTAAATTTTCTGGTGCATTTTTATTAAATTTTCTCTGCCCCTTGGACCCTGCTATCAGGGGCGCTGCCCCCGGACCCCCACCAAGATCGTAAAACGCAACGACTAAATCAAAAACCCAGATCATAAAACTGAAATTAAAGAATTTCTTACATGGATTGAAGCCGATTTCTTCAACGATTGACGAAATTTGAATGATAGAAACACTTATCAGCGATCGAATCGAACGGATCGAGTGATTATCTTCAAAATCATGAGAAAAAACGAGATTTTGTATGAAATTAAACTGGGTTTTCTTCAAAAAAGCTGAAGAACACGTTGATCAGGTGTTTGAATCATTGATTGTTGACGAAAATCGCACTATAATGTAGTGATTATTGAGATAGAAAGTGAAGAAAATGTTGAAGATGGTGGTTTTTAAAAATGGTGGGTTTTGAAGTTACTGGGGAGAAGAAGGAAGAAGAAAGGATACGATTGACTAAAATACCCTTGCTCTTTATTTTAAATGTTGCCACATGTCATAATCCTATTGTTTCCTACTTTGATTTGATGCTTCATTCCTTATGATTGCTAATCTAGTAAGTACTGACAGGTCCAATTCTCCTAGAGGACTATCATTTGATTGAGAAACTAGCCAACTTTACTCGTGTTTGATTTGTGGATAATTAGGTTTAGTTTGTTTAGAGTTTTGGTTCTGATAGGGTTTGTGTTTTTCCAGCGGGGTGAGGTGGTGGTGGTGAAAGGTGGAATTGGTGAAGATTGGGGAAGATGAAAAGGGTGGGGTGGGTGGTGGTTCTCACATAAATTTTTAAATATTAATTATAGAGTTAAATGCTTGGTTGGTCCCTGTGGTTTTCAAAAATTGCAGACTTGGTCCTAGTGATTTACTAATTACACGCGTGGTCCCAAAACTTGTCAAAAATGAACTCGGTTGGTCCCCAGCCCTAACATCAGTTAAATTTCTCAGTTAAGTCCATGTTAAATGACCAAAATATCCTTGCTTATTAACAAAACCCACTGCATCATTTTCATCACCATCATCATCTTCATCACCATCATCATCTTCATTACCCGGTGACGTGTGCACGTATATACATATTTTTACAATGAATTTTACACACGATTCGGTTTTAAATTTATAAAAATGATTTATACTTCAACATTAAAACACACACGAAAGGGCAAGTGTACCCCGTCATATATGTAGTAAAGTATCAATAAGAGCCAAGTGTCGATCCAAGGATGTGGGCGGAGGAATAATACTAAACCTTTGTCATTAAATTACCGGTAGAAAGATAAGTGGGTGATTTTCAAAAAACTAAAATAAGACTAAGGAAATACTTTTAAAAACATAATAGACTCCAAATATGAAAATAAATATATAGCCTTGCTTTATGCACAACCAAAGTATGTGAACTAAGTCGGTTTTGTGACAACTGGCACTTTTCCATACATTCCGTACAATAATTAGACAGTAATCTGTGCTTTAATGACTGTGCATGATCTAGTTTATAAGACGAATGAATCTTTGATTTCTGTTATATACATACAATGGCATTTCATGTTGTAAGACTTTTATCATTACTACATGCAACAAAATATAGTTCTATTAATGTACAGAACGGAGTTGGCATAGTTATCAGAGGGAAAGGGCGGGGTGGGGGTTGTGTTTTAAATAAAAAAGTAGGACCAACTTAAATTATTAAACTTTAATTATATTTCTTTTAATGTTTAAAATATTGTTTTGTAATGGTAAGGGTATGTTTGTCATTTTAAACACACTTAACTGGCCGGTTTGGTCTGTTCGGGTCTGTTGTCATCAGGCAAGCCGGTTTTCCGGCAACCGGTAACCCGGTTCAAGGTTCGACTGGGTTTCAGCCTTTGACAAACAAGATTTTTTAGTTGCCATCAAGGAGATCTGATCTATAGAAATCAACGAATTTAATCTGATATTTAACCATCGGTGAAAGAGGTGTAGTTTTCAACCATCAACTATTGTGGATGCAAGCACAAAACAGATCTCCTTGATAGCTTTTGATTGGGGCAACCATGGAAAATCTTAAGAAGAGTGGTGAACGAGAAGTTGGTGGGTAAAAAGATGAGCATGGTGGGTTTATGGGAAGAAAAAATAACAACCTTTCATAAAAAAAAATTATTAAATAATTAAATGTTAAAAATAGTTGTAATGCTTTATTGAAAGTTTTAAACATTAAATTTATTCCATAACTAGAAAACCGGCCCGCGCGCGTTGCGTCGCGGCGACGAACCAAATTGACATGTAGTCGGTGTAGTCGATACAAGCGGACATACATTGTGATGTTTGTGACCAAAAACAATTGTTCAATGTAAAGACATTAACAACCACAACCAGGTTGTATCTTGACGGTTAAATGAAGACACAGATAGAGACTACCAAAGAGACCAGAAAAGACTCAAACGAAAAAAGTGAAATGAATCCTAGACACAACAGCAATTGTTCAATGTAAAGACATTAACAACCATAGCCAGGTTGTATCTTGACGGTTAAATGAAGACACAGACAGAGACTACCAAAGAGACCAGAAAAGACTCAAACGGAAAAAGTGAAATGAATCCTAGACACAACAGCAATTATAAAGCCCTTCTTGAACAGTTGGCTCCGGTCTCTGTGTTAAACAACAGCAATTATAAAGCCCTTCTTGAACAAAAAGTTAAGAATACCCCTTGTAAAAAAGACAAAATAAATCCAGTAAAAAGTATATATGCTAATTGTATTAAAGAATATATTTTTAACACTTTTAATTCAAGTAGACCAGAATCAAAGGCCAGCCCAAAAGTATAGAGGTTGAATGGAATTAACAAAGCAACATACGATTAAAAAACAACATGATTAGCACAAGTAGAAGTTGAATGGAATTAACAAAACAACATATGATTCAAAATGCCAGCCTAGCCGATGAACCTAAAGGAACACCACTGCACACCTATAGAGGTTGGATGGAATTAACAAAACAACATAAGATTAAAAAAACAACATGATTAGGACCAGTTCAATGCATAAACATATTAATGGTAACCTAGGTTAAAACTATATCGTGTTTTGGCTACGAATCAAATAGCAAAGGATGCTAAATCTAGAGAAGATGATTCATATAACAAATTCAAAATTAGGAAGTTACCAATCAGTAGTGACTGTCAGAGGAGAAGAAATTCCACAACAGATTGTTACTTAAAAAACACACATGTCAATAAAATAAATTGAACATAAAAATATGTAAAAAAAGGTGCAGTTCAAGAGAGAAAAGATAACAAAGACCTCCAAATTGCTTGCCGAGAAGCCATCTATCATATTAGCCACTGCTTGAAGATCAATATCTAGTCCCAAATACTTCACATGTTGAACTTAAAAACGTACATTCCTGTTGTAATGCATCCATCCATAACCCTAATCAAAACAGGAATAACAAATCATTCAATTGAATAATCACAAATAATTAGGGCATCAAAATTGATAACAAAATGAGGAAACAGATATGTGAACAATGGATCTAAGATATTATTAGAGCAACAACCCCCACATCTGATTTGACCACCACCGTTCACACCCTCCACGCTCAAACACCACCGTCGCAAACTCCACCCGCAACCACCGCCACTCCGACCTCCAATTTTTTTTTCCAACCACCACTTGCTCAAACCACCACTACCGTTCGTCATCATCACCATCCAGATAGAAACCACCACCGATCGCCGCTAAGGGAGGCCGCCGAAGTGTGTTCGGATTCCTCTCTCTCCTGATTCTATTTCAACCGATCAGTCTCCTTGTGTGTGGGGGAGTAAAATGAAAACAGTGATGATACATTAGGCTTTCACTTTTCAGTATGACACGTGTATCGATGGGCTGATGAGGCATTCACCGCCCAAACTATCCAATAAGAATATCAAACCTACAAATTACAGTACACACCTAGAAGCAGAATATACAAACATCATTGCATACCCAAACTATCCAATAAGAAGACCAAACCTACAAAGTACAGTACACGCCTAGAAGCAGAAAAGATATTGATAATCGAGATAAATGAAATACCTTCTCGTGGTTCTCGGTTGTCAGTCATCTTCATCGTCTTCGTCGTCAAAGGAAGCCACCTCGGTCGAAACCGCCGCTGTCTGAAACAGTATTCACCATCACCGCCTCCAGTTTCGCCGGTGGATCTGATCATTTTGTGTAGCCAGAGGCAGCTACCATCACCAAACCACCACCATTTACCGCCGCTAACCGAGAAAAAACCAACTATGTGTGTAACGTGAACCATCCCACAAAATTAGGGTTTACATTCAACAGGCGACCAAAGTAAGCAATTGAAAAATTATCTAACGTAGGGAGAGAAGGTGTAATGACAGGAGTATGTGCCACGGTGACGACGGTCTTTGTAGATTCCGACCACCACCATAACCACAACAACTACCATCATCACCAATTAAAATACTCGCATACACGAAAAATTGCGGCCGATAGGTTGTGCATCATTAATTATATTCAAAACAGACATCAATTAATTTCTATAATTAAAGACATACCACAGAAGCTCACTAACCTCCATCTGCATGAGCAATTCAATCACAAACATGACAACATTCCAACATTAATCCATTAGTAACTACTTGTACAAAGAGTAACTAATCAATGATATGCTTTTTTTTATTTAAAAAAGTTAATTTATTACCTCTCTGTATCTTGTCAAGTATGACTTTAATGGCTCAATATAATCTTCAAACCCTAAAGTAGCCATTGCCAAAAGAAGATCATCGCCATACGCCGTCGGGTACAGCACCGTAAACGATGGTCGTTCCACCGTCTATTTATCTCTCTAAAACCTATATGGAACATAGAGCTTGCAAAAGAAGCTTTAGTGTAGAACTAACATAACCAAATGTACACCTTAAATATGCACAAAAAAACAAATTAAGCCATAGGTACAGCTACCTGTTTAAATAGTTTTCTCCGACTAACGGTTGTCCTCAACACCTTCACGATCTGGTTTCAAAACCCCTAAACTGGAACCCTAGCCGCCATCACTACCAATCTGGTAGTCGGAATACATAAGTCGTCGCCATCATCCCCTTCATCGGGTTGAGGTGGTCGGCTTCCTCTCCCTTTCATCGGTCTCTCTCTCTCTCTATCCTGCTTCTCTCTCTCTCTAGATGTGTATGTATGAGTTTGGGGGTATGAGTATAGAAAGCAATGTGTCTATAGATTTCAAAGAAACACCAATTAAGCAGAAGGTACAACCTTCATTTGCACAAAAAAGAAACAAAGCTAATGGTACAACCTCTATTGCACAGAAATGTTGAAAATTAGATTATTATATAATTAAAAATCGTGTATTTTTTAAGTAAATTATTTTTTTAATTTTTGTTGTTTTTTTTATATTTTTATACTATGAATAATTAAACTATTTATTAACTAATCTGGTTCTTAAGAGCGGTTCAACCGCTTCGACCGATCCGACCAGTGAACCACTAGAGAGGTCAGTTCAATGATCGGTCTTAATTTAAAAACATTGGATGCAACCACTAAACTTTAGAATAAAATCACATATTTGTATCCGTTATAAAATAAATAAAGGAGTATTAGTGACCGAATATCGGTCATTATGACTCTTGGATTTTTGCCATCGGGTAGTCTCACTTGCAAGAGATTTGCAACAGATATCATTCATTGGCGGGATTTACCTGATAGATCATCCACAACTTAAAGACGCTTAAACTGATAGTTTTCAACGGATTACGGATTTCTTAATATTGATTTTTTGGAGAATCTTTAGGAACATGTAATAATTTAATAAACATATTCTTACTAGAGTGGGATCTCCGTAACTTGATCAAATAGATTAAACCCATGTCATCTTTTTTCATCTTTAGGGTCGATTTCAATGTTTTCAAGAACTTGAGCCACTAAGAAGATATTAGCATACTCTTAGTATCATTCGACTCAATCTGATGCAGCGCACATAATGATCTATTCTTCTCCATCTTGTCATCATCCATGGCATGGTATAGATTACTTTGGACATGGCGGCGGAAAGTAAAGGATGAAAATATTGTTGACATGGAATAACTTGATAAGTTTTCAAATTCTTGATGATGGAGATTTAAACCTAGGGTTTGATTGGGAGGTGATAAGTTGAGATTTTCATGAGGATAAAGTGGTAGTCTAGGGAGGTGATCAAAAGAAAACGAGGTGGACAAGATAAAAGGGTAAATACACGAGGCTTTGGTGTGCACGGGGTTTAGGTGGGTCACAGACTAATTTGGTCTGTATGTAGGCATCCTTAAGCTGCATTTCTGCAAGTGTCTATTTTCATAACTCAAAGCCTTAACCTCTAAATCACAACGCAACAGACTTACAGTTCCTCCAAGGCTTGTCCCTGGTAGCGGACAATATAAACTTATTGCTCTAAATAATTGTTGGAGAGATCAGCGGCTGCGGTGACGGTTGGGTGGTTATTGGTGATTTATTGTTGTTGGTGTTTCATGGAGGCACTATGGAACTTAATGGTTGTGACAATCTCTCTTGTAGCTTCAGCCATATCAAGAAACCTTTCTTGATAAAGTAAATCCTCGTTAGTTTGCTTCCATGATAATAAGGATTAATATCTGGTTGTCCTCTTAACAATGTAATGATAATTTACATCGAGATAGTTGGTAAACGGGCAACAAGCTGCGCCGCCACCCCTTTTTGAATAGCAAAACTAAGCCTCTTAAAAACTACGTCCATAGATCTCGGGGTCATAACATTACTATGCATGACCCTTTGAACTCGACTAAGTAGGTCTACAGCCTCTGGCGCCAGAAAACCAAAAGTATCAAAAGCAAATGGGATAAACACGTGCTGGTTGTCAAGGCACGCTTTCTCATGCTTGATCACTTTACCCGAAGCAGCCTTTAAAGCAGCCTGACCCACTGTGAAAGCACTACTCCCTAAGCCCACAAGCGGGGAAACCCCTGTTAGATCCACACAGGCGTGTTTTCCTCCTACCCATCCAAAGACCAGAATGTCGGCTGGTCGAAGGGTAGATCTCCCTTCCAACGGGTCTGTTAAGAAATTAACGGGTGCCTCTTTCTTAGCAGAAATACCAGCGCACCTGAATATGTCAAAAAGGACATCCCTAACCAAATCATGTCGGTATTTGAACCCCGGGAGCTCTCTACAATGAACTGCATGCTCACTAAAAGAATCCAAACACGCCTTATGACAAACAGGGCATACCTCATCAGCCGGGAATAAAGGAATCATGAGGCGATACTTAAGGATAGTACGGTACTCCACCGGCGACATATGCTGGCCTAACCCATCTATAGGTATAGCAAGAAGAAAATCTTGTGCATGTGGTGCTCGAAGACACTCAAAAACGGCTTTTTGTCTAACGGTCAAGTCAAACTGCACTTCGATTTCGTGGACAATTTTACTAAAAAGAGCACTCGCCAATGCATGTTGGGCTTTAGGGGGGGCGGTGTCCTTATTAGTGAAACCGCTGAAGTCAAAGCTTGGAATCGTATCACGAAGACAAGCCAAAGCACAAACATAATCAGAATCCATACTGCATATGCCACTATCTCTTAAGATGTGGTCCTGTAGCACCCATGATTCTTGTTGCATATTGTTGCCATTGGAATTTATAGATTCTGACAAGCCGTCATCTCCATTAGAGGGATCCTTGGTTTTCTATATAATTTTTAGTGTTTGACAAGGTTTCGTATATAAGCATGAGGTTCTTGTTTAACCCTGTCAATTTTTGTGTTAATCCTTTCTTCCTTGGAAGATGGTTTCACCATCATCTTCCTTTTCAATTAAAAATAGTTGGAAGAAAGGTTGGTTTCCTTGTGTGCAATATAAAATAATAGAGATGGCAGAGGATGCCAGGTCTCATGAATGTTATATATAGTTGTTTAGAAATTTTATTTCTTTTTATTGTTTTAGAATCTTGGAATGACAAGTAAGTCAAAAGATACTCATTGTGCCAAGAACATCAGTGTAGAAGTGTCAAAGTGGCTACTTACGTAATATATAAAACATAGGTTTTAGTTAAAATGGGCGTCAAAAAGGTTATATGTAACTCACATCATTACAATAATAAAGGGAAAATAGACAAGTTAAGTAAATTACCTAAATGAAAATTAATGTCACGGCACCCGGCCCGTTTTGACCCGGTCCAGGAGCCGCGGGACAGAAACCCCATGGTATTTATTTAATTTGGCAGCGGAATTATTAACAGGATCGTTTAAAACTTGAAAATGCCCGATTTTTATTTCATGACCCGGGACAAACCCCGTAATTTACAATAAAGGAAATTTCTCAAGGAAATTCCCCGTTTTACAAAACATGTTTTTTTTATTTAATCGAGCCACTTCTTCAAGCTTGTAGTGCTACAGGGCACTTTTCCTGGATCACAGCAGATCACCTGAAACATGTTTTAAAAATGTTTTATCAGCAGGGAAATACTGGCGAGTCACTCAAGTTGCACAAAACGACACATTGTTATAATATACAGTATTAAGGGTGATTACATTGCTTTTATCAACCAATTACCCCAAATCTGTATTTGTCACTCGACTGTATCTGTGACTATGGTCAGATCACCCATTGGCTAACCCGTTGTCCAATGGTGACGGGTATCAAGTAATGTATACAAAACCCCGCATACCGGCGGTAATTGAAGATTACAAAGACTTAATCCCTGTAATTATAACCTTGAAAACAAACATGATTTTGAAAGCAATTTGGTAAAAAGAGAATGACTCACATTGCACGTTTAGGCGGGCAACGTTTAGCCTACTGATTTTAGCCTGGTTAACCTAATTCAAATAACAATGCACACGAAAACTAGGTCAGTAACTTAATACAACTTTTACGACAACTCATGAGATCGAAACCCTTCACGACGAATGACAAAGTATAGCCCAATTAAGGGCAGCACTTAAACATCTATCGGACTGGTCTCCATCGATCGGACATTAAATCGTAGCAGTGATCGAGTTATTACCCTGTTTTCGCGGCAGCGTTTCGTGCTGTGTGTGTGTTTTGAAGTAAACAGACGATATCTTAACGTAGAACCCGAGTTTTTATGTCGAACCAACGTCAAATTTCAAGTGCCACACCCCTCTATTTATACTGAAAACTGGGCTCCCTCGCGTGGCGCGAGGGCACCCCTTCTAGCATAGGGTTGCCTCGTGTATTTGTAGCTTAGCTGAGTCGACGATTCGATAAAATTCGATTTCTACGGAAAGCTGTAAGGATAATATCAACTAGGGAACACCCCCCTGAGTTTTAGGGGCCCTGATCCTAGTTCCAATTGTTCTGAAATTTTTAGGGGTCATGCAGTATTACTTGGGGGTCTCGATTAGGGTTTCCTATTGGACAAAATAAAATAAGAAATAGTATTTTTAATGAGAGTTGTTACAATTAAGTAAACTAATTTTATGCACCAATAAAACACTACACCAAGGTTTTCATAACCTAACCTGTCACCGCCCCCGACCCGGTTTTACCCGTTCCAGGAGCCGCGGGACAGAAACCCGTGGTAATATGTTGGCAGCGGAATTTTAACAGGATCTTTTTAAAACTTGAAAATGCCCAATTTGTTTTATTTCACATATTTGGGATAAACCCCATAATTTACAATAAAGGTGATTTCTCAAGGAAATCCCCAATTTTACAAAAACATGTTTATTAATTTTATTGAGCCACTTCTTCAAGTTTGGAGTGCTACACAGCACTTTTATTTGGACCACAGCAGATCACCTGAAACATGTTTTAAAAAGGTTTTATCAGCAGGGAAATACTGGCGAGTTATTCAAGTTGCACAAAGCGACACGTCGTTATAATATACAATATTAAGGGTGATTATATTGTTTCTATCTACCAATTACCCCAAATCGTTATTTGTCACTCGACAGTATCTGTGACTATGGTCAGATCACCCATTGGCTAACCCGTTGTCCAATGGTGACGGGTATCAAGTAATGTATACAAAACCCCATATACCGGCAGTAATTGAAGATTACAAAGACTTAATCCCTGTAATTATAACTTTGAAAACAAATAGAGTTTTGGGAAAACAATTTGATAAAAAGAGAATGACTCACATTGCAAGTTTAGACGAGCAGAGTTTAGCCTACTGATTTAGCCTTGTTAACCTAATTCAAATAACAATGCACACGAAAACTAGGTCAGTAACTTAATACAACTTTTACGACAACTCACGAGATCAAAACCCTCACGACGAATGACAAAGTATAACCCAAATACGGGCAGCACTTAAACATCCATCGGATTGGTTTTTATCGATCGGACATTGAATCGTAGCAGTGATCGAGTTATTACCCTGTTATCGAGGCAGAATTTCGTGCTTGTGTGTGTTTTTGGAGTAAACTGATGATATCTCAACGTAAAAAACGAGTTTTTACGTCGAACCAATGCCAAAATGCAAGTGCCAAAGCCCTATACTTATACTGAAAAATTGCCCCGATCGCGTGGCGCGACGGGTACCCTCCTAGGGTAGGGTAGCTTCGTGTCTTACATAGCCTTGGTGAGTCACAATTCGAAGAAACTCGCATTCTACAACAAACTGTGCAGATAATAACGATTAGGGAATACCCCCCTGAGTTTTAGGGGCCCTGATCCTAGTTCCGATTGTTCTGAAAATTTTAGGGGTCATGCAATATTTCTTGGGGTCTCAATTAGGGTTTCCTATTGGACATAATAAAATAAGAAATAGTAATTTTAATGAGAGTTGTTACATCCTCCCCACCTTATAAAAAATCTCGTCCTCGAGATTTACTGGAACAAGTAAGGATACTTTCGCTTCATCTCTAATTCCAGCTCCCAAGTGTACTCAGGTCCTCTCTTAGAATCCCACTTGACTTTGATCAGTACTAGTCTTTTGTGCTTGAGAAATTTGACATTTCTGTCTTCTATCTGCAGTGGCTTCTCAATAAATTTTAACTTTTCATTTACCTCTACATCTTGAAGAGGTACTACCAGGGATTCGTCAGATAGACATTTCTTGAGGTACCCCAGCTAATTCTTCTGGTAGTTGTAAGCGATAAGCAACTGGTCCTATCCGCTGGATTATTGGGAATGGTCCTACGTACCATGGACTTAGCTTTCCCTTCTTCCCGAACCGAACTATTCCTTTCTAAGGAGAAACTTTCAAGAGTACCTTATCTCCGACTTGAAATTACAGTGGCTTGCGTCGATTGTCTGCATAACTCTTCTGGCGATCTCAAGCCGTTTTCAATCTTTGCTTGATTTGAGTTATCTTGTCGATGGTTTCTTGTACGATTTCGGGACCTGATAATTGACTTTCTCCTATTTCTGCCCAACAAACTGGAGTTCTGCACTTTCGTCCATACAGTGCTTCGAATGGGGCAGCTTCAATGCTTGCATGATAACTATTATTATAGGAGAATTCAATTAAGGGTAGATGGTCATCCCAGTTTCCACCAAAATCTATTACACATGCCCTGAGCATGTCTTCCAGGGTTTGGATCGTCCTTTCACTTTGTCCGTCTGTTTGGGGATGGTAAGCTGTACTTAAATTTAATCGCGTCCCCATGGCTTCTTGGAAACTAGTCCAGAAATGTGAAGTGAAACGACTATCTCTATCCGATACAATAGAGAGTGGAACTCCATGTAAGGATACTACTTCACTTTGAGAATTTGGCGTAAAGCTTTGAGAATTTGGCGTAAAGCTTTTCCTTTCTTAACAAAGTTAAGAGTGCATGTAGATGCTCACAATGCTCGTCCTGACTTTTGGAATAAATAAGTATATCATCAATGAAGACAATTACAAATTTATCCAAATACGGTTTACAGATCCTATTCATCATGTCCATAAATGCTGCAGGAGCATTTGTTAATCCAAAGGGCATGACTGTAAACTCGTAATGACCATACCTAGCTCTGAAAGCAGTCTTGGGTATGTCTTCTTCTTGTGCCTTCAACTGATGATATCCGGAGCGTAAATCTATCTTAGAAAAATATCTAGCTCCTTGGAGTTGATCAAAGAGATCATCAATCCTAGGTAATGGGTATCGATTCTTAATTGTAACCTTATTCAATTCCCTATAATCGATACACATTCGCATCGAACCATCCTTCTTCTTTACGAACAATACTGGTGCTCCCCAAGGGGATGAACTAGGTTGTATGAATCCTTTACTGAGCAATTCATCTAATTGCTTTTTCAGTTCTAACATTTCAGTGGGTGCTAATCGGTAGGGTGCCTTTGCTACGGGTGTAGTTCCAGGAATCAAATGAATTCTAAATTCTACCTCCCTATCTGATGGTAATCCTGGTAATTCTTATGGGAATACATCCGAGTATTCTGATACTACAGGAATTTCCTTAAGTTCCTTACCCTTAGTGCTAATGATTACTGAAATCATATACACTATTCCTTGCTTTCGTTCATAACTAGCTACTTTCATTACTGAAATGAACTTCATGGGTTTACGCGGCTTATCCCCTGTAATCATAATTACTTCTCCTGTGGGTGAACGGATTTCTATGGAGTTCTTATCACAAAGGATTCGAGCATGGTTGGCTACTAACCAATCCATTCCAAATACGACATCGAATCCAGCTAAATTCATGGGTAATAGGTTTGCATAAAATTTATGACCTGAAAGTTCTATATTTTCTTTTTGCAAAACCGTATCTATGTTAACAGAATTCCCGTCTGCCGTCTCTACCGTAAAAACTTGCCTAATTTTCGTTAAGGGTAGCTTAAGAGCTTGGCAGAATGAAGTATTTATAAAACTTTGGGTTGCACTAGAGTCGAATAATACTTTCGCATAAACGTTGTGAACTAGGAGCGTACCAGCTATTACGTCAGGAATCAATTCGGCTTCCTGCGTGGTCAATTGGAAGGCTCTTGCGTTCTTCTTGGTAGTCCCTTCAGCAGGTTTGGCCTTGTTATCTGCTGGTTTGACCAACTTAGGGCATTCTGGTCTAAAATGCCCAGCTTCTCCACAGTTGTAGCAGATCTTTGTTTTCTTTCTGCAATCTTCTTCACGATGTCCTATAGCTTTGCAGAAGTTGCAGGTTTCATTACATTTCCCAAAATGTTTCTTTTTACAGTTCCTGCAGAACGGCAGAGTGGAAGATGATCCAGTTCCCTTTCTTTTGAAGTTGCTATTATTACCCACATGAAATCCTTGGGTAATTTTCTAAGCCAATTCCTTCTTCCTGTTTTCTTCTTGCGTACGCACCAGTCCGTCAGTCAAAGTGTTGGCTAATTCCACCGCATCATCGATCGTGCGGGGTCTCGCAGCTTTGACAATATCACGGATCTCGCTAATTAATCCCCAAATCTAGTGAGAAATAAGTACCGGTTCTGGCGAAGCCAGAGTAGGCACAATTCGAGCATATTCGAAAAACTTCAAAGTATACCCTCGACAATCAACATCCACCATTCGGTGGCTCAGGAATTTGTTTGCCATTTGTTCTTTTTCATATTCTGGGAAGAATTTTCTTTCCACCAGACGCTTAAATTCTTCCCAACTCATGGCATAGGCCATGTCACTTCCCTTAGCTTGTAATACCGTATTCCACCTTTCTAATGCTTCTTCCTTGAAAAGGTGAGAAGCATACATGACCTTATCCTCCTCGGCACATTTACTTATTTTAATTACTGCCTCAGTTTTCTCCAACCAACGCAGTGTAGCAGTTGCCCCTTCATTGCCTGCAAATTCAACAGGTTTACAGGCAAGAAATTCCTTGTAAGTGCAACCAGGCGTTGCAGCTTTCATTCTCTTAAGAATTGGGGCTTGCAACACATCATCGTTATTGTTATTGTTGCCGCCTCCATTTACGCTATTACTGAAGTTGTCTTCATGAGTACGCTTGCTAGGAATAATTGGTTGAGGTTCAACTGGATTTCGGGCAGCAGCAAGAATTGCTGGAATAGCATTGGCTATTCCTTGAGCAACGATGTTTTCTATATCTTGTCTTTTCAGAAAATGGTCCTCATTGTTTTGCTCGGATTGGTTAACCTCGTTAACTGGTTCATTACCAACGTGTTCCATCTGGTAATTAATATATATAACTTATTAGCATAAAATAAATAACAACCAAACACAATAAACAATCGCACCTAATCAAGTTAACACGTATAGCCAAAATTGTCGACTTTGCGACGTTGATATTTTTATATATTAGTATTCCTCCGTACACACCGGTTATCTTACAAAAGTCTTATTTTAAGTTAGTTTACATGATTAAATTTTTATTATTATTATACAATCACAACCACACAGTCACACCACTACTGTCAGCTGGCATCTCAGAAGCGACGTTCCCTCTCGTCGTACTTCCAGGAGATCTGTTCTCCCACCTCCCGGATTCGATTCCCTGCGTCCACCAGCTCCTCGCCAAAATGGCGGAGTTCAGCCAAGTTCTCATTGCTCATAGGTGGGTTTGGTGCAGGCTCGGGGTCAAACTGAGGGAAAAGGGTATTAGGGTTATTTAAGAGATTCTGAAATTGCCAGTCATTGGTCCACCATTCTTCCAGCTCTCCTAGAGGTCGAGGATTGACAATGGGATCTGGGATAGCCGGTTCTAAATTTACTGGGAGTTGGGACTCAGCAGGGTAATTGAAGAGGTCTTCATTGGCAAATCTGATGAGGTCACAATTTGCAGTTTGCGATCAAGCTCCTCCCAGGGTGGCATTTCCTGGGCTTGCCCTGAACTTTCCCCAATCTCTTTTCCTTTCCCTTTATCAGTTGGGTCCACAGTCTTTTTAATCCTTTGTGCGGCTGGCTTCTTTCTCCGTACGCGTCTCCAGCCCACGAATCTCCTTCTCTTTTTCGACTTGGGTTTCTCCTGGGCTTGAGCCTGGAATTCCATAGGTTCTTCGGCTTCGGCCAGATAACCGGAAAAGCCCTCGGAAACTTCCATGTCAGCAGAATGGATAGTGATATTCTGAAGAGCTTCAGACAACTCATTCATGCTGTTAGCATATATGAAGAAACACACAAAAATCTTAAGTTAAAATTTTGTAAATTAAATTTTCACATAATCACAGAATGCCAATCAGAAAAATTAAGTATTTCTAAATACTTAATTGGCTTAAATCAGTGGCTCTGATACCACCTTTTTCTGTCACGGCCCCCGGCCCGGTTTTACCCGTTCCAGGAGCCGCAGGACAGAAACCCGTGGTAATATGTTGGCAGCGGAATTTTAACAGGATCTTTTTAAAACTTGAAAATGCCCAATTTGTTTTATTTCACATATTTGGGATAAACCCCATAATTTACAATAAAGGTGATTTCTCAAGGAAATCCCCTATTTTACAAAAACATGTTTATTCATTTTATTGAGCCACTTCTTCAAGTTTGGAGTGCTACACAGCACTTTTATCTGGATCACAGCAGATCACCTGAAACATGTTTTAAAAATGTTTTATCAGCAGGGAAATACTGGCGAGTTATTCAAGTTGCACAAAACGACACATCGTTATAATATACAGTATTAAGGGTGATTATATTGTTTCTATCTACCAATTACCCCAAATCGTTATTTGTCACTCGACAGTATCTGTGACTATGGTCAGATCACCCATTGGCTAACCCATTGTCCAATGGTGACGGGTATCAAGTAATGTATACAAAACCCCACATACCGGCAGTAATTGAAGATTACAAAGACTTAATCCCTGTAATTATTACTTTGAAAACAAATAGAGTTTTGGAAAAACAATTTGATAAAAAGAGAATGACTCACATTGCAAGTTTAGACGGGCAGAGTTTAGCCTACTGATTTAGCCTTGTTAACCTAATTCAAATAACAATGCACACGAAAACTAGGTCAGTAACTTAATACAACTTTTATGACAACTCACGAGATCAAAACCCTCACGACGAATGACAAAGTATAGCCCAAATACGGGCAGCACTTAAACATCCATCGGATTGGTTTTTATCGATCGGACATTGAATCGTAGCAGTGATCGAGTTATTACCCTGTTATCGCGGCAGAATTTCGTGCTTGTGTGTGTTTTTGGAGTAAACTGATGATATCTCAACGTACAAAACGAGTTTTTACGTCGAACCAACGCCAAAATGCAAGTGCCAAAGCCCTATACTTATACTGAAAATTTGCCCCGGTCGCGTGGCGCGACAGCCTGTCGCGTGGCGCGACGGGTACCCTCCTAGGGTAGGGTAGCTTCGTGTCTTACATAGCCTTAGTGAGTCACAATTCGACGAAACTCGCATTCTACAACAAACTGTGCAGATAATAACGATTAGGGAATACCCCCCCCCCCCCTGAGTTTTAGGGGCCCTGATCCTAGTTCCGATTGTTCTAAAAATTTTAGGGGTCATGCAATATTTCTTGGGGTCTCAATTAGGGTTTCCTATTGGACATAATAAAATAAGAAATAGTAATTTTAATGAGAGTTGTTACATAACCGGACCGGACCGATCGGACCAGTTCGACCGAGATTCAGAAGCAACATCGGTCCTATTTGGTATGTTCGGGTTGGTTGTCATCTGGCTGGCGGTTTTTCGAATAAATAAACTGGTAACCTGGTTCAAGGTTCGATCGGGTTAGAATTTTTTGTTGACGAAGTAAAAGAAGATCTGATCTATAGAAATCAACGAATTTGATTTAATATTAAAGAGGTGTGTTTTTCAGCCATCAACTAACTATTGTTGATGTAAGCACAAAATATATCTGTCGGATAATTTTCGAGTCGGGCAGCCATGGAAAAGCTTAAGAAGAGTGGTGTACAAGAAGCAGGTGGAGTAAAAAGATGAGCATGGTGGGTTTTTGTAAAGACAAAGTGATAAAACCTTTCGTATAAAAAGTTGTAATGCTTTATTGAAAGTTTCAAATATTAAATTTATTCCATAATTTTAAATCTTGTTTCTTTAATATAAACGAATTGATGTTTTCTAAGTTAAGTTATGTTTTAATATTTGTTGTTTTTTATATTTTTATACTATGAATAATTAAATTATTTATTAATTAACCTGGTTCTTAAGTGCGATTCGATTAGTGAACCAGTAGAGAGATTGGTTCCATGGCCGGTCCGGATTTAAAACATTGCACTACACGTGATGTCTTTGGGTGAAAATGATGAAATTTACGTCTATTAGGCGGATCTATGTATCAACAAGTGTCTTCAGTAGTTGACACGTGTACCCATTGGGTGAAAATGATGAATCAAATCTAGGCAAAATCATATACTCTTTGTCATATGTCATGCTCTAATTGATATCCTATCAAGAGTATTTAGACTACCAAAAAGAGCAAGAGAGCTCTTTGAGAGTAAATTACATTAAGTTGGCCATGTGTCACTAATTTAATTGGTTCACATCATAAGAGTAAATGACATACTCTAGTACACGTATGACTTTTTTATTAGTTAAAAAGTCATTATTTTTTAAACGATGAAGGTGATATATATATATATATCTATATATAATCTAAAATTTAGTTACATGATCTGTTTTAAAATCAACATTTATGATGTTTTAAATGCAGTACTTAAAATAATATTGATTAAAATAATATATTACAAATTCATTTCAAGTTAAGAGAGACACGAAAAATAAACACATACCTTATATGCTCGAAATGCAGTTTGGATTCGAGTGGCGGAATAATACTGATTATTAGAAGTAAGAAACTTTGATTTATTCATAACTGGATATGTTTACCTTAGCATCTTTTAAATCAATGAAATCCTGCAATAAGGATCATTAGCCTTTAAATTTCCTAAAAAAGAAGCTATGCTTTGACTTTTGAGGTGAATACGACCATTTTCGAGCATTAGCATCCAATTTGTCATTTTTCTACAAGGACTTCTTAAAAATTAAGAGGTACAACTAGAAAGACTTAGTAAACAACACATGATGCGTTTATTAATTATGTTTTAGGGGTGCATTTGTCTTCCAACATGAATATTAAATTAATATCTTAATTCTAACCGATTATAATTAATTGAAATGGATCTCTAGGGACTATAATTAAATGAATGTTATGACTCATCTTAAATTAACAATTATATAGCAATCAAAAAGTCATCGAAAGTTTGAAACCATTTGTACAAATACATGTATAGTAAATGACAAATATAATACTCTCCCATGTGAAGAGTCTAAGTTAATTGTTATTCTAAATAAATTTATGCATTGTTATGAAGACTCATAATTAACGAAGACAAGGAGTCCATCAACGTAAATTTTTTACTCCTGCTCTCTTACCATTGTTATATATAAGGTCATTGATCCATTAGCTTATTGTTGCATCACTGTGGAGTGAATTAACATCATGTAATTAGTAACCACCAAAAATACGAGATAAATTACACCATGTCAACAAAAATATGATTGGATGTTAATTAATTACATGAATTAATCAATGATAATTAAGTTTATCGACAACAATGGATGTTTAAGATAGTCTTTTTATATGCATATCAAATTAATAATTGTTTTGATATAATGTTTTATGTAATTTATTTTAAACCTAAAGCAAAATCTGATATGAATATTAAGATAGTCTTTTTATATGGATATTAAATTAAAAATATAATGTTTTATGTAAAACCTAAAGCAAAATCTGATATGGATATTAAGATAGTCTTTTTATATGGATATTAAATTAATAATAAAATAGTTTAACGAATAATGAAATAGAGGTAAATTAGAAGTCTTTAAGTTAAAAATATTAAATGGAATTCAAAGAGAAGTAATTTACCTATTTAACTTTAACATTAATCCCTGTTTACCCTTTTTCTCAATAACTCCTTGGAAACTAAAGAGTTTCCTACAACTTGCAATTGCAATTGAATCGTTTACTTTTAATTAAAATTTATTTATTTATCAATTTATCAACTATTGTTTACTTCCTTTTCACATTCGCATTCACATAACACTAGGTCTACAAAGTTAGATACATCCAAGGTTAAAGAAAGAGAGAGAGAGGGGCCTGGAGAGAGAGTGGACGGTCGCCGGCTACATTACCCGGTGATCATCTGTTACTCAGGACATGACGACGAGGGTGATGGGGGTAACATCACCGCTCAAGGGTGACATATAGTGACGATGGTGACGGTAGTTCGCCGGTGGTCAGCAGCCACATCTTTGAGTGACGACTAGGGTTCCGAAGAACGACCCGGGTGATGTGATGGGGGTAACGACTTCAGTCAAGGTAAGGTAACAGAGGATCGAAGGTGGTATACGAAGTGTCATCCGCATTTTCCGCCTGCTCTCCTCCTCTACTCCTCCGGCAAGGGACTCCTTATCACTTTTCTAGGTGCGGTTGCTCTATTCCCTGCTATTTCTCTCAACTGGTATGTTTTTTTTTCTTTTGTCTTTATCTGATTTAGGGCTTCATACGTCTTTAATAATTGGATGGTTATAAAAAAGTTTCATGCAAATATATGTATTGAATATGGTTATATGCAATTCCTTTAACTGTTTTATGTATTTTGGAATGTTACTTTGATGAGCAATTACGGACCATCTGAAACATAAAGAAAGGGTTCCGGCCACGATTCTGACCGGATGTCGCTTATATGGAGATAGTCGTGCACGATTAGTTGGTTTGTTTGTTTAAATACTCATATACATCTCGCCTCTGATTGGGTTCAGATCTTTTTTATTCGTGTCATAGGTCTGATTGCAAGGGGTTTTTCTTTTCGTATTCTGATTTGGTCCAGGTACGTTTTTATTTCCAGTTTGTTTAGTCGCATTATTTTGAGTTTTGATGTAGAAAGAGTTCGTGGAAATAATAACATATTCGGTGGTGTTACAAATGGATATTTTGCTTTCACTGAGGAACACCAGTAACCGTGTGGATACAGGTGCATTGCCTCCGTTTCAGTTCAGCTATTTGAGAAATGTGAGTTTCATACTTTCATTGGTTTTCATTTTATTTGATGTATATGAATAAGAATGCATAATCATAATGTTTTTAGTTACTAAATTTGTGGTCTGTTTGTTCTAATTGTGGAAGAATTGTTGTGCTCTGCTATTTCTGGTCTAATTTCTTCTTAATTAGTTGTCTTTTTCCTTGCCTGCAGAGGAAATCATTATCTGAGTTTCGGCGGGATTGTCCTATTGTGAGTATATATTTTAGCTTATTTAATGATTTGTTTATTTTGTGTTGATTTATTTCATGATTTCATCCTGTTTGTGGCCTTTTAATGAATGAGAGCTTTTTTGTTGAATGTGTTAATGAATGACAAAGAAGATTGTTACTAACAGATCTTTTCATTTTTTTGAAGCTGGCTGATAATTCAAAGGTGCATAATTGCATGCCTTATGAACATTATACTGCAACATTACTTGCAGTATGTTCATGTTATCGGTATATTTTTATTCTATCTTCAAGAAATACAAGCAACTAACTTCGCTTACCATTATGTTCATCATTTGTAAACTGGCTTAAAATAATCAGCAAAAAGGCCTTGAAGGAGAACCCACAAAGAGGAGTTTAACTCACACTTCATGGGTATCTCATCAAGCAAAGGTCGTGAAAGGCAAGGATGGCATCCTATGACGGCCAAATCTATAAATTTGTTGTTGCTACTCCCATTATTCATTCAATGGTCTCATTCACACTTGATCACAATAAGGTTGCAAATCATACTGCTATAGTGCTATACTATGCCAACTCTACAATATAATTTTTTTAAGCAAATAAGATGAATAGCTTTTGGTATGTACACTTTGACACCATATATCTTTCACTCATTGTTGCATTCTAAATCTTAGGTGGTTCATGACGAGTGCCCACCTACCGAATAAAAGAAGCAAGTTAGTACACAGAGTCTTCCCTCGCCCAATTAACCTGCTTTGCTTCGCTCGCTTCCGTTTTGTTTCTATACTTTATTGGTCTTATAATACCTTTTGTTTATATTCATGGTAGTTGTTGATATTTTTACTTAGCGTTAAAGTTTATGTATAAGAAATCTATGATGTTAATAATGGCAGACTGGTTGTAATGTATTTTGTTACTGTTTCATGTTTCTTTACGTGCATACTGCAGTCGCTACACTCATAAGTTCGTTCACTTAAAAATTTGTTTATGTGTGTTCATTTACCTTCATTTATCTATGTTTAAGTTCGTTTAATAGTCATTTCAAGTTTTTAGGCATTTACAATTTAGTATGGTTTTATTTAATTTATTGTAGCATATTGTAATATGATTTAAGGTTTTCATATGGTAGTGAGTTCTCTCAATGATTTTTATGGGTTAGTCATGTATGGAGAGTCATGCGTGCACATATGTTAAGATATTTGATTTGACTTACTCATAGCCGTTGCTTATGTTTACTTGCTTAAACCTGTTGTAGACAAGAAACTACTAAAGGGAAGGGCGACTACATGGGCATGCATTAGCGGCAGAAGATTTCGTGAATTATTGAATAAAACCGGAAGCTTTATGAACTCCTTTAAGTTTTTTTTTTCTGTAATGTATGTTTTTAGACTTGGCATACATGTTTGTTCTTAAACACATTCCGCAAACAAAGTTTCCTGTGCTATGCACGCCTTAAATTTTGTGTGGCTGGCTTATGGTACAAGCTCTGATAACGTTTTGTATGGCTTCTCTTACATTGTCTTTTGGCTAATTACCTTTTATCCATGCATAAACATTTTTCCCGAACGCACCACAAAATGAAGGACACTAACTGTTGGTCATGCCGTGCATCGCACGGGCCTACCCTCTAGTATATGAAACAAAAGACTAGAACCAAAGTCACTTTTTATGGTTGGAAATAAATTTGTTTGATGCTTAAAAATCATTAAAAATTAAAAATAGACTTTAAACTCTTTCAACATTTATGATCCGTTTCTTTTGTAAAAAGTTGTTTAATTTGACCCATTAACAATAAACACAACCAAAATCAAATCATTAATAACTACTAATATATAATATATATATACTTCCCTCTCCAATCCATGCTAGTCTTCAAGTGTTCAACTTTTTTTTTAACGGTCAACAAAATACTTTATTAATCAAGTATGGTGCTTTACGCCAAAGTTACAACAAGAAAACTTAAAACTAATACACCAAACAGAGCCAGCAACACAGGTGCAAGCAAGTTAAAAAAATGTTGAAACTCCTCCAATCGCTCCACGTAATCGACTGTTTTTTACCGGCTTTTTATCCATAGGAAACCCATGGATTTAACCTCCTCAATGACTCTAGAAATTTTTGGATTAACTTGCTTAAAAATTACCTCACTGCGCATTCGCCAAATGCTCCACATTACGACATGAACAATAGCACTGTCACACCCCAACCGATGACGGAAACATCAGGGCATGGCACTGAGCGAAACAGATTGTTCAAGAGAATCTGTAACAACTCTCACCAAAATTATTGACGGGTGGTCTGTAGGACAACCCTTAAATGAGCTAAATATGTGCATATCCCATATTTTACACGGTTATGTATCGTGAATGTGATAACTACGAGTGTTCGCGTGTTTTACAGGTAAATTGCTTAATTCGGTTAAATTGGAACCTGTAGCCTACGGTTGGTACAAGTCACTCAAACAATTGTACAGAAGGTTGAAAGCGTAACTTACGTTTTATTTCGTAGATTACGGTATATGTGCAATTGTTGGACGACATTTAAGAGGCTGCGGATTGGACGTGATTGGGCTCGCAGACATATGGGTTATTAATTGAAACATCATATACACCACTTTTGGGATTGGGCCAACACATCATCAATTATCATCAAAGGGGTGGCACCAAAAGTCATCACTGTGACTTTGGTTTTGTTTTGTTTAGAAATCAAATCAAATCATCATCATAATTCACGCAGACTACACGTGACAAGGAAATTAATTTCACAATCACTTTCATCATGATTATCTACAAATATTAAAGGAGAAAAGGCAGCACATGGCATCTTACAACATCACGTGGACCACACAACATTGGGCCGCACATATTGGATTTCTTGTGACATGGACTTCTTTTGGGAGCCGTGACATAAGGTCAACAATATCCATCATCATCTTTACATTTGGGTAGCCGCCATTTTAGAGAACACATCAAATTATCATCAACATACATCATCGATCAACACACTTGTTGGATTTAGTGGGCCGTCATAGAAGTTTTGTGGAAACAATAAAATCATCATCATTATTCATATTGGGCCGACAATACATAGTGTGGGCCGAATATTAATCATCCACGTATTGGACTTGGGGGTCGAATAGAAATCGCACAACATCATCAAGGAGGGGAGGAGCCGTCACATCTGACAAGGGGAGAGCATATGTAACTATCGCATTTAATGTTTTTTTTATGAAGTTTTAAGAGATCTTATGATTGGTTTTCGGTTACACAACTGGCTGGACACAACGATCGCTGGGGAACGAATTTGGAAAAAAGATGGGGGACTTGGTGGAGGATGGTTGTTCAGGTCATGAATGGCTAAACTCTTTATGGTCATCTTTAGTTGAAAGTTTGTAGAGACAATTGTGCTTGATTTCATATTTCTAGAATGGTAAATTGAATTTATGTTTTATTTATCTTGGTGTGTTCTTATTTGCTTGTAAATTGTTGATGCTTATGATTATTCTATTTTGAAACCATACGTTCTTGGTGCCGTTGGCAATCGAGATATCATGGGTAGAACTAGGATCGGGTAAGGGTCAATTGGTCATCGGGTAACAACCTCACGTTCTAGGAATCTGAGTACTTAGTTCCCTTTTATCACAACAAGTAATTGCACATGAACTATGTCTAAGTAGTTCTTTCTAGCGAATGATAGCACAAATGTTGACGCAAACCGGAAACTAAAGATGGTCACTCGTCTCTAATTTGTTTACAACCAAAACTTTTCTTTTGCAATTTAATTAGTTAATCTTAGTTTTAAAAATCAACCAATCAAACCCACTCTTGAATTTATTTTTCTTTCAATTTAGTTTACTTTAGTGAAGTTAGACATGCATTGAGATAGCACATATTCCACAAACTCCCTGTGTTCGATACCCACTTACCGCTATCTACTTAGTTGTATTTGGATTAAATTTGATTGTGACCACGACATCACGTCAATTATTATTTCTTATCTTATTTTGTCCAATAGGAAACCCTAATTGAGACCCCCAAGTAATACTGCATGACCCCTAAAATTTTCAGAACAATCGGAACTAGGATCAGGGCCCCTAAAACTCAGGGGGGGGGGGGGTATTTCCTATTTGATATTATCTAAACAGTTTACGATAGAATTCGAAATTTAACAAACCGTCTACTCACCCAAGCTAGTTGGACACGAACCTACCCTACCCTAGAAGGGCACCCCTCGCGCCACGCGACAGGCCCTCGCGCCACGCGAGGGAGCCCAGTTTCCAGTATAAATAGAGGGGTGTGGCACTTGAAGTTTGGCATTGGTTCGACGTTAAAATCATTTCGTACACTAAGATATTGTCTGTTTACTACAAAACACACACAACACGAAACGCTGCCGCGACAATAGGGTAATAACTCGATCACTGATACGATTTAATGTCCGATCGATGGAGACCAGTCCGATGGATGTTTAAGTGATGCCCTTAATTGGGCTATACTTTGTCATTCGTCGTGAGGGTTTTGATCTCGTGAGTTGTCGTAAAAGTTGTATTAAGTTACTGACCTAGTTTCGTGTGCATTGTTATTTAAATTAGGTTACAAGGCTAATCAATAGGCTAAACTTTGCCCGTTTAAATCTGCAATGTGAGTCATTCTCTTTTTATCAACAATGTTTTACAATACTCTGCTTGTTTTCAAAAAGTTATAATTACAGGGATTAAGTCTTGGTTATCTTAAATCACTGGCAAGTGGGGTATTGTGCACATTACTAATTTCTCACGGTTAGGTTCACCAACCTAACAGTGATAATCATCACTACTTGGGTGAAAGGACCCAATAGTGGTATGACCATCGTCACAAGGCTGTGACACGGCGCCAGATAAAAATAAGATAGTAGCCATTGTAATCGCTCTTATGCTGTAATTTATAACATGTGTCGTTTTGTGCAAAATGAGTGACTCGCCAGTATTTCCCCGCTGATAAAACCTTTTTAAAACATGTTTCAGGTGACTTACTGTGAACCAAGGAAAACGTGCTACGGAGCACTAACAAGCTTGAAGTGGTGGCTCAGTAAAATAAATAAACATGTTTTGTAAAACAGGGAATTTCCTCGTGAAATTCCTCTATTGTAAATTACGGGGTTTGCCCCAAATTATGAAATAAAATAATCGGGTATTTCAAGTTTAAACGATCCTGTTAATAATTCTGCTGCTAAATTAAATGAATACCACAGGATTTCTGTCCCGTGGCTTCTGGACCGGGTCAAACCGGGTCGGGGGCCGTGACAGAAAAAGGTGGTATCAGAGGCACTGATTTAAGCCAATTAAGTATTTAGAAATACTTAATTTTACTGATTGCCATTCTGTGATTCTGTGAAAATTTAATTTACAAAATTTTAACTTAGCATTTTGTGTGCATTTCTGCATATATGCTAAACAGCATGAATGAGTTGTCTGAAGCTCTTCCGAATATCACTATCCATTCTGCTGAAATGGAAGTTTCCGAGGGCTTTTTCGGTTATTGGACCGACATTGATGAACCTATGGAATTCCAAGCCCAACCTCCGGAGAAACCAAAGCCGAAGAAGAAAAGAAGATTCATGGGCTGGAGGCGTGTGCGTAGGAAGAAACCAGCAACTAAGAAAATTTCCAAGACTGAGGATCCAATGGATAAAGGAAAAGGAATAGAGATCGGAGAAAGTTCCAGGCGAGCCGAGGAAATGCCATTGTGGGAGGAGCTGGATCGCAAACTGGCAAGTTATGATGTTCTTAGGCCTGTCAATGAAAACCTCTTCACTTATCCTGCTGAATCCCAACTCCCAGTTAATTTGGAACCGGCTATCCCAGATCCCCTTGTCAACACCCGACCTCTAGGAGAGATGGAAGAATGGTGGACCAATGACTGGCAGTTCCAGAATCTCTTAAATAACCCTTATACCTTTTTCCCTCAGTTTGACTCAGAGCCTGCACCAAACCCACCGATGAGCAATGAGAACTTGGCTGAACTCCGCCATTTTGGCGGGGAGCTGGTGGACGCAGGGAATCGAATCCGGGAGGTGGGAGAACAGATCTCCTGGAAATACGACGAAAGGGAACGTCGTTTCTGAGATGCCAGCTGATGAGGATCGTGTGTGGTTCTAGGAGTAGGTGTTTAATAATAAAAATATAATCATGTAAAATAACTTAAAAATAAAACTTTGTAAGACAACGGGTGTGTACGGACGCATACTATAATATATAAAATGGAAGTCGAAAAATCGACAATTTTGGCTATACGTGTGACGTGGTTTTTGTGCGATTATTTTGCGTTTAGTTTTTATTTATTTTATGCTAATAACTTATATATATATATATATTAATTACCAGATGGAACACGCTGATAATGAACCAGTTAATGAGATTAACCAATCTGAGCAAAACAATGAGGATCACTTCCTCAATAGGCAAGATATAGAGAATATCGTTGCCCAAGGAATAGCCAATGCTATTCCAGCAATTCTTGCTGCTGCCCGAAATCCAGTTGAACCTCAACAAATTATTCCCAACAAACGTACTCACGGTGATAATTTCAGTAATAGTGTAAACGGAGGCAGCAACCATAATAATAATGATAATGATGGGATGCAAGCCCCATTTCTTAAAAGAATGAAAGCTGCAACGCCTGGTTGCACTTACAAGGAGTTCCTTGCCTGTAAACCTGTTGAGTTCGCAGTCAATGAAGGGGCGACTGCGGCGCTGCGTTGGTTGGAGAAAACCGAAGCAGTAATCAAAATAAGTAAATGTGCCAAGGATGATAAAGTCATGTATGCTTCTCACCTTTTCAAGGAAGAAGCATTAGAATGGTGGAATACAGCGTTACAAGCTAAAGAAAGTGACATGGCCTATGCCATGAGTTGGGAGGAGTTTAAGCGTCTGGTGGAAAGAAAATTCTGCCCTGAATATGAAAAAGAGCAGATGGCGAATAAGTTCCTGAGCCACCGGATGGTGGATGTTGACTGCCGAGGGTATACTTCGAAGTTTTTCGAATATGCCAGAATTGTGCCTACTCTGGCTTCGCCAGAACCGGTACTTATTTCTCGCTACATTTGGGGTTTAATTAGCGAGATCCGTGACATTGTCAAGGCTGCGAGACCACGCACAATCGACGATACGGTGGAATTAGCTAACACTTTGACGGACGGACGGACTAGTGCGTACGCGAGAAGAAAATAGAAAGAAGGAAGTAGCCCAAAAGATTACCCAAGGATTCCGTATGGGTAATAGTAATAACTTCAAGAAAAAGGGAACTGGACAATCTTCCACTGCTCCATTCTGCGGTACTTGTAAAAGAAAACATTTTGGAAGATGCAAAGGATATTGCAACTTTTGCAAGATTCCAGGGCATCAAGAGGAAGAGTGCAGGAGGAAGAAGTCAACAATCTGCTTCAACTGCGGAGAAGCTGGACATTTTAGACCAGACTGCCCCAAACTGGTCAAACCAGCAGATAACAAGGCCAAACCTGCTGAAGGAACTACCAAGAAAAACGCAAGAGCCTTTCAGTTGACTACCCAGGAAGCAGAGCTAATCCCAGATGTGATAGCTGGTACGTTCTTAGTTCACAACGTTTATGCAAAAGTATTATTTGACTCTGGTACAAACCAAAGTTTTATAAATACTTCATTCTGCCAAGCTCTTAAGCTACCCTTAACGAAACTTAGGCAAGTTTTCACAGTAGAAACGGCAGAAGGAAACTCTATTAACATAGATACGGTTTTGCAGAAAGCAAATATAGAACTCTGAGGTCATAAATTTTCTGCAAACCTATTACCCATGAATTTAGCTGGATTCGATGTTGTATTAGGAATGGATTGGTTAGTAGCCAACCATGCTCGAATCCTTTGTGATAAGAACTCCATAGAAATTCGTGCACCCACAGGAGAAGTAATTATGATTACAGGGGATAAGCCACGTAAACCAATGAAGTTCATTTCAGTAATGAAAGTTGCTAGTTATGAACGAAAACAAGGAATAGTGTATATGATTTCGGTAATCATTAGCACTAAGGGTAAGGAACTTAAGGAAATTCTAGTAGTCTCAGAATATTCGGATGTATTCCCAGAAGAGTTACCAGGATTACCACCAGATAGGGAGGTAGAATTTAGAATTCATTTGATTCCTGGAACTACACCCGTAGCTAAAGCACCCTATCGGTTAGCACCTACTGAAATGTTAGAACTAAAAAAGCAATTAGATGAATTGCTCAGTAAAGGATTCATACAACCTAGTTCATCCCCTTGGGGAGCACCAGTGTTGTTCGTAAAGAAAAAGGATTGTTCGATGCGAATGTGTATCGATTATAGGGAATTAAATAAGGTTATAATTAAGAATTGATACCCATTACCTAGAATTGATGATCTCTTTGATCAACTCCAGGGAGCTAGATATTTTTCTAAGATCGACTTGCGCTCCGGATATCATCAGTTGAAGGTACAAGAAGAAGACATACCTAAAACTGATTTCAGAACTAGGTATGGTCATTACGAGTTTACAGTCATGCCCTTTGGATTAACAAATGCTCCTGCAGCATTTATGGACATGATGAATAGGATCTGTAAACCGTACTTGGATAAATTTGTAATTGTCTTCATCGACGATATACTTATTTATTCCAAAAGTCAGGACGGACATTGTGAGCACCTGCACGCACTCTTAACTTTGTTAAGAAAAGAAAAGCTTTACGCCAAATTCTCGAAGTGTGAATTTTGGCTACAGGAGGTGCAATTTTTAGGACACATGGTGAATCACGATGGTATTCACGTAGATCCCTCCAAGATAGAAGCGATCACCAAATGGAAGGTCCCGCAATCAGCCACGGAAGTTAGAAGTTTTCTAGGATTAGCTGGATACTATAGGCGCTTTATTAAGGATTTTTCTAAAATAACTGTACCATTAACCAAGCTAACCTGTAAATCAGTTAAATTTGAATGGGGACCTAGACAGGAAGAAGCCTTTAGGATTTTAAAACAAAGATTCCAATCCTTGCCTTACCAGAAGGAACAGAAAAGGTAATTGCGTATGCATCAAGGCAATTGAAAAAGCACGAAGAGAATTATACGACTCACGATTTAGAATTTGGAGCAATAATTTTTGCCCTTAAGATTTGGAGGCATTATCTGTATGGAAGTAAGTTTACTGTCTATACGGATCACAAGAGTTTAAGGTATATATTTGGGCAAAAAGAATTAAATATGAGGCAAAGAAGGTGGATGGAAATTCTAAGCGATTACGACTGTGATATTCAATATCACGAAGGAAAAGCAAATGTAGTTGCAGATGCCTTAAGTCGTAAGTATCATGAGAAACAACGACGAGTTCGTGCTCTTAGATTAAGTTTACAATTAGACTTAATGGAACAATTAAAGAATGTTCAGGAGACAGCAATCAAGGATGATGCTGAAGGAATGAAAGGAAGAATAAAAGAATTAGAGCAAGGAAGTGATGGAATTTGGAGATTCCACAAGAAAAGAATTTGGGTACCTAAGCAAGGAGAATTAAGAAATAAGATTCTAGAGGAAGCCCATAAATCTAGGTATACCATGCATCCTGGAAAGAATAAGATGTACCAAGATTTAAGAAATAAATTCTGGTGGATAGGTATGAAAAAGGACATAGCGAGATATGTATCTAAGTGTCTTACTTGTTCACAAGTTAAGGCAGAACACCAGAAACCTTCAGGGTTACTTCAACAATTAGAAATGCCTGTTTGGAAATGGGAACTAATAACCATGGATTTTGTTACTAAGTTGCCCAAAACCAGAAAAGGTAATGATGCGATTTGGGTAATTGTGGATCGATTAACCAAATCAGCTCACTTTCTACCCATGAAAGAAACCTTTAGCTTGGAAAGGTTGGCATAATTATACGTAGGCGAAGTAGTATCCTTACATGGAGTTCCACTCTCCATTGTATCGGATAGAGATAGTCGCTTCACTTCACATTTTTGGACAAGTTTCCATGAAGCCATGGGGACTCGATTAAATTTAAGTACAGCTTATCATCCCCAAACAGATGGACAAAGTGAAAGGACGATCCAAACCCTGGAAGACATGCTCCGTGCATGTGTAATAGATTTTGGTGGAAACTGGGATGACCACCTACCCTTAATCGAATTCTCCTATAACAATAGTTATCATGCAAGCATTGAAGCTGCCCCATTCGAAGCACTGTATGGACGAAAGTGTAGAACTCCAGATTGTTGGGCAGAAATAGGAGAAAGCCAATTATCAGGTCCCGAAATTGTACAAGAGACCACCGACAAGATAACTCAAATCAAGGAAAGACTGAAAACGGCTCGAGATCGCCAGAAGAGTTATGCAGATAATCGGTGTAAGCCACTGGAATTTCAAGTCGGAGATAAGGTACTCTTGAAAGTTTCTCCTTAGAAAGGAGTAGTTCGGTTTGGGAAGAAAGGAAAGCTAAGTCCAAGGTACGTAGGACCATTCCCAATAATCCAGCGAATAGGACCCGTTGCCTATCGTTTACAACTACCAGAAGAGCTAGCCGGGGTACATGACGTATTTCATGTATCCAACCTTAAGAAATGTTTATCTGACGGATCCCTGGTAGTACCTCTTCAAGATGTAGAGGTAAATGAAAAGTTAAAATTTGTTGAGAAGCCACTGCAGATAGAAGACAGAAAGGTCAAGTTTCTCAAGCACAAACGACTAGTGCTGGTCAAAGTCAAGTGGGATTCCAAGAGAGGACCGGAGTACACTTGGGAGCTGGAATCGGAAATGAAGCGGAAATATCCTAACTTATTTCAATAAATCTCGAGGATGAGATTTTTATTAAGGTGGGGAGGATGTAACAACTCTCACCAAAATTATTATTTCTTATCTTATTTTGTCCAATAGGAAACCCTAATTGAGACCCCCAAGTAATACTGCATGACCCCTAAAATTTTCAGAACAATCGGAACTAGGATCAGGGCCCCTAAAACTCAGGGGGGGGGGTATTTCCTAGTTGATATTATCTAAACAGTTTACGATAGAATTCGAAATTTAACAAACCGTCTACTCACCCAAGCTAGTTGGACACGAACCTACCCTACCCTAGAAGGGCACCCCTCGCGCCACGCGACAGGCCCTCGCGCCACGCGAGGGAGCCCAGTTTCCAGTATAAATAGAGGGGTGTGGCAGTTGAAGTTTGGCATTGTTTCGACGTTAAAATCATTTCGTACACTGAGATATTGTCTGTTTACTACAAAACACACACAACACGAAACGATGCCGCGACAATAGGGTAATAACTTGATCACTGATACGATTTAATGTCCGATCGATGGAGACCAGTCCGATGGATGTTTAAGTGCTGCCCTTAATTGGGCTATACTTTGTCATTCGTCGTGAGGGTTTTGATCTCGTGAGTTGTCGTAAAAGTTGTATTAAGTTACTGACCTAGTTTCGTGTGCATTGTTATTTAAATTAGGTTACAAGGCTAATCAATAGGCTAAACTCTGCCCGTTTAAATCTGCAATGTGAGTCATTCTCTTTTTATCAACAATGTTTTACAATACTCTGCTTGTTTTCAAAAAGTTATAATTACAGGGATTAAGTCTTGGTTATCTTAAATCACTGGCAAGTGGGGTATTGTGCACATTACTAATTTCTCACGGTTAGGTTCACCAACCTAACAGTGATAATCATCACTACTTGGGTGAAAGGACCCAATAGTGGTATGACCATCGTCACAAGGCTGTGACACGGCGCCAGATAAAAATAAGATAGTAGCCATTGTAATCGCTCTTATGCTGTAATTTATAACATGTGTCGTTTTGTGCAAAATGAGTGACTCGCCAGTATTTCCCCGCTGATAAAACCTTTTTAAAACATGTTTCAGGTGACTTACTGTGAACCAAGGAAAACGTGCTACGGAGCACTAACAAGCTTGAAGTGGTGGCTCAGTAAAATAAATAAACATGTTTTGTAAAACAGGGAATTTCCTCGTGAAATTCCTCTATTGTAAATTACGGGGTTTGCCCCAAATTATGAAATAAAATAATCGGGTATTTCAAGTTTAAACGATCCTGTTAATAATTCTGCTGCTAAATTAAATGAATACCACAGGATTTCTGTCCCGTGGCTTCTGGACCGGGTCAAACCGGGTCGGGGGCCGTGACAGAAAAAGGTGGTATCAGAGGCACTGATTTAAGCCAATTAAGTATTTAGAAATACTTAATTTTACTGATTGCCATTCTGTGATTCTGTGAAAATTTAATTTACAAAATTTTAACTTAGCATTTTGTGTGCATTTCTGCATATATGCTAAACAGCATGAATGAGTTGTCTGAAGCTCTTCCGAATATCACTATCCATTCTGCTGAAATGGAAGTTTCCGAGGGCTTTTTCGGTTATTGGACCGACATTGATGAACCTATGGAATTCCAAGCCCAACCTCCGGAGAAACCAAAGCCGAAGAAGAAAAGAAGATTCGTGGGCTGGAGGCGTGTGCGTAGGAAGAAACCAGCAACTAAGAAAATTTCCAAGACTGAGGATCCAATGGATAAAGGAAAAGGAATAGAGATCGGAGAAAGTTCCAGGCGAGCCGAGGAAATGCCATTGTGGGAGGAGCTGGATCGCAAACTGGCAAGTTATGATGTTCTTAGGCCTGTCAATGAAAACCTCTTCACTTATCCTGCTGAATCCCAACTCCCAGTTAATTTGGAACCGGCTATCCCAGATCCCCTTGTCAACACCCGACCTCTAGGAGAGATGGAAGAATGGTGGACCAATGACTGGCAGTTCCAGAATCTCTTAAATAACCCTTATACCTTTTTCCCTCAGTTTGACTCAGAGCCTGCACCAAACCCACCGATGAGCAATGAGAACTTGGCTGAACTCCGCCATTTTGGCGGGGAGCTGGTGGACGCAGGGAATCGAATCCGGGAGGTGGGAGAACAGATCTCCTGGAAATACGACGAAAGGGAACGTCGTTTCTGAGATGCCAGCTGATGAGGATCGTGTGTGGTTCTAGGAGTAGGTGTTTAATAATAAAAATATAATCATGTAAAATAACTTAAAAATAAAACTTTGTAAGACAACGGGTGTGTACGGACGCATACTATAATATATAAAATGGAAGTCGAAAAATCGACAATTTTGGCTATACGTGTGACGTGGTTTTTGTGCGATTATTTTGCGTTTAGTTTTTATTTATTTTATGCTAATAACTTATATATATATATATATTAATTACCAGATGGAACACGCTGATAATGAACCAGTTAATGAGATTAACCAATCTGAGCAAAACAATGAGGATCACTTCCTCAATAGGCAAGATATAGAGAATATCGTTGCCCAAGGAATAGCCAATGCTATTCCAGCAATTCTTGCTGCTGCCCGAAATCCAGTTGAACCTCAACAAATTATTCCCAACAAACGTACTCACGGTGATAATTTCAGTAATAGTGTAAACGGAGGCAGCAACCATAATAATAATGATAATGATGGGATGCAAGCCCCATTTCTTAAAAGAATGAAAGCTGCAACGCCTGGTTGCACTTACAAGGAGTTCCTTGCCTGTAAACCTGTTGAGTTCGCAGTCAATGAAGGGGCGACTGCGGCGCTGCGTTGGTTGGAGAAAACCGAAGCAGTAATCAAAATAAGTAAATGTGCCAAGGATGATAAAGTCATGTATGCTTCTCACCTTTTCAAGGAAGAAGCATTAGAATGGTGGAATACAGCGTTACAAGCTAAAGAAAGTGACATGGCCTATGCCATGAGTTGGGAGGAGTTTAAGCGTCTGGTGGAAAGAAAATTCTGCCCTGAATATGAAAAAGAGCAGATGGCGAATAAGTTCCTGAGCCACCGGATGGTGGATGTTGACTGCCGAGGGTATACTTCGAAGTTTTTCGAATATGCCAGAATTGTGCCTACTCTGGCTTCGCCAGAACCGGTACTTATTTCTCGCTACATTTGGGGTTTAATTAGCGAGATCCGTGACATTGTCAAGGCTGCGAGACCACGCACAATCGACGATACGGTGGAATTAGCTAACACTTTGACGGACGGACGGACTAGTGCGTACGCGAGAAGAAAATAGAAAGAAGGAAGTAGCCCAAAAGATTACCCAAGGATTCCGTATGGGTAATAGTAATAACTTCAAGAAAAAGGGAACTGGACAATCTTCCACTGCTCCATTCTGCGGTACTTGTAAAAGAAAACATTTTGGAAGATGCAAAGGATATTGCAACTTTTGCAAGATTCCAGGGCATCAAGAGGAAGAGTGCAGGAGGAAGAAGTCAACAATCTGCTTCAACTGCGGAGAAGCTGGACATTTTAGACCAGACTGCCCCAAACTGGTCAAACCAGCAGATAACAAGGCCAAACCTGCTGAAGGAACTACCAAGAAAAACGCAAGAGCCTTTCAGTTGACTACCCAGGAAGCAGAGCTAATCCCAGATGTGATAGCTGGTACGTTCTTAGTTCACAACGTTTATGCAAAAGTATTATTTGACTCTGGTACAAACCAAAGTTTTATAAATACTTCATTCTGCCAAGCTCTTAAGCTACCCTTAACGAAACTTAGGCAAGTTTTCACAGTAGAAACGGCAGAAGGAAACTCTATTAACATAGATACGGTTTTGCAAAAAGCAAATATAGAACTCTGAGGTCATAAATTTTCTGCAAACCTATTACCCATGAATTTAGCTGGATTCGATGTTGTATTAGGAATGGATTGGTTAGTAGCCAACCATGCTCGAATCCTTTGTGATAAGAACTCCATAGAAATTCGTGCACCCACAGGAGAAGTAATTATGATTACAGGGGATAAGCCACGTAAACCAATGAAGTTCATTTCAGTAATGAAAGTTGCTAGTTATGAACGAAAACAAGGAATAGTGTATATGATTTCGGTAATCATTAGCACTAAGGGTAAGGAACTTAAGGAAATTCTAGTAGTCTCAGAATATTCGGATGTATTCCCAGAAGAGTTACCAGGATTACCACCAGATAGGGAGGTAGAATTTAGAATTCATTTGATTCCTGGAACTACACCCGTAGCTAAAGCACCCTATCGGTTAGCACCTACTGAAATGTTAGAACTAAAAAAGCAATTAGATGAATTGCTCAGTAAAGGATTCATACAACCTAGTTCATCCCCTTGGGGAGCACCAGTGTTGTTCGTAAAGAAAAAGGATTGTTCGATGCGAATGTGTATCGATTATAGGGAATTAAATAAGGTTATAATTAAGAATTGATACCCATTACCTAGAATTGATGATCTCTTTGATCAACTCCAGGGAGCTAGATATTTTTCTAAGATCGACTTGCGCTCCGGATATCATCAGTTGAAGGTACAAGAAGAAGACATACCTAAAACTGATTTCAGAACTAGGTATGGTCATTACGAGTTTACAGTCATGCCCTTTGGATTAACAAATGCTCCTGCAGCATTTATGGACATGATGAATAGGATCTGTAAACCGTACTTGGATAAATTTGTAATTGTCTTCATCGACGATATACTTATTTATTCCAAAAGTCAGGACGGACATTGTGAGCACCTGCACGCACTCTTAACTTTGTTAAGAAAAGAAAAGCTTTACGCCAAATTCTCGAAGTGTGAATTTTGGCTACAGGAGGTGCAATTTTTAGGACACATGGTGAATCACGATGGTATTCACGTAGATCCCTCCAAGATAGAAGCGATCACCAAATGGAAGGTCCCGCAATCAGCCACGGAAGTTAGAAGTTTTCTAGGATTAGCTGGATACTATAGGCGCTTTATTAAGGATTTTTCTAAAATAACTGTACCATTAACCAAGCTAACCTGTAAATCAGTTAAATTTGAATGGGGACCTAGACAGGAAGAAGCCTTTAGGATTTTAAAACAAAGATTCCAATCCTTGCCTTACCAGAAGGAACAGAAAAGGTAATTGCGTATGCATCAAGGCAATTGAAAAAGCACGAAGAGAATTATACGACTCACGATTTAGAATTTGGAGCAATAATTTTTGCCCTTAAGATTTGGAGGCATTATCTGTATGGAAGTAAGTTTACTGTCTATACGGATCACAAGAGTTTAAGGTATATATTTGGGCAAAAAGAATTAAATATGAGGCAAAGAAGGTGGATGGAAATTCTAAGCGATTACGACTGTGATATTCAATATCACGAAGGAAAAGCAAATGTAGTTGCAGATGCCTTAAGTCGTAAGTATCATGAGAAACAACGACGAGTTCGTGCTCTTAGATTAAGTTTACAATTAGACTTAATGGAACAATTAAAGAATGTTCAGGAGACAGCAATCAAGGATGATGCTGAAGGAATGAAAGGAAGAATAAAAGAATTAGAGCAAGGAAGTGATGGAATTTGGAGATTCCACAAGAAAAGAATTTGGGTACCTAAGCAAGGAGAATTAAGAAATAAGATTCTAGAGGAAGCCCATAAATCTAGGTATACCATGCATCCTGGAAAGAATAAGATGTACCAAGATTTAAGAAATAAATTCTGGTGGATAGGTATGAAAAAGGACATAGCGAGATATGTATCTAAGTGTCTTACTTGTTCACAAGTTAAGGCAGAACACCAGAAACCTTCAGGGTTACTTCAACAATTAGAAATGCCTGTTTGGAAATGGGAACTAATAACCATGGATTTTGTTACTAAGTTGCCCAAAACCAGAAAAGGTAATGATGCGATTTGGGTAATTGTGGATCGATTAACCAAATCAGCTCACTTTCTACCCATGAAAGAAACCTTTAGCTTGGAAAGGTTGGCATAATTATACGTAGGCGAAGTAGTATCCTTACATGGAGTTCCACTCTCCATTGTATCGGATAGAGATAGTCGCTTCACTTCACATTTTTGGACAAGTTTCCATGAAGCCATGGGGACTCGATTAAATTTAAGTACAGCTTATCATCCCCAAACAGATGGACAAAGTGAAAGGACGATCCAAACCCTGGAAGACATGCTCCGTGCATGTGTAATAGATTTTGGTGGAAACTGGGATGACCACCTACCCTTAATCGAATTCTCCTATAACAATAGTTATCATGCAAGCATTGAAGCTGCCCCATTCGAAGCACTGTATGGACGAAAGTGTAGAACTCCAGATTGTTGGGCAGAAATAGGAGAAAGCCAATTATCAGGTCCCGAAATTGTACAAGAGACCACCGACAAGATAACTCAAATCAAGGAAAGACTGAAAACGGCTCGAGATCGCCAGAAGAGTTATGCAGATAATCGGTGTAAGCCACTGGAATTTCAAGTCGGAGATAAGGTACTCTTGAAAGTTTCTCCTTAGAAAGGAGTAGTTCGGTTTGGGAAGAAAGGAAAGCTAAGTCCAAGGTACGTAGGACCATTCCCAATAATCCAGCGAATAGGACCCGTTGCCTATCGTTTACAACTACCAGAAGAGCTAGCCGGGGTACATGACGTATTTCATGTATCCAACCTTAAGAAATGTTTATCTGACGGATCCCTGGTAGTACCTCTTCAAGATGTAGAGGTAAATGAAAAGTTAAAATTTGTTGAGAAGCCACTGCAGATAGAAGACAGAAAGGTCAAGTTTCTCAAGCACAAACGACTAGTGCTGGTCAAAGTCAAGTGGGATTCCAAGAGAGGACCGGAGTACACTTGGGAGCTGGAATCGGAAATGAAGCGGAAATATCCTAACTTATTTCAATAAATCTCGAGGATGAGATTTTTATTAAGGTGGGGAGGATGTAACAACTCTCACCAAAATTATTATTTCTTATCTTATTTTGTCCAATAGGAAACCCTAATTGAGACCCCCAAGTAATACTGCATGACCCCTAAAATTTTCAGAACAATCGGAACTAGGATCAGGGCCCCTAAAACTCAGGGGGGGGGGGGGGTATTTCCTAGTTGATATTATCTAAACAGTTTACGATAGAATTCGAAATTTAACAAACCGTCTACTCACCCAAGCTAGTTGGACACGAACCTACCCTACCCTAGAAGGGCACCCCTCGCGCCACGCGACAGGCCCTCGCGCCACGCGAGGGAGCCCAGTTTCCAGTATAAATAGAGGGGTGTGGCAGTTGAAGTTTGGCATTGTTTCGACGTTAAAATCATTTCGTACACTGAGATATTGTCTGTTTACTACAAAACACACACAACACGAAACGATGCCGCGACAATAGGGTAATAACTTGATCACTGATACGATTTAATGTCCGATCGATGGAGACCAGTCCGATGGATGTTTAAGTGCTGCCCTTAATTGGGCTATACTTTGTCATTCGTCGTGAGGGTTTTGATCTCGTGAGTTGTCGTAAAAGTTGTATTAAGTTACTGACCTAGTTTCGTGTGCATTGTTATTTAAATTAGGTTACAAGGCTAATCAATAGGCTAAACTCTGCCCGTTTAAATCTGCAATGTGAGTCATTCTCTTTTTATCAACAATGTTTTACAATACTCTGCTTGTTTTCAAAAAGTTATAATTACAGGGATTAAGTCTTGGTTATCTTAAATCACTGGCAAGTGGGGTATTGTGCACATTACTAATTTCTCACGGTTAGGTTCACCAACCTAACAGTGATAATCATCACTACTTGGGTGAAAGGACCCAATAGTGGTATGACCATCGTCACAAGGCTGTGACACGGCGCCAGATAAAAATAAGATAGTAGCCATTGTAATCGCTCTTATGCTGTAATTTATAACATGTGTCGTTTTGTGCAAAATGAGTGACTCGCCAGTATTTCCCCGCTGATAAAACCTTTTTAAAACATGTTTCAGGTGACTTACTGTGAACCAAGGAAAACGTGCTACGGAGCACTAACAAGCTTGAAGTGGTGGCTCAGTAAAATAAATAAACATGTTTTGTAAAACAGGGAATTTCCTCGTGAAATTCCTCTATTGTAAATTACGGGGTTTGCCCCAAATTATGAAATAAAATAATCGGGTATTTCAAGTTTAAACGATCCTGTTAATAATTCTGCTGCTAAATTAAATGAATACCACAGGATTTCTGTCCCGTGGCTTCTGGACCGGGTCAAACCGGGTCGGGGGCCGTGACAGAAAAAGGTGGTATCAGAGGCACTGATTTAAGCCAATTAAGTATTTAGAAATACTTAATTTTACTGATTGCCATTCTGTGATTCTGTGAAAATTTAATTTACAAAATTTTAACTTAGCATTTTGTGTGCATTTCTGCATATATGCTAAACAGCATGAATGAGTTGTCTGAAGCTCTTCCGAATATCACTATCCATTCTGCTGAAATGGAAGTTTCCGAGGGCTTTTTCGGTTATTGGACCGACATTGATGAACCTATGGAATTCCAAGCCCAACCTCCGGAGAAACCAAAGCCGAAGAAGAAAAGAAGATTCGTGGGCTGGAGGCGTGTGCGTAGGAAGAAACCAGCAACTAAGAAAATTTCCAAGACTGAGGATCCAATGGATAAAGGAAAAGGAATAGAGATCGGAGAAAGTTCCAGGCGAGCCGAGGAAATGCCATTGTGGGAGGAGCTGGATCGCAAACTGGCAAGTTATGATGTTCTTAGGCCTGTCAATGAAAACCTCTTCACTTATCCTGCTGAATCCCAACTCCCAGTTAATTTGGAACCGGCTATCCCAGATCCCCTTGTCAACACCCGACCTCTAGGAGAGATGGAAGAATGGTGGACCAATGACTGGCAGTTCCAGAATCTCTTAAATAACCCTTATACCTTTTTCCCTCAGTTTGACTCAGAGCCTGCACCAAACCCACCGATGAGCAATGAGAACTTGGCTGAACTCCGCCATTTTGGCGGGGAGCTGGTGGACGCAGGGAATCGAATCCGGGAGGTGGGAGAACAGATCTCCTGGAAATACGACGAAAGGGAACGTCGTTTCTGAGATGCCAGCTGATGAGGATCGTGTGTGGTTCTAGGAGTAGGTGTTTAATAATAAAAATATAATCATGTAAAATAACTTAAAAATAAAACTTTGTAAGACAACGGGTGTGTACGGACGCATACTATAATATATAAAATGGAAGTCGAAAAATCGACAATTTTGGCTATACGTGTGACGTGGTTTTTGTGCGATTATTTTGCGTTTAGTTTTTATTTATTTTATGCTAATAACTTATATATATATATATATTAATTACCAGATGGAACACGCTGATAATGAACCAGTTAATGAGATTAACCAATCTGAGCAAAACAATGAGGATCACTTCCTCAATAGGCAAGATATAGAGAATATCGTTGCCCAAGGAATAGCCAATGCTATTCCAGCAATTCTTGCTGCTGCCCGAAATCCAGTTGAACCTCAACAAATTATTCCCAACAAACGTACTCACGGTGATAATTTCAGTAATAGTGTAAACGGAGGCAGCAACCATAATAATAATGATAATGATGGGATGCAAGCCCCATTTCTTAAAAGAATGAAAGCTGCAACGCCTGGTTGCACTTACAAGGAGTTCCTTGCCTGTAAACCTGTTGAGTTCGCAGTCAATGAAGGGGCGACTGCGGCGCTGCGTTGGTTGGAGAAAACCGAAGCAGTAATCAAAATAAGTAAATGTGCCAAGGATGATAAAGTCATGTATGCTTCTCACCTTTTCAAGGAAGAAGCATTAGAATGGTGGAATACAGCGTTACAAGCTAAAGAAAGTGACATGGCCTATGCCATGAGTTGGGAGGAGTTTAAGCGTCTGGTGGAAAGAAAATTCTGCCCTAAATATGAAAAAGAGCAGATGGCGAATAAGTTCCTGAGCCACCGGATGGTGGATGTTGACTGCCGAGGGTATACTTCGAAGTTTTTCGAATATGCCAGAATTGTGCCTACTCTGGCTTCGCCAGAACCGGTACTTATTTCTCGCTACATTTGGGGTTTAATTAGCGAGATCCGTGACATTGTCAAGGCTGCGAGACCACGCACAATCGACGATACGGTGGAATTAGCTAACACTTTGACGGACGGACGGACTAGTGCGTACGCGAGAAGAAAATAGAAAGAAGGAAGTAGCCCAAAAGATTACCCAAGGATTCCGTATGGGTAATAGTAATAACTTCAAGAAAAAGGGAACTGGACAATCTTCCACTGCTCCATTCTGCGGTACTTGTAAAAGAAAACATTTTGGAAGATGCAAAGGATATTGCAACTTTTGCAAGATTCCAGGGCATCAAGAGGAAGAGTGCAGGAGGAAGAAGTCAACAATCTGCTTCAACTGCGGAGAAGCTGGACATTTTAGACCAGACTGCCCCAAACTGGTCAAACCAGCAGATAACAAGGCCAAACCTGCTGAAGGAACTACCAAGAAAAACGCAAGAGCCTTTCAGTTGACTACCCAGGAAGCAGAGCTAATCCCAGATGTGATAGCTGGTACGTTCTTAGTTCACAACGTTTATGCAAAAGTATTATTTGACTCTGGTACAAACCAAAGTTTTATAAATACTTCATTCTGCCAAGCTCTTAAGCTACCCTTAACGAAACTTAGGCAAGTTTTCACAGTAGAAACGGCAGAAGGAAACTCTATTAACATAGATACGGTTTTGCAGAAAGCAAATATAGAACTCTGAGGTCATAAATTTTCTGCAAACCTATTACCCATGAATTTAGCTGGATTCGATGTTGTATTAGGAATGGATTGGTTAGTAGCCAACCATGCTCGAATCCTTTGTGATAAGAACTCCATAGAAATTCGTGCACCCACAGGAGAAGTAATTATGATTACAGGGGATAAGCCACGTAAACCAATGAAGTTCATTTCAGTAATGAAAGTTGCTAGTTATGAACGAAAACAAGGAATAGTGTATATGATTTCGGTAATCATTAGCACTAAGGGTAAGGAACTTAAGGAAATTCTAGTAGTCTCAGAATATTCGGATGTATTCCCAGAAGAGTTACCAGGATTACCACCAGATAGGGAGGTAGAATTTAGAATTCATTTGATTCCTGGAACTACACCCGTAGCTAAAGCACCCTATCGGTTAGCACCTACTGAAATGTTAGAACTAAAAAAGCAATTAGATGAATTGCTCAGTAAAGGATTCATACAACCTAGTTCATCCCCTTGGGGAGCACCAGTGTTGTTCGTAAAGAAAAAGGATTGTTCGATGCGAATGTGTATCGATTATAGGGAATTAAATAAGGTTATAATTAAGAATTGATACCCATTACCTAGAATTGATGATCTCTTTGATCAACTCCAGGGAGCTAGATATTTTTCTAAGATCGACTTGCGCTCCGGATATCATCAGTTGAAGGTACAAGAAGAAGACATACCTAAAACTGATTTCAGAACTAGGTATGGTCATTACGAGTTTACAGTCATGCCCTTTGGATTAACAAATGCTCCTGCAGCATTTATGGACATGATGAATAGGATCTGTAAACCGTACTTGGATAAATTTGTAATTGTCTTCATCGACGATATACTTATTTATTCCAAAAGTCAGGACGGACATTGTGAGCACCTGCACGCACTCTTAACTTTGTTAAGAAAAGAAAAGCTTTACGCCAAATTCTCGAAGTGTGAATTTTGGCTACAGGAGGTGCAATTTTTAGGACACATGGTGAATCACGATGGTATTCACGTAGATCCCTCCAAGATAGAAGCGATCACCAAATGGAAGGTCCCGCAATCAGCCACGGAAGTTAGAAGTTTTCTAGGATTAGCTGGATACTATAGGCGCTTTATTAAGGATTTTTCTAAAATAACTGTACCATTAACCAAGCTAACCTGTAAATCAGTTAAATTTGAATGGGGACCTAGACAGGAAGAAGCCTTTAGGATTTTAAAACAAAGATTCCAATCCTTGCCTTACCAGAAGGAACAGAAAAGGTAATTGCGTATGCATCAAGGCAATTGAAAAAGCACGAAGAGAATTATACGACTCACGATTTAGAATTTGGAGCAATAATTTTTGCCCTTAAGATTTGGAGGCATTATCTGTATGGAAGTAAGTTTACTGTCTATACGGATCACAAGAGTTTAAGGTATATATTTGGGCAAAAAGAATTAAATATGAGGCAAAGAAGGTGGATGGAAATTCTAAGCGATTACGACTGTGATATTCAATATCACGAAGGAAAAGCAAATGTAGTTGCAGATGCCTTAAGTCGTAAGTATCATGAGAAACAACGACGAGTTCGTGCTCTTAGATTAAGTTTACAATTAGACTTAATGGAACAATTAAAGAATGTTCAGGAGACAGCAATCAAGGATGATGCTGAAGGAATGAAAGGAAGAATAAAAGAATTAGAGCAAGGAAGTGATGGAATTTGGAGATTCCACAAGAAAAGAATTTGGGTACCTAAGCAAGGAGAATTAAGAAATAAGATTCTAGAGGAAGCCCATAAATCTAGGTATACCATGCATCCTGGAAAGAATAAGATGTACCAAGATTTAAGAAATAAATTCTGGTGGATAGGTATGAAAAAGGACATAGCGAGATATGTATCTAAGTGTCTTACTTGTTCACAAGTTAAGGCAGAACACCAGAAACCTTCAGGGTTACTTCAACAATTAGAAATGCCTGTTTGGAAATGGGAACTAATAACCATGGATTTTGTTACTAAGTTGCCCAAAACCAGAAAAGGTAATGATGCGATTTGGGTAATTGTGGATCGATTAACCAAATCAGCTCACTTTCTACCCATGAAAGAAACCTTTAGCTTGGAAAGGTTGGCATAATTATACGTAGGCGAAGTAGTATCCTTACATGGAGTTCCACTCTCCATTGTATCGGATAGAGATAGTCGCTTCACTTCACATTTTTGGACAAGTTTCCATGAAGCCATGGGGACTCGATTAAATTTAAGTACAGCTTATCATCCCCAAACAGATGGACAAAGTGAAAGGACGATCCAAACCCTGGAAGACATGCTCCGTGCATGTGTAATAGATTTTGGTGGAAACTGGGATGACCACCTACCCTTAATCGAATTCTCCTATAACAATAGTTATCATGCAAGCATTGAAGCTGCCCCATTCGAAGCACTGTATGGACGAAAGTGTAGAACTCCAGATTGTTGGGCAGAAATAGGAGAAAGCCAATTATCAGGTCCCGAAATTGTACAAGAGACCACCGACAAGATAACTCAAATCAAGGAAAGACTGAAAACGGCTCGAGATCGCCAGAAGAGTTATGCAGATAATCGGTGTAAGCCACTGGAATTTCAAGTCGGAGATAAGGTACTCTTGAAAGTTTCTCCTTAGAAAGGAGTAGTTCGGTTTGGGAAGAAAGGAAAGCTAAGTCCAAGGTACGTAGGACCATTCCCAATAATCCAGCGAATAGGACCCGTTGCCTATCGTTTACAACTACCAGAAGAGCTAGCCGGGGTACATGACGTATTTCATGTATCCAACCTTAAGAAATGTTTATCTGACGGATCCCTGGTAGTACCTCTTCAAGATGTAGAGGTAAATGAAAAGTTAAAATTTGTTGAGAAGCCACTGTAGATAGAAGACAGAAAGGTCAAGTTTCTCAAGCACAAACGACTAGTGCTGGTCAAAGTCAAGTGGGATTCCAAGAGAGGACCGGAGTACACTTGGGAGCTGGAATCGGAAATGAAGCGGAAATATCCTAACTTATTTCAATAAATCTCGAGGATGAGATTTTTATTAAGGTGGGGAGGATGTAACAACTCTCACCAAAATTATTATTTCTTATCTTATTTTGTCCAATAGGAAACCCTAATTGAGACCCCCAAGTAATACTGCATGACCCCTAAAATTTTCAGAACAATCGGAACTAGGATCAGGGACCCTAAAACTCAGGGGGGGGGGGTATTTCCTAGTTGATATTATCTAAACAGTTTACGATAGAATTCGAAATTTAACAAACCGTCTACTCACCCAAGCTAGTTGGACACGAACCTACCCTACCCTAGAAGGGCACCCCTCGCGCCACGCGACAGGCCCTCGCGCCACGCGAGGGAGCCCAGTTTCCAGTATAAATAGAGGGGTGTGGCAGTTGAAGTTTGGCATTGTTTCGACGTTAAAATCATTTCGTACACTGAGATATTGTCTGTTTACTACAAAACACACACAACACGAAACGATGCCGCGACAATAGGGTAATAACTTGATCACTGATACGATTTAATGTCCGATCGATGGAGACCAGTCCGATGGATGTTTAAGTGCTGCCCTTAATTGGGCTATACTTTGTCATTCGTCGTGAGGGTTTTGATCTCGTGAATTGTCGTAAAAGTTGTATTAAGTTACTGACCTAGTTTCGTGTGCATTGTTATTTAAATTAGGTTACAAGGCTAATCAATAGGCTAAACTCTACCCGTTTAAATCTGCAATGTGAGTCATTCTCTTTTTATCAACAATGTTTTACAATACTCTGCTTGTTTTCAAAAAGTTATAATTACAGGGATTAAGTCTTGGTTATCTTAAATCACTGGCAAGTGGGGTATTGTGCACATTACTAATTTCTCACGGTTAGGTTCACCAACCTAACAGTGATAATCATCACTACTTGGGTGAAAGGACCCAATAGTGGTATGACCATCGTCACAAGGCTGTGACACGGCGCCAGATAAAAATAAGATAGTAGCCATTGTAATCGCTCTTATGCTGTAATTTATAACATGTGTCGTTTTGTGCAAAATGAGTGACTCGCCAGTATTTCCCCGCTGATAAAACCTTTTTAAAACATGTTTCAGGTGACTTACTGTGAACCAAGGAAAACGTGCTACGGAGCACTAACAAGCTTGAAGTGGTGGCTCAGTAAAATAAATAAACATGTTTTGTAAAACAGGGAATTTCCTCGTGAAATTCCTCTATTGTAAATTACGGGGTTTGCCCCAAATTATGAAATAAAATAATCGGGTATTTCAAGTTTAAACGATCCTGTTAATAATTCTGCTGCTAAATTAAATGAATACCACGGGATTTCTGTCCCGCGGCTTCTGGACGGGGTCAAACCGGGTCGGGGGCCGTGACAGAATCCATAACAACTATTAGGTCACAATATATTTTACGTTCATGTCCCATATCATAAACATATAAAGCATAAACAGTTATTACAGATGATTGTCTCATAAACAAAATTTTGTCCCGATAACTCAGATTTATTTAGTTTGTTTCTTGACCTCCTACTTCGTTTCATCAAAGCATAGCAAGCAGAGCATCCTAATCAACTTGTCACATACGTTAAAAAATAAAGTCAATACACAGTGTGTAAAGGTGAGTACACAAGTTTGCATAGTATATAGTATATAGCGAAAGCGTTTACGCATAACCAGCATGTAACACGTATAAATGTGAAGCAAGCAAGCTATCGACAATGAAGTATCCAACCGACATGACTGCGAGTTGTAGAATGCGCAACACATTATCACCACTGTGACCATGTGAAGTAAAACCCTAACAACCCCTGTCCACGACAGGTGCTGAGTCCAAACTATAGTACTATTGTTGCTAAGGTGTCAGGCAAACAATCACTGTGTAAACATAACATACAAGCATTGATCGAGTCACGTATAACATGCAAGAGCGGTTAGCGTTAAAAATGTTTGTGTTGTGTGCTCGATGTGATTTGATATGGAACGTATGTAACACCCAAAGTGAGTTAAAAGAAACTGGGTTCGAGTATACTCACAGTTCGTGTTTAGCTAGTAAGAACAGTACTTAGATTGAAGGGAGCGCGCGGAGATTAGTCTGAGTATAGAACAGTAGCGTAAGCGTTGAATGGTGCGTAACAGTGCGTTGAATGAAACGAGTGTCAGATGGTGAGTCGATCGGATGGTCATCCGGATGGATGGACCAGCCGAGTTGTGTTTCGTTGATTTCCGACATACGTTTCGTGCGTTAAGCGTTGCGTTGCGTTTAAGCGAGTTGCGAGTGAGCGTTGCGATGAGACAAACACATAGCATTTAAACAAGTAGTTACACAAATAACATAACACATAATATAAAAGTAAATCTACGTTTCGAGTTGCGTTGAGATTGCGATGCGATAGCGTTGCGATTGTGTTTGCAAATAACATCCCAAATCATATATAAGACACACACAAGTAAAGCTCATAATAACACACATAGAACAATACCAATAACTGCGTTTCGAGTTTGCGTTGCGTTGTGATAGCGATAGTAACAATGCGATAAAGTGCGTGATGGGTTGGTAAATTTCCAAAGCTTAATGTGTTTAATTATATCAACTTGTGTGAAATTGAGGTTTAGAATACCCTACTTTGAGATGGTTTGTATTTTGCAGGCCTTGATAGGTTTAAGGTGTATTTTGGAAGCTTTACGAGCTTTGGAATGAAGGTTACAAGGGAATGATGCATTTAGGAGCTTACCGGAGCTTAAATAAGTGCATTTCGGTAGCTAATGGAGAAATGTGAAGCACATGGAAGCATATGGAAGTAATCAAGAGTGGTTTTGAGAATAAAGGAGAAAACATGGGATGAGAACGCAAGTTACTTCATTCGGGAAACAATAGAGGGCACATGAAAGTGTGGATTTCAGAGCAGGGACACATAATGTGTCCCTGAGGACACATAATGCGTCCCACATCAGTTACAAAATCGTAAAAATGCCTTTTTTGACAAAAAGGGAGTATCATTCAGGCGGGTCTTGACACATACGACTTGGGGGGTTTTGCTAGGCGATTTTGGGAGCTTTTTGGGAGATTCTTGAAGATTCAATTCATCCATTATCACATTCCATCACGTTTTGAAGATCAATCATAAACCATGAGTGGCTAATTTCCCCATGATCATCCCCAGGTGAAAGGTTGTGAGTTTTCTAGGGTTTGCTTTTTCATGCTTTGGTTTGATATAAACATTTCGTAATCTTTTGATTGAAATTATGCGGATTGATTGTTAGTATTGTTTTGAACTCGAAATTGTTAAGATTTTCTTGCATCATTGACATTGAGAGATGATTACTACTATGAGTTTTGATTCGTGCTAGGGTTTGTTCATTGTTCTTGATTTATAAAACATACAATTGTCTTTAATTCATATTGTGAAGGTTTTCTTGAACCATTTGCGTATGTTAGATGATTGTTGATGTCTACAATTAGGTTTTCAATTTACAAACTCAAGAAATCATTGGTGTTCATAAAATAATCAAACCGTTCATGCTAAATAACTCTAGATACTTATTAATCCGAAACCCGGGTGTGATTTGTGTTTACGTATCTTGTTTTAAACCATCAATTACAATTCCATGCAGTTGTTTAAGTTCTTGTTAGCTAGTAATTAAAACCAAATTGTCGGTTCATTCCGACCCATTTTCTTAACAAACAAAATTCATAAAAACAATCTAATAAGCTTCATAATTGTGACAAACCTCTAAAACCAATCAAGTCCATTCGCAAACCACAAACTCTTCGTGGTTCGACCCCTTACTACCACTAACACATTGTTAAGGGTAATTCGGGTTTATAAATATTATCTTTGACCGGAGCGCGACACTCCGATCAAATTTTGGCGCCGTTGCCGGGGAGTGCGTGCGCTTTGTGTTTGGATATTGTTTGAATTTGCGTGATTAACTGTTTAATTTACATAATTTATTTTCTTGTACTTTGTCTTTTCCTTGTTACGCGGGGTGTGTTACTTGTGCAGGTTACAGTTAGTGCATGCATACGCGGAACTCCGGGAGGACTTCACCGTTAGTTTACGAACCGGAAATCGAAAGAGTTGCAAGAAGGAATTTAGAAAGCCGGTTAGAAGCAACACTTGTTTCTAACCAAGTCACCCAAACACCACAATTCACACCATCCGTTGAAATCGATTCAATGGCAAACCAAAATTCAAACCAAAACCTCAATCAAAACCAAAATCCGAACCAATTCCAATACCGAGGAAACTTTAATCCCGCTCAAAATATCCAACCTATACCTCAAGAGCAACCGGGTGGTAATAACAACTCTAGACCACCCACACCACCTTTCCGAAACCAAAACACCAACAATACCCAAAGAACACCCAAACAACAAAACCTTCACCGACATAACTCCTTACCCAACAACCTTGATGATCGGAATGTTAACTCCGACCGTAGAGGCAACCGAGATCGTGGCAATCCCGCAAACGAAGACCCGTTCTTTAATTTAGACGATTTGTGAAATGCTATCCCCGATGACGAACCGTATAGCGTTCCCGGTTATCAATCGCCGAAACACGTGAGTATTCACTCGGAATACTCGGATGACGGGGGTAATTATAATGAACGGGTAGATGATGACGAATGGGGTTATGTGAATCAGGACAACATCTACAATGATAGAGGTTTTGAAGATGATGAGTTTGGCTACCAAAATGCCAACTTTGTGGGGAACGATAACTATGGGTACAGGAATGTGAGGAATGACGGTTACGAAAACAACCGTCAACCACGAAACAATAATCAAAGGAACCGGAATGATGGGTTTTACAACAACAATAACAACAACAATGTTAACCCTAACCGGATTCCTCGTTTCGTGGGAGGAGGTAATCAAAGAGGTAATCAGGGTGGAAACCGAAGAGGTGATAGGGGAGGTGATAGAAGAGATAATCGAAGGCCGGTGGATCAAGAAGTTAACGGTCCATACCGTCGTCAACAACCCCCACGGGGAGTAAATGACCGTTTTAGGCTGGTGGTCACCGACAATGACTCTCCAATAGTTTGTGAAAGATGGATGTTCGATTGCAAGCCCCACTACATCAACATACTTCCCCACTTTAATGGGAGGTCTAATGATGAACCATACACTCATTTGGCGGAGTTTTCGTCAATTTTTAGCACTACCGGGGGGCATAATTTTGCATTGGAAGAGGTCAAGCTTCGGTTATTCCAGTTTTCGCTAAAAGATAAGGGAAGCAATGGTTTCTTACACTTCCGGTAAATAGTATTCGTACATGGGGCGAGATGCAACAAGTATTTCTTGACGAGTACTACTCAATGGCGAAGACTGATGATGGTCGAGATGAAATAAGGTCGTTTCGTCAACTTTCGAGTGAACCGTTTGCACGAAGCATTTATGCGATATAAGGAATTGATTCGGAAATGCCCAGATCACCAAATAGAGAAGTGGGAATTGGTTAAGTGTTTTGTACGAGGATTGGATGATGAGACATGGAATCGCCTCGAGTCAACGAGCAATGGAACTTTATTAAGTAACCATAAAGATGATGATTGGGAATTTCTCGAGAGGATGAGCAAGCGGTCAAAGGCAAAAGAGTTAGCCGATAGAGCTAAGAAACATCCCGTTTTCCGGTCACTTCCCGATCTTGATTCTAAGGATCGAATTTCTACTCTAGAACGGGAGATAGCTCGTATGAAAAAGAAGGAGGTGAATGCGGTGCAATTCGCGGTGCGTGAAGATTGTGGAGAGATTGGTCATAGGACCGATCAATGTCAAGCGGGACCGGGTGATTACACAGAGGAGGTAAATCAAGTGTATGGGGATCGAAAGCAATATGAAATGAACTCCAACACTTACCATCCGGGTTTGAGAAATCACCCTAACTTCCGGTATGGTAACGCCTCGAATCAAATGAACCCGAATTTTCAATCGGGCAATCAAGGTGGGCAAGGTGGTTCTTCCTATAATAATCGACAAGGGGGTAACCAAGGGGGTTACCAAAGGAACTACAATCAAGGGGGTAGCCAGGGATACCAAAACCGTGACAACAACTATCAACGTGGCTACAACCCAGGTGGAAATGGGGGTGGTGCTTCAAACTCTCAAACGGGCGGTGATGACTTGATAAATTCTAAGTTTGATGCACTCATGAATGCATGCTATGAATGCCCTCACTACTTCAAATCAAGAGATCAAATCCGAAATGAAGAAAGAGTTTGAAGTAAGAGATAAATCCCACAAGGCATTGGAGAAGCAAGTTGGGCAACTTGCATAAGAAATGGCTCAGATTCGTGGAAGCAGAGGAGGACTTCCAAGTGACACCACGGTGAACCCTAAGCATCAAGGGTGGGTCGAGCTCGAAGAACACACGTGAGGTACCAATAAATAAAATCTCTTTACGTAGTGGTCGAGTCATAGATAGTGGAGTCGAGCCACCACCACCCAAGTTTGTTGAAGGGGTGGTGGAGGATGCTAGTGATGATGAAGGTAGCGATGGTCAAACGGGTCAAAATCAAAATAAAAATGATGCAAGAGTTAATAAAAATACACCCGTTGTGACCGTTCCACTCCCAAAAGCTATGGACAAGGGTGTGGAGGTTAATACTGCCCCTTATCCCGAAGCTCTATTGGGACCATCTAAGAAAGTGGTAAATAAACGAGGCCCACAACAAGAAGAGATGTGGGAAATTTTTAAACAAGTTAAAATCAATTTACCACTCTTAGATGCAACTAAACAAGTACCTTCATATGCTAAGTATTTGAAAGAATTATGTACCCAAAAGCAGACTCACAAGTTTCCTAAGAAACTTGATTTAACTGAAAATGTGAGTTCGATTCTTTCGGGTGCACTTCCACCAAAACTTCGAGATCCGGGGGCGCCCATAATTTCAATACAAGTTGGTGAATTTAAAATGACTCGGGCACTTTTGGATCTTGGGGCAAGTGTGAGTATCTTGTCGGGTAGTTTATATGACCAAAATGATTTTGGTCCACTTCAAACGGCAAACACCACCGTGGTGTTAGCCGATTTAACCCCTAAACTACCCCGTGGGATAGTCACGGATGTAATAGTCAAGGTCGAGGACTTTTATTATCCGATGGACTTTCTTGTACTTGATTATGTTTCTTTGGACCGAACCAAGCAACCAACCAACGGTTATCCTCGGTCGACCATTTTTGGCAACATCGAATGCCCAAATAAATTGCAAATCGGGTACGATCGACATGACTTTTGGTAACCGTCGGTTGCGGTTAAATGTCTTTTCAGGATTGACGGATCCTCTAGTCGGCGATGAATGTTATATGGCGGACATTGTTGATGAGTGCATACCTCTATGCGACATTAATGTCGAAGAGGAAATCACAATAGAGGAGTGTTTCATGTTTGACAGGTTGCAAAGGGAAACAAATCAGAGCATGGATGAAGAGGTGAAAGAATTGGAGGTATTGGCGGCTAGGGAAGGAAGGCCCATGTGGACACATCAAGTGGAAAGCCTCCCAGAAACCATTGACACAAAATTAAAGCCGTCATTGGAAGAACCTCCGGTTGTAGAATTAAAGGCACTACCCAAACATCTTAAGTATGCTTATGTGGGTGAGGGTAGTACACTCTCGGTTATCATTGCATCCAACTTAACCGGGGAGCAAAAGGAGAAGTTGATGGCGGTTTTGGTCACCAATAGGGCGGCTATTGGGTGGACCATAGCGGACTTGAAGGGAATTAGTCCCTCAGTAGTGATGCACAAGATGATCACGGATGATGCAGTAACTCCCGCACGAGACACACAAAGACGGTTAAATCCAAATATGCGGGAGGTGGTGAAGAAGGAAGTTCTAAAGTGGCTGGATGCAGGTATCATTTACCCTATCTCGGATAGCCAGTGGGTGAGCCCGACACAAACAGTTCCCAAAAAGGCGGGTATTCAAGTAGTAAAAAATGACGCAGGTGAAGAGGTAGCCACTCGGCCGGTAACCGGGTGGCGTATTTGTATTGACTGTAGGAAGTTAAATGCTGCGACTTCCAAGGATCATTTCCCTTTGCCATTTATTGACCAAATTGTTGAGAAATTGGCCGAACAAAAATTTTATTGTTTTCTGGATGGTTATTCAGGATACAATCAAATTGCTATACATCCGGAAGACCAAGCAAAGACTACCTTTACTTGTCCATACGGTACCTTCACATTTAGGCGAATGCCCTTTGGACTTTGTAATGCCCCCGCCACCTTCCAAAGGTGTATGATGAGTATCTTTTCAGATATGGTGGAGGAGCCTTTGGAAATCTTCATGGATGATTTCTCAATATTTGGGTCATCGTTTGACGCATGCCTTGACCAACTAGAAAAGGTTTTAAAAAGATGTGTTGAAAAGAATTTGGTTTTGAGTTGGGAAAAGAGCCATTTTATGGTTCAAGAAGGGATTGTGTTGGAGCATGTCGTCTCGAGTCGTGGGATAGAGGTGGATCGAGCAAAGGTACAAGTCATATCTACCTTGCCTTATCCCACGAGTGTTAAGGGCGTTCGATCGTTTTTTGGGTCATGCGGGGTTTATAGGAGGTTTATAAAAGGGTTTGGTGATATTACAAAAACCCCTATGTAATCTTTTGTTAAAAGACCAAGACTTTAATTTTGACAAACAATGTGAAAATGCCTTTAATGTGTTGAAACAGAAATTGGTTGAGGCCCCAATCTTGCAATCACCAAATTGGTCATTACCATTTGAAATTATGTGTGATGCAAGCGACTATGCGGTTGGGGCCGTGTTGGGTCAACAGGTAGACAAAAAACCGGTTGCCATTTACTACGCAAGTAAGACTCTCTCGGATGCACAACTTAACTATACAACAACCGAGAAAGAGCTACTTGCGGTGGTTTATGCAATAGATAAATTCCGGGCTTACATATGGGGTAGTAAAGTTATTATTTATTCTGAACATAGTGCGGTAAGGTACCTCATGGAGAAAAAGGATGCTAAGCCGCGGTTGATCCAATGGGTACTCTTATTACAAGAGTTCGATTTGGAGATTCGGGACAAGAAAGGAAGCGAGAATGTGGTAGCCGACCATTTGTCCCGATTGATGGTTGAAGACCGTTCATCATCTATGGAGATTAATGAGACTTTTCCTGATGAGCACCTTTTAGCTATTTCCACTTTACCTTGGTTTGCTGACATTGTGAATTATTTGGCAACAGGTACAATGCCGGAGCATTGGTCGAGGAAGAAGAGGATTCATTTCCTCTCACAGGTTAAGCACTACATTTGGGACAAACCGGACTTGTTTAAAGTGGGAGCTGATCAGATGATCCTGAGATGTTGCCTTATGAGGTAACACAACAGATGCCTCGATACCCACAGTCTATGCCATCTGAGTGGGTACCACCACACCCACCACCGCCACCTGAGCAGGGATCCAGTTCGTCTAGCTCTACAGATCCACATGGGGTAGTGGCTCTTATTAGGGACATGTATCAGTGTACCTTTGGGCCGCCTTATCCCCCGCCACCATATGATGGGTAGATCACTCGCTGATCGGAGTTGCACTCACGATCAGGTCCATGTGTTCTTTTACATATATCTTATTGCATGGTCATGATTATACTTTGTGGGTGTGATTTGAACTCCTTGTACTTTCGCTTCTTTGCTTTGTTTGCTTGTTTTTTTTTTTTTTTTAATTTTGGTGGTGTTGAAAAACAATGTTAGGGAATGTTATGTTATTTAGTTAATGGTTGTTGGGGGTGAATCTTGTAATAGAAATGTTGGGCTTAATTGGTTAAACTCCTTGTTCTCATATGTGCCATTAAAAACACTATACATTTGGGACAATGTATCTCAAGTGTGGGGATGAGGAGAATTAAATAATAATAATAATAATAATAATAATGATGATCTTCAAAAAAAAAGGAAATTTTGCCCTTAAGTAACTCAACCAAAACTTGAAAACCAACGAACACCATTAACTGTATACCTGCCAGAGCATAGATTTTGGTCCCTAGTTATGGTCATAAACTCTTTATGTTCCTTGATAAAGCCTTTTCAGTGAGAGTTTTTGAAAAAAAAAAAAGATATATAGAATTGCTTAGTTGGGAATAACAAGTTGTAGAGTAACACATGTGTCACATCGGTAACCCCATCCTTTCTGTTTGTGAGATCTTGAGCCTTTTCTTGAATATTGATACATATTTGCTTGTTTGGATCTATTGATTGTTTGAGAGTAGGCCTATACATTGCTTTGTTTGAGAACTTGACTGATTTGATGCATGCCGAAACCACGAACTGAATGCTTGCACATAGATGATAAAGGCTTTTAGGACATCCTTCCACCTTACCATCAAAAAAAAAAAAAAAAAAACCCCACCTTAGTAGCCATTTCTGAACTATCTATCTATTTGCTAAACCCATTCATCATCATATCGCCCAAACCCACAATCCATGCATGTTATCCATGTTCATCAAAAAAAAAAAACCGCAACTAGTTACACGGGACAAAATGTCCAAAAATGAACGGTTGTGAAAAGCAATAAAGTTATGGGTCATAGTTACCCATTTATATTCATTTGTAGAAATAAATAAGGATATGTAGCTGGATTCGTGTTTCTTACCTTAAACCACCATTCTTCCATATCATTAGCCATAACCCAAAACTCAAAACACATAAAGTCCTTTGGATATATGCATCATTCGTGTTAGTTGGTGAAAGTGTGATTGTTTGTCAAGCATATTAAAACAAGCTTTGTATTTTGGTCATAGAGTGAATAAATACTAGTGCACGCTTGTTAGTTTCTTTTGATTTTAAACCGAGAGGAGAGAACAATTGTGAGGGGTGTGAACACTTGTGAAACTTGAAGATTAGTTAAACTTGGTTGGGCAATTGCTTTGTTTACTAAATGTTGCATCATTTTACTCACTGAAATAGAGATCTATTGATAGGTGTAAGTCTTGTGAGTTAGGGTATGACTATTGACCATGTCTAAGAACTAGTAAGGGAATGGGAAATGCGTTGCTTTTAATGGTTGGACGGTAATGAACGAGTTTGCTTGAGGGCAAGCAAATGATAAGTGTGGGGATGTGATGGGTTGGTAAATTTCCAAAGCTTAATGTGTTTAATTATATCAACTTGTGTGAAATTGAGGTTTAGAATACCCTACTTTGAGATGGTTTGTATTTTGCAGGCCTTGATAGGTTTAAGGTGTATTTTGGAAGCTTTACGAGCTTTGGAATGAAGGTTACAAGGGAATGATGCATTTAGGAGCTTACCGGAGCTTAAATAAGTGCATTTCGGTAGCTAATGGAGAAATGTGAAGCACATGGAAGCATATGGAAGTAATCAAGAGTGGTTTTGAGAATAAATGAGAAAACATGGGATGAGAACGCAAGTTACCTCATTCTGGAAACAATAGAGGGCACATGAAAGTGTGGATTTCAGAGCAGGGACACATAATGTGTCCCTGAGGACACATAATGCGTCCCACATCAGTTACAAAATCGTAAAAATGCCTTTTTTTTTTACAAAAAGGGAGTATCATTCAGGCGGGTCTTGACACATACGACTTGGGGGGTTTGCTAGGCGATTTTGGGAGCTTTTTGGGAGATTCTTGAAGATTCAATCCATCCATTATCACATTCTATCAAGTTTTGAAGATCAATCATAAACCATGAGTGGCTAATTTCCCCAAGATCATCCCCGGGTGAAAGGTTGTGAGTTTTCCAGGGTTTGCTTTTTCATGCTTTGGTTTGATATAAACATTTCGTAATCTTTTGATTGAAATTGTGCGGATTGATTGTTAGTATTGTTTTGAACTCGAAATGTTAAGATTTTCTTGCATCATTGACATTGAGAGATGATTACTACTATGAGTTTTGATTCGTGCTAGGGTTTGTTCATTGTTCTTGATTTATAAAACATACAATTGTCTTTAATTCATATTGTGAAGGTTTTCTTGCACCATTTGCGTATGTTAGATGATTGTTGATGTCTACAATTAGGTTTTCAATTTACAAACTCAAGAAATCATTGGTGTTCATAAAATAATCAAACCGTTCATGCTAAATAACTCTAGATACTTATTAATCCGAAACCCGGGTGTGATTTGTGTTTACGTATCTTGTTTTAAACCATCAATTACAATTCCGTGCAGTTGTTTAAGTTCTTGTTAGCTAGTAATTAAAACCAAATTGTCGGTTCATTCAGACCCATTTTCTTAACAAACAAAATTCATAAAAACAATATAGTAAGCTTCATAATTGTGACAAACCTCTAAAATCAATCAAGTCCATTCGCAAACCACAAAGTCTTCGTGGTTCGACCCCTTACTACCACTAACACATTGTTAAGGGTAATTCGGGTTTATAAATATTATATTTGACCGGAGCGCGACACTCCGATCAGTGCGTTAAATAGTAGGCGTTTGTAAATAGCGTTTTGCGATGCGATAATAGGCGTTGTGAATGCGTTGTAAAACATAGTTTAAAATATTGTCTAGTATATCGATTACCGCAACGGGTTAACTATTATCGAAACTCGAGAGTACAAGTCAATTAAGCACGAAATGACAAATCTGCACAATGGACATGTCTTGACTTTGACTTTGACTTGACCTTGACTTTGACTTGAAAAGTCAGGTTGTTACAAGCACAAAGAGCTTTTTTATTCTTCCCAAAACCAGACAAGGTGCTATGGATTCTAAGTAGATCCCGTATCCCAAAAGCCCAAATCGGAGGGAGCCTACACCATTGATAAATGATCTGTAAAATCGACTGAGCAAAGTGACACGAGACAAGGACGTGTTCACTTGTTTCTGAATACTCACCACAGAAAAGACATCAATCAGTTGTAAAACAACACCAGAATATTAAACACACAGTGTTGAACTAAGAGTTGAAATCAGTTGTAAAACAACACTAGAATCTAACGTTATCATCAATCTTTAAAGATACTCATGCTAAAGTATAGAGTCATCAGTAGTTGTAATGCTATAAAAAGAAAGAATATTACATACATAGTTTTCTAAAATAGTAAACAAAACTTAAAGACGCGTCAGATAATGTTGTAGCAACTGTCACGATAGTTTCAGTATATATCGGTTACTAGTGATGCAAATTATTGGTTTTCATAACAAATAAAGCAAAATGCAAAACACTTTCTATTTTGCCAACTAGTTTAATACCCGTCCGTTGGACGGCTTACGCTAACAATGTAACAAACAAAGATAATGTATATTGAGGGTGTTCGGGAACGCTTCTCCTTTTCTTCTTTTCCATATCCTTTTTTTAAAAGGTTACAACCATCTAACTTTTCCTTTTCTTCTTTTCAAACTACTAAAACTCATTCTCAAAACACATTATCCAAACACTACAAAAATGACCTATTAACTTTTAAGAAGTCAAAAACTTAAAAGGAGCTCAAAATAAGCGATCCCAAACACCCACATTAAGTGGACACAAATATCAAAAGCATTACGAACAAAAACATGGTAAGATTTAGAAGTGATACATGTGTGCTTTGTGCTGCAAGCTGATCACCCCCCTCGATACGCTGACATGGCAATATTATAAAGGCCTTGCGCTTTTTTGTCTATAATCAAAATTCAGTTCCTCATCGTCAGTTGTCTCATAGATGTTCATGTCATCACCAACCCTAGATGTCACGGCCCCTGATCCGGTTTGACCCGTTTCAAGAGCCGCGGGACAGAAATCCCGTGGTATTTATTTAATTGAGTTTAACAGCGGAAGTTTATCATCAGGATCGTTTTAAAGCTAAAATTTTCACAATTATTTTATTTCACAATTCGGGATAAAACCCCAGTAATTTACAATACTATGATTTCACGGAGAAATCTTTTATTTTACAAAACATATTTCTTTATTTTATAATGAGCCACTTTCTTAAGCTTGAAATGCTTCACAGCACTTTTCCTGAATTACAACAGATCACCTGAAACATGTTTGAAAAATGTTTTGTCAGCGGGAAATACTGAGTGATTCATTCTATTTACTAAAACAACCTGTTTGTTATAATTTACAGTATTAAGGAAGATTACAATGTTTCTGATATCAACCAACTACCCACAGTACTTTGTCACTCGACCCATTGGCCCATTCGTCCAATGGTGTCTGTGATTATGGTCATATCACCCCTTGGCTGCCCCAATGGTGAAGATTATCAAGTAATGTATATAAAACCCCACATACCGGCTGTAATTTGGTGATTACATAAACTTAATCACTGTAATTATAACCTTTGAAATAAACATGATTTGAAAGTAATTTGATAAAAAGAGAATGACTCACATTGTCGATTTAACACGGATAGAGTTTACTTTATGGATTAGCCTTGTTAACCTAATTTAAATAATAATGCACACAAAACGGGGTTAGTAACCAATACAGCATTTACGATAACTCACGAGATCAGATTCTCACAACGAAAGACAAAGTGCGATACTTAAACATCCATCGAATTAACGACGAACGACAAAGTATAACCCTAATGTGGGCGGCACTTAAACATCCATTGGATATATTGATCGGTCGGAAAATGAATCGTAATAGCGATCGAGTTATTACCCTGTTTTGCGGCAGCAATTCGGGATTCGTGTGTGTTTTTATGGTAAACAGAACGTATCTCAGTGCATGTATCGAAGTTTTACGTCGTTTCAATACCAAATTTCGATTGCCAATGTCTGCTATTTATACACAAAATTTGACTAGCTTACGGACCGTAAGCCTCACAATGTTGAGGTCCGTAAGGGTGCTTACGGACCGTAAGCCTATCAATGTTGCGGTCCGTAAGGGTCGAAAATAGGTTATAGGGTAGCCACGGTTGGGACTAGCTTTGCTGACTTGACAGATTCTAAATTTCGAATTTTGACAACGAGTATTTTAGATAATCGTTAACTAGGGTTTACCCCCCTTAAGTTTTAGGGGCCCTGATCCTGATTCTGATTGTTCTCAGAATTTTAGGGTTTGTTCAGAATCACTTGGGTTTCTCAATTAGGGTTTCCTAATGGATAATTAAAGTATTAATTAGGACTTTTTAATGAGAGTTGTTACACTAGAATTCCCATTATATCACCAAGTTGGTAGTCGATCTGGTGCTTCTAAACAACAATTCTTATGATAGGTCAAGTGCTTCAAGAGCTTTAAAACCCTTGGAAGGAAATCCAACTGCTAAGGGAGTAAAGGAAAAATTCAAAATAAATTAGTAATCACCTTAGAATAACATAAAATAAAGTGACACATAAATTCTCATATTAGCTAGAGATTAAAATTTGCGACCAGTTTGACAAGTTCCTTTTAATTAATTTTCATTCATTTTACCCACCTGACTCATTATATTAAGTGGTGAGAAACTCACATCAAGCAGTTTTTTTTTTTGTATATTAAAAAACGAATCTATATTAAAAAATTAAAAAATAGTTTATGCCACTTTCAACCCATTTGAGTTTTTTTTTACTTGATACGTTTAGGCTAATTTGTTTAATTGACACGTTTATGATCAAATACAACCCAACTCGACATAATTTAAGAGGTGAGAAACTCACATAAAGCAGTTGTTTTTAGTCCAGACTCTCTGCATTTCTCTTTGTAGTTATGGGGAATCGCCAATTTCCATATCCGTTCCAGGTAGCTCTTCCTTATGTCCAAAGATATCAATCCCTTAAACTTAAAATCTGAACCATAACTTTTCATTTTAGCTTCGTAATCATAAGTAACACATTAATCTAAAAAAAACAATAAAAAATGTCCAAAAAAGTGTTCACGTGTCCTGAACCAGCCTGTTATGGCCCATAATAAAAATGACATATTTTGACCCATTACCCAACCCACTCAACCCTCTCATCTTGACACATCTTACAGGGTCTAAAATATGAATGTCATAGAAGATATATAATAGACTAAACTGAATTAAGAGAATGAAAATCTTACTTCTAGATTTCCAACCCCATCTATTGAGGAGGGTTTGACACCTCAGCAAACTCTTAGAATTCAATACCAGATTTCCCAGCCAACAACATGAGCAAACCCCTAAAATCTGTTCCCCAATGATCCAAAGTATAATACACTCCTTGCTAAAGTAAAAGAAAAAAAGAAACTAATTCCAATTTAAAGGCAAGCAGATAACTATAGAAAGAAAAACAACAATGCAGATATTGTACCTCAAACAGGATGAAGGATTGAAGGTCACCCAAAGTTCATTTTTAATTTATACAACCTTCAAATTGATCTTGTTTGACTGGAGGAAGACAGAACTTTTCACTTTCATCACCAATCGCTTCGATTTACACCACCCTCAACAGGACACGTGCAGGACCTACCAATAAAATTAGGCAATTGGTTGTAGCAATTCAATGCTAATTGTTAACAACACATCCATCAAAAATGATAACAATGCAAGGGAGTGTAGTCATGGGCGGAGCTTTATTGGCGCCCGGAGTTAATTTTACCGGAAACTTCGGAAAAAATATTTTTTTTTGTATCGTAAAATATTGGATATTTAAGAGACCGACCCCCACTAAGTTTTCGTTCAAACTCCGCCAGTGTAGCATGTATATATACCCACCATGGTTCCAGCAACAATGGTGTCATTAAGTGGATAAATGGCACGAGCAGTAATAGATTTAGATAATGGCCCATAATAGAAAGCATGCGGTGGTTAATAGCTTTTTTAGTTATTAATAAATATTAATGTTTTTTTTTTCAAACTTCATCTCATCATTTAAAAAGGCCATATCAGATAAACCACACGAAAGAGGACTCCACTCTAAGTCAGCTGTGATACGATCATGTTCGTTGCCTCAACCAACTCTCCATCTGTTGGTTCTCTTTCCAAAACACTCCACAACTCCTCTTTCACTTTAAGGGTATGTAGCATGTTAATGCACAAAAAAAAAACCCACCCCACTAAGAAATGTGCATAAATGCAACAAAAATAATCTCTATGCAAACCATGTCACATGTCGAAATAAATCAGTTCCCTAATGAAGACAACCCAATAATTAAAATGCAAAATAAACCTACATTTATGCATATGCCGATAAAATAGACCATAAGAGGAAACAAAACTATAAACTCACGTACCTGTAATGGATGATGAATTTTCAGTGATCTGACGATGATTACGAATGGAAACCACTTTTTAACAGTTCTGCACTGACATGAATAATGCTAATTGATATCACTGAAGTCAAAATTAAAACCCTACAGATGCAAATCAACACAAAATTGATCAATAAACCTTAAGCTATTAAAATTGATGAGTGAAATTATTTGTTCTTAAAATTAAAACACAATCCGGTGGACGGGTTACGCTAACAACGTAACAAACAAAGAATGATCAATTTTAAAAACAGGTAATAAATCAAAGCATACACCTCAAAGTAATCCTTCTGGATGATCAATCAAAACAAAAGTAGCACAAAATTACAAAAAAAAAAAACTTACAGTTCTTTGCGCATTGAACTTCACCCAATCAGCAAAATCCACAACGGCTGAGTACTCCAATCTGAAAAATTCATTATATCAATGTATGTAAGTCAATGCAATAGATTTCTATAGGATCATATGATTTTAAACATGATAATTCTCCAACAGTTGTTTGTATCCAGTCCATTCTACTTGTCGAGTATTTCCATTATATTTTATGAGTCTGGTTAAATTTCCCTCGTGGCAGTTTTGGTCTAACTTTTACCTTATTTTAAGTAACCAACTTTTTTAGGAAAGAAAAAATCAACAGTTTCAACAATTCTGATACAAGGTAACAAACTTTCTGAAGCTTGGATTTAAGGTAATATGATCCGGTAACTGAGAATTTTGATGGAAAGGCAATTTGTCCATAACAAAAAGTGATTTTACGCAATAAATGATACCTTTTTTTCACATTTATTGCGTAAAATCACTTTTTGTTATGGACAAATTACCCCTCCATCAAAATTGTTAGTTACCAGATCATATTACCTTAAATCCAAGCTTCAGAAAGTTTGTTAACTTGTATCAGATTGTTGAAACTGATGATTTTTTCTTTCCTAAAAAAGTTGGTTACTTAAAATAAGGTAAAAGTTAGAACAAAACCTTTTTCACAATTTTAGCCTCGTCACAGAAATAGTCTAGCAAAATAGTTACTTGATTTTGGCACAAAAGACAACTATGAAAATCTAAACATCCATGATGTGTATTAAGTAAATTAATAGAAAATATTAAGCAAATTATTAGAAAAGATTTGGGCAGAATTAGGGCAAATTTGATTTAGGGCTGGAACGATTAGAACATAAAAAATTACCTTCAACACTTTCTTCAAGTGATTAAGAGGAGAGAGATTCAGAAAAGAGGGAAAGGGAGATGAAGACTAAGAGACCATCATCTGTTTTTTAAATCACGTCTTGAACTTTTAAAACGTCATTGATTGTACCGACTTTCAACCCGCTTGACTATTAGGTAAATTTCCAAACTTGACCATTCAACCCATTAGAAATAAAATTTAACCCATAACATCACAATTTCAAGTAAAAGGGTTGAAATTGCAACAAACCTTACAATTGATTAAAATATAAAACTGAAATACAAATCAAAGCTAGCAAAAAATTACCTATAAGGATATACAGAATTCATATTCAGAGTAATAATTTTATTACTAAAATAATACACTTTTTTCTAATAGAAGAGTTTCATGCCAGCCCAAACCAAAACAGTGACATCGTTTTAACGTGTCACCCGGCCGGACTTGGCATCAATATGTATACAATGATGTAATCTAGAGGTGACAAATGCGACCTGTATATTTAAAGAGGCATAATCAAATATTATTCAAATCATATCATATTTGACAATTTACCTTTTTATAACAAAATTTAGACAAGAGGTGTTTTGGGGCAACTCAACCCGATTCCAAATTATGCATTTTGATCCAAGCCCATTTTGACCCGTTACAGCAACCCCCTGGCTGGCCCATTTGCCACCTCTAAACTAATGCAATTAAAAAGATTGCAAGACACAAACATGAATGCCATATTTGAAACCTGGTGTCCGAAAGAAGTCCATTTATCCCTTCAAGCAAGAATTCTGCACTACTATATATGACAAGATAAAAAAATTTGTCACAAATATCACATACTTATGAATAATATACTAGTTTCGGAAGGGTTGGGTTGGTTGGCCCCATAGTAGCTCTCATGGTTTGGTGCTATTGAAACGATCCCTATAAAACAGAAAACGAAGTTAAAATTGTACATAATGTGTAACCATAAATAGAATATCCGAGCTGAGTCATCATTATGATATTTACCAATCCCTGAATAGCCTTCAAATTTCCATTAAAAATATCTCTTGAAGATTGGCATCAAGTTATGCTGAACCTATATAAACCACAATTCAATAATATATGCTACAAAATCAACAGATTTTATAAGTATGATTTAAGTATTTATCTATAAATGATCCCTACCATTCATGGCATACTTTGTTGTGTGCCAAAATAACCAACCAGTACCGTGAGCTCAGCCTGCCATGTAAAAGTGAAGATGGGTCCAGCCCCAAAGATCGAAACTTTAGTGTCTGGGTTCAAAGCCCGACCTTATATATATATATATATTAAACCCTTATTCATTTACCCGTCAGCTTTAGTAATTAACACATGGAGTGGGGTAGTGGTTGGAGGTTACTCAAATTCAGCTGCCATATAAGAAGAAAACCTTACAAATAGATCAATAACAAATTTTAAGAACAAATAATTTCACTCGTCAGAGGCCTAAGTATCTTATATCCTTAATTAAGATAACTTACAAGTAGCATCTCTTCATCATCTTCGCCATCTTCATCTTCCGCAAGAACCGCAACACCAGATTTAGATGCATTACCTGTGAAACCATCACCTTCCTTTGCCTCAATTGATGCTGCCAACCTTTTAGAAAGAACTTGCATCATCAAGGTCCATTCTAGAATAAAAAATAGTTACTTTAAAAAAATAGATGTTCATACATTACATATAAAAAAGTTTACTTCCTGGTGGATTTGTATTCTCAGTGGTTCCAGAAAGATCCTCTTCATCAGTGATCACCCTCTTGTCCTTATCACAATCACCTTTTCTCTGATTCTCCTAATCATTTACCGGCTCATTCAGCCTCATTGCCTTATCACGGCTACTGGTTCTCTTTGTGAAACCATTATCAATCACAACTTATAACACCATTGCAAGTAAGCGATTTGGAGCAACTCCGAGAGTTTTTTTACACAATTTCACCAAACAATCCAACGACGATTCTTCCTGTAGTATAAAAAATATGAAAATAGATGTGTATGATTGTTTAGATGCATAACATAAAAGATATCTATATGTTGATTATCAATATCCAAATCAAGGAATAATCTGTGTGTGTAACTTCAAATCAATTGCTAACCTCAAATTCTTTCAGAGATACATACAATCCTTTTGCAAGCTTCTTCCTCCGAGTTGCAAAATCCATTGGATGCTTGATCACATCATGAAAATCAGAACTTCAACAAAATGAATCAAATGACAATAAGAATGGAGAGCAACTCAAAGCTAACTCCTCATGGTCAACTTACTGTGAACCTGTGATCATTACCCAACCTAGTGAAATCTAAAAGACCAAAACCAATAAGCTTCATATCAGAATCTTTACTTTTGGACATGAAAAGGAGGTTCTGAGACAAGAAATTCAACAGAGGGCCAGTAAATATTAAGAAAAACATGACTAATAATTATATCTTGAAACTTAATTGATTTGAAAAAATAAAAAGAAATTTCTAAAAAAGGCATGCATTTATAACCTCAGGCTTTAGGTCATGGTGCCCTACGCCTTGAAGATGGCAAAAGGTAACCTTTGTATCTGAACAATTATCAACTTCGCATCTGTTTTTTTATGTCTTCCACCTTTGTCTGCATTTGAAACAAAGTTTGACTAAAGTCAACTCATCACTCAACAAATGACACAAAGCACAAACTAACTAACCAACAATAGTCACCAATTCACCTCATTAGGGCATTGCAAATTCCTAAACCCTAAAATCCTCAAACTGAACAATAATCACAGCACATTAGTATACAATGACAAATATAAAAATTAACCTGAGAGGGAGGATGAGCAACCGAAAACCCAAGATCGCTAGAGATGGAGAGGGCATCGAGCATACCGCCGAATGAGTTGAGGCCAATTGTCGATTGAATAGAGGTCCCTTGAACAACAGCAGCAAAGCATGAGCGAGAGAGAGGAAAGTCAGTAACTGAATTTGGAAGACAAGGTGAGTTATATGGTGAAAAGAAACTGACGGAACCCTAGAATCAAGGGGAAGTTATCAGGGACGTGGGATGGTGAAAAGAAACTGACGGAACCCTAGAATCAAGGGGAAGTTATCAGGGACGTGGGGAAGAGAGGTGGAGGAACCGTAAAACTGCATAGAACTGCCACAATAGCAGTTAAAAATGTGAGTTTAAATGGTCAGGATTTGATTTCAGCAAGATTCAATGGTAGAGATTCACTTGAAAGGTAGTTAGACTTAATGGGTTTAATATATATATATATATATAATGTGGGATAGCTCAATTGCCTAAGCTAGTGCTTTAAAAGGGTACAGGAGACGCGCCTAGGCACAAGGCGCATCCAGGTTATGACTCGTGAGTGTGTGTACATGAGACGCTATTCCTTATAGTGTGCCCTTTTCTGCACCTTCATGAGGAAGTGCGCCTTTATGCGTCGAGGTGTTTCATGAATAAATGCGATTTAGTAGAAAAAGAAAAGGGATAGTGTTAGATGGAATATGTTAATTATGATTAGATAAAAATATATTAGTTAGACTAAACGGTGTGAGCTCGTGAGTGTTATGGACTAAAATCATTGCGAGGTATGGGACTTGTCTCATATCGGTTATATGGGCAACCAATGTGGGGTTTATATACTAAATGGACTCTCTTATCCACCAGACTGGTCTTTTAGGTTGAGTTCTCTTGTTTGGTATGTGCATATGTGGGTCCTTGGGGGACAAAAGTGAAAGTACACTAATTTTAACGTTATTTTACTAATTTTGTATAAATAACGTTAAAAACGAGGGCCCTTGGGGGGCAAAAGTGTGGCCCCGCTTGCGGTATGCATATATAATGTATATATGTGTGGCCCTTGGGGGGCAAAAGTGAAAATGCACTAATTTTAATGTTATTTTACTAATTTCATGAAAATAACGTTAAAAAGCGAGGGACGGTTAATCATGCATCATGCCGTTGATAGCCGAAAGACAAGGGGGTACATGCGCTAATCGGCTTTTGTCCCAATTGCTGAGTGTTATGTACCTTATGTCCAAGGCTTGATGCAAAACTACTACCGAGTCGAGGGTCTCACTAGAAGCAACCTCTGTATTCCTACTGGGTAGAGGTAATCATATCTACATCTTACCCTCCTCAGCAGTGGCGGAACTAGAACATTAACTCAGGGGTATCCCAAAAAAAAAAATTCACCGTACAATAATACAATACTAAAAAAACGAAAATAAATAAATAAAGTAAAACAAATAGCTAATAGATTTGTCCTCTCTTTTTTTCATAACTTGAAATTGTTCCATCACATCGTCGTCTTTTACTTCATGTAAAAAATAATTTTCGACGCACAAACCATAGCATTGTTCAAAAATTTCGGGCTCATTCGATAGCGTAAATCCGTCTTGACAAGCTTCGATTTCGAAAACATCTTTCAACGGTTTGCAGTTGCAACCGGTAAAAGCAAAGCGAGTTTCACTACCTAATAAACTAAAGGACAAGAACTATGTGTTCCCGTTTCAACCATAACACGCGCAAGATCACTTATTCCATTCAAGTTTGCAAAATTATCATCGCTTATAGTGTGACGAAATGACCCAATATCACCCAAAAGAGTCCCTAATTCTTGTGTAGTAAAATCATCTGGGTACATCCATCTCAGCAAACGTCACTATCTTCGATGGGTCAAACTTAGTAAACCCGTTACAAGGATTTAAACCCGACATATTTTTTATCAAACTAGTTGTTACCTCACTAAATCGATTTCCTAATTCTTGAATTTGCATGTCCAAAACCTTATTAAAAATGTCAACTTCAAAATGATGTCGATTTGTAATGACATTCTTTTGGTTTCTTGAATTACCATAACTTTCCGTCATGTCCAACATTGTAAGTTGTATTTTTTTTACAAAAAAAGAGCCACTTTTCCCAACATCGGCTCAAACCCACAAGAAGAAAAGAAATAAAGAATACCCACAAACAAACTTCATATTGAAAGGGTTATTAGTTTATTACATATTGGACTATTGGGCTAGCTATTAATCAATAGAATTGGGCTGCCTTATCAATCAAAGTGTTTTGGGCTTACAATTTTAAATAAGAATTGGGCTGCCTATCAACTATAAACTGATTTCGACTTTTGTATTTTTCATTGGGTTAGATATAAACGCTAAACACCTTTTGGGCTTACGAACTTATTTTTTTCAGAGGTATCCTTGTAGTTGTTTAGGGGTATCCTTTGTACAAAACCGAAAAAAAATACACTACCAATACGAAGTTGAGCCGTAGCCCGTGTTACGGCTCGTATAGATATAAGTCCGCCCCTGCTCCTCAAACACTACCTTAGCTTTGCTATTAGTGGGATATACTGAGTATGATGATAATGATCTCTTGTTTGGTATGTCTTACTGAGGTTAAAGTGAGATTTGTATCCTCTTGGAGGAGGGTCTCCCGTCTCCGGCTTTTTGAAAAACATGTTTATAAACAATTACACTGGCAACTAACTTCGTTACACACACAAATATAAAGCAAGCCCCAACTCTTACCTTGACGGTTGACCGTAAAGTTAAAAACCAAATGTTCATAGTGTATAAATTCATTGGTTTTTCGTGGGGTACATTTATAACAAGCCTTAATTAAATATTGATGTCAGCCTGAAGAAGCTGTAGGTTTGAGATCACTGACAAGAACCAAACTCACACACGCAAGTACACTGAGAAGGAGGCAAAGTCTGGTATATTAAACATAGGGTCAAGTTATTCTACAAATGCTTCTAATTGTAATTAGTGTAAGAAGGATTTATAGAGTGACAAGTGTCCAATAACCTAAAACTAAACCCACTATATCACCACCAAAAACCTAAACACCCACCCCACCACCACCCAAAAACCTAAATCCCCCCCCCCCCACCACCACCACCCAAAAACCTAAACCCCCACCCCTCTCGGCAAAAAAAAAAAAAAAAAAAAAAATTTTTTTTTTTGGGGGGGGGGGGGGGGGGGGGGGTTTAGGTTTTTGGTGGTGGTGGATGTTTAAGGTTTTTTTTTTTTTTTTTTTGTAGTGGGGTTTTTTTTGTGTAGTGGGTTTTTTTAGGTTATTGGACACTTGTCACTCTATAAATCCTTCTTACACTTCTTACAATTAGGATCCTTTGTATTTGATCCCAATCCATTAAACATATATGAGCTTATGAATTTGTGAATTATACATGTGGAATATAAGAGTACCTCTTGGTCTCTTAAGAATATTTTCAAAAATACCAAATATAAAATAGAGTAAACTCTAGTTTTTGTTCACGAGGTTTGCTGAAAATATGAGGTTTCGTCCACCTTTAACACTCTCCGTTCGCCTACCTTTAACACTCTACGTTTCTGATGTTTCAAGTTTTAACATTTTTAATCCAATTCACTATCTTTGTTATGTTTTTTTTTTCTTTTAGTTTACCTTTGTTAATAATATAATAATAAAAGTAAACTGCAATTTTTGTTTCTAAGGTTTGCTCAAAACATCAGGTTTCGACTCGTTTCTAAGGTTTGCTCCAGTTTTCGTTTCTAAGGTTTGCTCAAAACATCAGGTTTCGACTCGTTTCTAAGGTTTGCTCAAAACATCAGGTTTCGACCACCTTTAACTCTCTCTCTATCTCTCTCTCCCTCTCTCTCTCTCTCATGTTTCAAGTTTTAACATTGTTCCTTCTTCGATGTGATATCTTGATTCCCTTAGTAACATTTGTCGGTGACCCATGGGTGAACTCTTTACCCATGTCATGTTTTCCACAGATCGTTCAATGATGGATTGCTGAAGGGGCCCACTTTCACCACGAACTTTCTGACGAATCAGTATGTCACATAAATCCTAGTAGAACTAGTTGTGTTCGACTGTTCGTCTCAACCTGTTAGCTCGATTTAACCCTTTCGGTTTGTTCCTTTTTAGTTGGAAACTTGGAATTAACCCATTGTACATCTCTAGCTATTACTAAGTAATGGAATCCCATTCTAGCTCTATTTGCTATGAATGAATTTTGATTGATTAAATCTTAAAGGGGTGGAAATTATACCAAAATGAAAATCTTACAGTTTTCTTTGTTGATGGGTCATACTTTAATTATTTACGTATAAAAATGTTAACACAATAACCAAATTATATCTTACAGCTATTACTAAGTACCGAGCCTAAACCCTAGTTACAAATCATACATTAATTAATTATCGTATAAAAATGACCATTGTTGTAAAACAAGGTCTCAGAGGTCGAGTACTTCCCGAGTAATCTTTACAAGGTAAGCTACCGAGGCCCGAGTACTCTCCACCTAGGTCGAGTACTCTCAACTCCAACTAGGAAGCGTCTAGCGACTTTTGCAACCATTTAAAATGTTAACACTATAACCAAATTATATCTTACTAAATTCGAAGGTCCGCATGTGAGTGAACTACCATAATAAAGGTGTTAACCCTTACCCGACTCACTTCACAAAAAATGGGTTTGGGCTGACCTTACCCAGCAGTTTGTATACAAGTTTGTAGCCTCGTTCCCCGAAACCGATTTGGATACAACCCGATTTGAAAAAGATGTCAAAAAAACGATTTGGAACAATATTGTATATATAAGTTTTCGATTGACGTAAAACACATGTCAAGATCCTCTTGTGCATATTTCTTTCGATTACTATACCGAGTGCTGGTATCGTATCAGCATAGTAACAAACCGAACCCCTACCAACCGCAAGCCCGCTGCGAAACGCGAGAAACCCCACTAGTTCAACTTAAATATGCATTCTAGCGTTTTGACTTTTGACTATGGGATATAACTATTCGACCTTTTATATTACTTCGTTATTAATGTTGGAAAATAGTTAGGTGAGGATTGTTGGTGGATAAATATGAACGTCGTATATCTTCTCTAGTCGTCAAAGGATAATTAAAAAAAAACGTTTAGATCATGTATAAATATTTAGAAAATAATATTCTCTAGTCTTCAGAGGATAATTAAAGAAAACATTTAGATCATGTATAAATATTTAATATTGTTGTTGATTTTCATATTTAGACAGCATGTAAAACGATAATGTCTTACGTATGTATTTGTTTTATAGCTAGAATTAGTTTCTTATCTGAAATTTCTATTTTCTTATTTTGGTGTCTAAAGTTTTCGAACTTAATATGATATACATATTGCGGATCTCCAAAATATGTTAGGAATCAAGAATACAGAGCTACGAGCCTATAGAACAGATCATGTTCAAGCAAGGTCGTATCTCCAAAATATCTGGCGAGCGGAATTCAAACTGCATCTAAACCAAACCGAACCACCAAAATACAAGCTTACTGTGTAATGAGGTTGATCAAATTATATTCGGAAAAAAAAAAAAGTTTAATTTATGTTGACCGTCTAAAGCATTATTGCCTAATGGAGATGGATATGATCAAATGGTTCTGCTTGTGGCACGATGATACTCTAGTGGTCCGTCAGTGATCTAAACTCTTTATATTTAAGACATCAATACATCTGAAGAAACACGGGTTCACCGCCGGGGTGGTTTGGACCGCTTCCTCTAAGAGACCGACAATCGCAGCTCGTTCTTCCTCTTGAACCTAGATCTGCATTGGAGAAGAGAGAAACATGGGGATGTAGATATGGCCGGTAGGAGAAGAAACTCCTATTTCCGGCAATAAAAGTATGGCGACTCCATATCTTGTGCCCTAATAATGAGGTGAACACCTCTTTATATAGGAGACATGGGCCTCCCCTAACCTCAATGAGTCAGACCCAATTAGGGGTTATCTCTACAAGTCCCAACCCATTGTAATATAAACTACATTGCGTTAGGCCTCGCGGCTGGGTTAGTAAGCAACAATAATAAATAATTAATATAAAAAGCAATAAGTAACGGGAATACCCGACCGTTCGAGTCGGGTCCAATACCATACCCCATCAACATCCCTACATATTGTTCATCAGCAACACATATATTTGTTGGATATTGATTTAAACTGGTTTTTATTAAATCCTACACTGCATTTTCAAAACGATAGATGAATGATCGTGAAACTTAGTGGAGGATTTCGTATATCCCTCTAATGTTGAAATTTATTGTAATGTTCAACTTTAGAGAGGGATGTATGATTTCCACCTAAGTTTTATGATGATTCATCTATCATTTTAAAAATATATAATTTAATTACATATTTTCTCAATTTAATGCATAATTCTCTAAAGCATAATGTGAGAAAATTGTTATTTTATAATTTTGGAGGGAGATATATAAAATTGCTCCTAAAACTTATACCAACAAAATTAAGTGTCTTTTAAGGTACAATTTACTATGGAGATATTTTTTATTTGGTTTGCATTCAGGAATAGGAATCAGTATGGGTAGAATGGAATTATTTTTTGTAGCCACCTAATTTGGTGGGTGTAAAATATCCCCAATTTTGCGGTTATAATTCCTAATTTTAAAACATATGTTCTTTGTTTCTAAGTCAAAAGTATGAAGCTTACCATGACAGACATTTTGAAGGCTATACTTGGCCACATAACCAAAGAAAAGAAGCTTTGAATCAGGAAATAAAAAAAGCAACATATGATACTTTCTTCCCATTTTTTTCTTTGTATGCAAATCAAACGAGTGTGAAAACCCTAAATGAAATTTATCGCTCCTAAATTTTGGGGTTTAAAACGGCTGCTTTTGTTTATAGGCACTTGGGCCGGCCCTGTATGTCGTGAGGCCATAAACATAACCTCTAGGGGTGTCAATTTCTAACACCACGTGAAAATGAAACATAAACCTAACATGAAGTCCGTGACTTTGGATTTTAATCAAACATTTATTAGGTAAGTTTGAGATCAGATCTTCAAGGGATCTTCAAGTGCTTAGCTAAATAGGCCATATCCAGGTCAACCGATGAGTAAGTGGACTCCCCGGTTAACCCGCTTATTTTTATAATTTCAATATATATATATATGTGTATGTGTGCGCACGCACACGTTCTACATCATACTTTAAATTGAGTGTGCCAAAATTAGAAAAACTTTAAAAAAATAAACAAGTTTGATAGTTTATATATAACTAGGATTACGACCCGCCGCAATGCGGCGGGGATTCTTTATTTATAACTAAGTCGATCTACGACCCACACGTTATGTTAAACCTGTCAAACGGGGTAAAAATAGACGATGTAAAAACGTTCACCCACACACGCACGTTGCGTCGTGTTAACTCGCAAAATTTAGAACGAAACGTAAAAACGTTAAGCCAAAGACGCACGCTGTGATGTGTTAAGTCACAAAATTTAGAACCAAGCATAGAGCGCAAAATTTGCGAAAATGAAAACTATAAAGTACCAAAGTTGAAAGTAAAAAAAGTTATGAGAATAGATTGTAAAAGACAAAAAGTTTTGGGTTAAAAGTAAAAAACAAATAGTTTTGGGTTAAAAGTAATTTATGAAATACTTTTGGGTGAAAAGTAAAAAAAAAATCAATTTTTTTTTTGAAAACCCCCAAAGCCAACGTTACGACAACCATATGCATAACAATTTTTTCTTTGAAAAATCCCCAAAGCACACCCCGTGTTGCGGCGGGGCGTAAAACGGTGTCAAATAGTACTAATGTCACACAACCGTCATTGACAACCAACACTGACTCGACCTATAATATGCGTATTGCGACGAACCTGTCAAACATGAAAAAATAGAGGTAAAAACGTTGAACCACACATGCACGTTGCGTCGTATTAACTCGAAAAATTTAGAACTATACGTAAAACGAAAATTTGCGAAAGATGAAAAGTATAAGTGACAAAAGTTGTGAAGTTAAATTGCAAATAATGAAAAGTTTTGGGTTAAAGTTAAAAAAACAAATTATGTAGGGTTAAAATTGAAAAAGGTACAAACCTTTGGGTTAGAACTAAAAAATCAAGTTTTTTTTTTTTGGAAAACACCCAAAGCACAACTTACAAGTCCTTATGCACAAAAAGTTTGCTAATTTATATAGGTTTTAATTTTTTTTGTACCCACTTATAATTGTTTTAACCCAATTAACATCCCCTGTAATAACCTCCCGTAGCTTTATCATATCTTAACCCCGATGTCGTATTCATAACCCACAGTTGTTTTGAAAGATTTGCCAAGATCATGACTATTTGGATTTATTATATATAAAGTTTATATGTGGTTTCTTTATGATATATTTGTTTCAAGTTAACTGTGTTACTTACCACTTCTTTTCTTAATTTTTCTTCTGTTAATTTGTATTTGGTAATTTTCTACTTCTACCTTCACAGTTCTATGTGTTTGCATGTCGTTTGTTTTGGAGCCGGGGGTCTCTCTGGAAGCAGTCTCTCTATCCACAAAGATAGAGGTAAGGTTTGTCTACATCCCACCATCCCCAGACCTTACCAATAGTTTTTGCTGTGAGGTGAGATTTACTGGGTACGTTTGTTGTGTCGCAACCCCCGATCCCTGTTTCCCGGGGACGGGCGGACGCGAGCTCAGAGTCGGTGGTATCAGTTTATTTTTATCTTGCAGCGGAATTTACATCAGGACCGTAGTTAGGAAATGTTTATCAGAGTAAAACCACCATATTTGATATTAATAATCACATGGGCAAAACCCAAGTTTCTTGTTACAATACATTTATAGGGACAAACCCTATTTTATTGAATTTAAAACATCGTTTATTATGTAACTTTTATAGCCACATTTTTCCCAAGCCTTCAGTGCTCTCCAGCTGGCTTTTCACTAATTGGCTGTTCACATTGTGTTACCTGTAACGCGTTTTAAAAACATTTGTCAGTCGGAAATACTGGTGAGTGAATCCCAGTTTAATCAAGAAACATTTTATCAATTAAAACAGTATTGAGAACGATCACATTGTTTCTGTCTACACAATTACTCATTCAGTATTTGACACTCGACCGGATCTATGGCTATGGTCAAATTACCCATTGGCTAACTCATCGTCCAATGGTAATGTACTGTCATTCAGACTTACTACTACTACTCGTAGTAATATAAATTTTGTATACAAAACCCCATAATACCGGCAGTAATTGAAGAACTACAAAGACTCAATCACCGCTTAATCACATTGTAAACAATTAAGGTTTTGTAAAACATTCCAAAAAGGTTAACAAAAAGAGGATAAACTCACATTGCTATCTTAGACTTCTAGTGAGGGTTTCCTGGATATAATCTATAATTTATACAAATGTACATTGATGAGTATCATAACCCGTTGAAAATATAAATGATACCCTCCCCGAGACGGCATTCCAACAACTACGTCGGGCAGAACCACGACAGTTGTTACGGAACCCTAAATCAATCGGGCAGCGTATCTATTACGAAACTGGGGTTATAATACTTACAACAGAGCAGAACCTCGCTAATTAGGGGTATAATACCCGACTATAATGCCTCTTCTACAGAAATTGAGATTTAGAATTGAGAATGAGCGACGGAAATTGAAACCCGAGGCCTCCTTTATATAGTTGCTGATTCTAGTCCTCTCGCGGCCCGCGTAAGGTAAGGCAAAGCCTTACGCGGCCCGCGTCAACACCGGTCAACATAATAGCTTAGCTGGGTCAGCTAGTAGGTCCACCACGATGTCGACACGTGTCAGCACCAGATGTCTCCGCGTTTCATGATCTTTCGCGGCCCGCTTTAACTAGCAAGAACTCTTACGCCGCCCACTTTAACTAAAGAAATCAACTAAGTCAGGTTCTAGCCCTTATACCGCCCGCGTAAATAGTTGAGGTGGGTCTACGCGGCCCGCCTCAGCTTAACTTTTATTGTTTTTAATTTATTTTATATGTTATAACATATTTCGAGCTCGGTTTTCACATACGGGGTGTAATTAAAGACATATTATGAGGGTGTTGGTTTTACCGAGGGTTGTTACATTCTCCCCACCTTATTTTAGAGCTCGTCCTCGAGATCTACTGGAATAAGTGCGGATACTTTCTTTTCATTTCTGTAACACCTCGAAAATTCACGCTAATAATGTATTGACACGTGTCATAAGCTTGAACGTGTGAAGGAATACTCTAAAGAGACTAAAGTTGACAAACATGGAAAGTATATGAATATAAGGGTTCAAAATGTCAGCAAGGGATAAATATACTTTACAGTAACCCTACCTGATGCTCATATCTTCAAACGAATAAATCATGGATCATACGAAGCTAAATATGAAAGAAAGTGAGATATTACAAACTACAGGGGTTAAATGTGTCAACATGTTTAAAGTATACCTCTGAGTGACCTTTTAGCAAACCCGAAGCTTTGTAACGGTAAATTATGCTCACTAGAATACATGATAGAAATTTCATAAAGTTTCGTTATCGTATGAGAAAGTTATGATAAATTTCGTATTCGAGGGGTTAAAAGCGTAAGCGTTGAAATTCACGACTTTTCGGGTGATTAAAAGTTAGCCAAGGACTTAACAAAGATGGTATAAGTCTCGAAGCCCTTAGAATTAAATTTAGAGGGCTCATTGTGCAAAACAAGAGGTGAAAACGACCTTTAGGAGGACCGGGGACTGAAATGCAATTAATGGAAACTTGGGTGGCAGGTCACCACATGCTCGCGTAGCGCGAGCACTAGACCCCTATGCCGTCGCGCTACGCGACGGCCTTACCTGATAAGAAAAATGCACAGGTGTCTGGCAAGCTTTGTGACCGACTTAAAACACTAGTTTTCAATACCATGGGCTGCACTAGCATGTTTTTAGACCTAGGAGACATTTGTGGATGATCCATGGCCATTGCTAGGCTTGTGTGTCAACAATCTAGGAGATTAAAGGCACTATAAAAGACCCACATGTTGGCAAACATTGATCATTCATTCCCATTGCAACTTTGGATCATTTCTGGAGCTCAAGTGCAGACCCAAGACATTCCTAATTGTTCATAGGACTCTTGTAAGTATGCTTAACCTTCTTTAATCAAGTTTTGCTTAGTATTTAGCTTAAAAGTCAAACCGTCGTAAATTAGGTTTGACTTGATGATTAATCGCTAACGATCCAGCGATTATTCAATGCAAAGGTAGTTATAAGTTGGTAATTAAGTGGGCATTAAACCCTTAAAAGGGCACCCTCTGAATTACACTCTAACTAGATCATTTGTCGGGTCAAACTTAATCCGAAAAAGTCAACAGAAGCATAAAACGCATGATTAGCAATCTAAAAGGCGTGCAACCTGTTTTGCCATTCATATAACTTGGTAATAAGTATATAAACTGGTCTAAGCTTGTTTGATTCGACAATTTTCTGTTTAGACTCGATTCGGAACCGAAAGGCGCGAAACTTTGACTTTTGCTTTGACTTCAGTTCTGACCCGATTTAGTATGAGTTAGGAATGCCTTAGAGCTTCATTATGACCGGGTTACATGATGGTATAAACCTCTGTACTTGGTTCGTTGTTTGTCCGATTCGTTTACACGTTTCCTTTAATTGCTCAAAGTTGACCATAATGCCCTTTCGACCATAAAACGAGATTTTTGATAATGTGAGTGGACAAGAACCTTGTCTACTGATTTATAAACATGCCCTCAAAATTTGGCATTGATTCGAGGTCTAGATTAGGAGTTATGCGCAATAGCGTAATTAGAAAGCTTTTTGTTAATTAAACGACGCAATTAGCGCATAGCCTATCTAAACCCGATTTTTGACACCGAACCTATTACCCACTGATGTTATATAATATTTTAGGATTTTTGAATATTTTTAATTATTTTTAAACTGATCATAAGCTAGGATTATCGCCTTGATCCGGTAAATACCGATTATGCCCTTTTAGGCCATAAAATGAGTTTTACAAATCCTTTTGATACAAATCCAATTGCTACTGATTTTATTTAATAAATGGAGTAATTTGAACCTTATAAACTGATTAGAAACTCAGAATTCCCATTTAAACCCGAAAATCGCTTTAAACCGACATTTACGCGTATTAAGCGCGTAGTATGCGTTAAAACTATTTTAAACACCTAAGACTAAATACCTACTGATGTAACTTGTTAAAATAAGTTATATTACTGATTTACTCAGACCCGGATCACAGGAGTTTAATTAATCCCTTTTATAGTCTTCAAAATGACCAAAATACCCCTACGGGGCTTAATATGAGATTAAACTCGTTTTGGGCATAATGGAAGGTATCCTACTGATATCACAACATATTCAAGGCATGTTAACTTAGGAAACCTGTTTAGGACCCTTATGGTTACCCGTTACGCTTCTTACGCGTTCGGTTCGGTTTATGTAATTAGTTTGCATAAATTAGCCGAAACGGGTCAAACCTTATCGTTTTTATCTCAAAATCCAGAATGTGTTTAGATTACCCATATTATACAAGTCTCCAAACTTGTCGGGTCTAAATCACATTCTATTCCGGTCTTCGCTTAATCACGCGTTCGAACCGTATCTTTCTTTAAAACTAACCGGTCTAAGTTTAGGCTTAATTAAAGACCCGTTAGGATTCTAATAGGTTATTATAAACCTTCGTTCCAGAATAGGAGGACCAGTAAAAGCTACTTGCATTTGCTGTTTGTGAATTATACTTGCAAAGGTAAATACTTTTAACTTATTTTCCCTATACGGGCTTGGGGTACGATATATAAAATACCGCTTGGTCGGGCATTAAATCTTCCATCGTATGGTGGTTAATTGATATTTGATCGGCCCGTTTAAATTGTTTTGTTTGCTTAAAGCCTTTGGGAGGTTAATGACCATGTCCCGGATATCCTTGGCATCATTTTACGAAATGGCCACGACCTAAGCGCGGGGTGTAGGCGTACACCCGTCAGTGCCAAAATAAATAATGTGGTGTGTCTATTGATCTTTAACCCGGCACGATCCGGGCTACTGAACGCATAAGGAACATGTAATTCTTTTACGAGATTATATATTTAAATAATTATCCCAAGTTATAAAATGTTTATGCCACGTGCATCCAAATCAATTTTTAATCATTTTTAAAATGAGTCTGTTAATTGTATTTACCAGTGTAAACTGACGTATTTTCCCAAAAAGATTAAATGCAGGTACTACTCGTAATAGGCTGGAATTTCTCCTTAGCATCAATAAAGAGTCTCGCAAGCTTAAGATGCCTATCGTCTGTTGAACTACTATTTCCTATTTATTTTTGATCCTTCTGTGGATAAACTTTCGACTGTTTGTGATACATGATATTACAACATTATATTCAGTTGAAATAAATCTTTCTTTTGCTTCCGCTGTGCATATTAAATATTGTGTTGTTTGACTGTAATGTTGCCAACCACGTCACGATACTCCCCCACCGGGCCCACCGGTCAAACGTGGAAATTCGGGGTGTGACAATTTCTGACTCGAGTTCCCATGTATACTCAGATCATCTTTTGGAGTCCCACTTCACTTTGACCAGAACTAATCTCTTATGTTTGAGATTCTTGATTTTCTTGTCTTCAATCTGTAGAGGCCTTTCTACAAACTTGAGTTGTTCATTTACCTCTATATCCTTAAGAGGTACTATCAATGATTCGTCAGCTAAACACTTTTTAAGATTAGATACATGAAACACATCATGTATTCCTGCCATTTCCTTTGGCAGTTGTAGCTGATAGGCTACAGGTCCTATTCTTCTAATAATCTTAAAAGGTCCAACATACCTGGGACTTAGCTTTCCCCGTTTGATGAATCTTACTATTCCTTTCCAAGGATAGACTTTCAACAATACTTTATCTCCTACTTGAAACTCCAATGACTTTCGTCGGTTATTAGCATAACTCTTCTGTCTATCACGTGCTGCTTTCAGTCGTTCCTTGACTTGAATAATCTTGTCAGTTGTTTCATGCACCATCTCAGGTCCAGATAGTTGCTTTTCCCCAATTTCTGCCCAACAGACTGGGGTTCGGCACTTTCGTCCATAAAGTGCTTCGAATGGTGCAGCATTGATACTTGTGTGATAACTATTATTATAAGAAAATTCTATTAAAGGTAAGTGATCATCCCAATTACCTCCAAAATCAATTACACAAGCTCTAAGCATATCCTCCATTGTCTGAATTGTCCTTTCGCTTTGTCCATCCGTTTGAGGATGATAAGCTGTGCTTAGCTTTAACTTGGTTCCCATTGCCTTTTGGAAACTTGACCAAAAATGAGAGGTAAATCGACTATCCCTATCAGAAACAATTGATAAAGGAATACCATGTAAAGAAACAATTTCATTTACATATAATTTGGCTAATTGTTCCATACTAAAAGTTTCTTTCATTGGTAAGAAATGAGCTGACTTGGTTAGTCTATCTACAATCACCCAGATTGTATCATTTCCTTTCTTTGTTTTGGGTAATTTAGTAACAAAATCCATTGTTATTAATTCCCATTTCCAAATTGGCATTTCTAATTGCTGTAACAAACCTGAGGGTTTCTGGTGTTTAGCTTTGACTTGTGAACAAGTTAAACATTTAGAAACATAGGCTGCTATATCCTTTTTCATTCCTATCCACCAGAAATTTTTCCTTAAATCCTGGTACATTTTATCACTTCCTGGATGCGTTGTATATTTAGACTTATGGGCTTCTTCTAATATACGATGACGTAGATTTCCTAATTTAGGTATCCACATTCTCTTTTTATGAAATCTCCAAATTCCATCTATTCCTTGTTCTAATTCTTTTAGCATACCTTTTTAATTTTTCAGAATCATCCTTGATTACTGATTCTTGTGTTTCTCTTATCTGATTATTTAAATCTACTTGCAGATTTAATTTAAGAGAACGTACCCTTCTTGGCTTTTCATGATACTTTCGGCTTAAAGCATCTGCCACTACATTTGCTTTTCCTTCATGATACTGGATATCACAATCATAATCACTAAGCATTTACATCCAGCGTCTTTGTCTCATATTCAACTCTTTCTGCTTGAAGATATATCTTAAACTCTTATGATCAGTGAATATGGTAAACTTACTACCATAAAGATAATGTCTCCAAATCTTAAGAGCAAAAATTATAGCTCCTAATTCTAAATCATGGGTTGAATAATTCTCTTCATGATTCTTAAGTTGTCTAGATGCATAAGCTATAACCTTTTGGCGTTGCATCAACACACATCCATAACCTAATTTAGAAGCATCACAATAGACTACAAAGTCTTCAGCTCCTTCTGGTAATGCTAATATAGGTGTATGGGTTAATCTTTGCTTAAGGATTCTAAACGCTTCTTCTTGTTTTAATCCCCATTCAAACTTAACAGATTTACAGGTTAGCTTAGTTAAGGGAATGGCTATTCTAGAAAAATCTTGAATAAACTTTCTATAATAACCGGCCAATCCTAAGAAACTTCTAACCTCGGTTGGTGACTCAGGGGTTTTCCATTTAGTAATCGCCTCAATCTTTGTTGGATCTACATGAATTCCTTCATGATTGACTAAGTGTCTAAGGAATTGTACCTGTTCTAACCAAAATTCGCACTTTGAAAATTTAGCATAAAGCTTTTCCTTTCTTAACAAACTTAAAAGTGCGTGCAAATGTTTTGCATGATCCTCTTTATTTTTAGAGTAAATTAGAATATCATCTATAAAGACAATTATGAATTTATCCAAATATGGCTTACATATTCGGTTCATCATGTCCATAAATGCAGCTGGGGCATTGGTTAAACCAAATGGCATGACAGTAAATTCATAATGACCATACCTTGTTCTAAATGCGGTCTTAGGAATATCCTCTTCCTGTACCTTTAATTGATGATATCCTGACCTTAAATCGATTTTAAAGAAAAATCGAGCTCCTTGCAGTTGATCAAACAGATCATCGATTCTTGGTAATGGATACCGATTCTTAATCGTGACCTTGTTTAATTCACAGTAGTCAATGCACATAGGCATTGATCCGTCCTTCTTTTTAACAAACAATATCGGCGCTCCCCATGGCGACGAACTTGGTTGTATGAATCATTTTTCCAACAATTCATCCAATTGTTTCTTCAGTTCCTGCATTTCGGCGGGTGCCAAACGGTAGGGTGCTTTGGCAATCGGCGATGTTCCTGGTATTAAATGGATTCTGAATTCAACTTCCCTATCTGGAGGTTGCCCTGGTAATTCTTCTGGGAATACATCTGAAAACTGAGATACTACCTGAATATCTTTTAAATCCTTTTCTTTAGTGTTAGTGATTATAGAAATCAAATACACTATAGAACCTTTTCGTATACAACTTGCAGTTTTCATCACAGAGATAAATTTAGTGGACCTAGAGGTTTTATCTCCTTTAATTGTGATCATTTTACCTTTTGTTGAATTTACTTGAATTAACTTTTGATCACATAAAATATTGGCTTTATTGGCTATTAACCAATCCATTCCTAAAACAACATCGAATCCTACCAGATTCATGGGATACAGGTTTGCAATAAATTTCTGATTTAAAATTTCTATGCTTGCTCCCTGCAAGATTTCAGAAATTCTAATGGTTTCTCCATTAGCTGTCTCTACTAAGCATTCTTGTGGTAGTTTAGTTAATGACTGATTTAAAATTTTGCAAAATGATGTATTAATAAAACTTTGGTTTGCACCAGAGTCAAATAATACTTTAGCAAAGACATCATTAACTAAAAATGGCTATGACATCTGGAATCATCTTGGCTTCATCGGCAGTCAAAACAAATGCTCTAGCATTTTTAGTATTCTTGTTGTCTGGGGCTGGAGCTAATTTCGGACAATTTAGCTTGATATGGCCTTGTTGTCCACAATTATAACATACCCAGCTGTTAGCTTTCTTCCAGCAGTTTTCTTCCTTGTGTCCCGATATTTTGCAAAAGTTACAGTATATGGAGCATCTTCCTGAATGCTTTCTTTTGCAATTCCTACAGTAGGGTGCAGAAGTAGAACCTATATTTTTCCCACGGTTAGAACTTCCAGAACGAAATTCTTGTGTAAGTCTTTGGGTTAGGTTTCTTCTTTGATCTTCTTCTCGGGTACGGACTACTTCATATGTCAAGGTATTTGCTAGTTCTACTGCTTCTTCTATAGTTTGAGGTCTAGCTGCCTTGACTACGTGTCTAATCTCTCCAACTAATCCCCAAATATAACGGGAGATTAATACTGGTTCTGGTGAAGCAAGGGTTGGCACTATTCTAGCATATTCAAAGAATATTTTAGTATATCCCTTACTATCCACACCAGTCATCCTAAGGTTTAGGAATTTGTCTGCTATCTGTTCCTTCTCGTTGGGTGGGCAGAATTTCCTTTCTACCTTGTCCTTAAATTCTTCCCATGTCATATTGTAAGTCCTATCACTTCCTCTTGATTGGAGGATAGTGTTCCACCATTCTAGTGCTGCATTCTTAAACAGATTAGAAGCAAACAGTATCTTATCTTCTTCAGCACACTTGCTTATCCTTAAGACTGCCTCAGTCTTCTCTATCCAGCGTAAGGTTGCAATAGCCCCTTCGTTGCCCGAGAATTCCATTGGTTTACAAGACCAGAATTCTTTATAAGAACAACCGTAAGACACGGTTCTTCTTCTTTTGGGAATTGGCAATTGAAGTATCGGTCCATTGTTCACGCTGTGTTTACTTTTATTCTCAGCATCCTTAACAATTTGAAGAATAAATGGCATTGCATCTATAATTCCCTGTGCCACTATGTGTTGAATAGCACTATTATCCACTTGGTTTCCATTGTTATTGACGCTCGGATTCTCATTAACCACGTTAATGTTACTCTGGTTATCGTTATTCAGATTTCCTTGATTTTCTTCGTCGGCCATCTGAATTTTAAACATTTACCCCATATTAATATCACAAATAATATCTTAATATAGTTAATCACATGACACGCATTTTTGCCAAAAGCGTCGATCATTGCGACTATACTCTTTTCATATACTATGCGTCTATTACACACTAGTACTGAAATAAAAATTACAATACCAACAGTAATAAAATCACACTAATAGTAATATGCATCCGTACATACATATTTTATTTTGTTTTATTTTATTATTATTACTACTACCATTTTACCATCTCATTCACGGATATGGATTTATCCAAAAATCCATATTACGTTCATCGTATTTCCATACGAGACGTTCTCCCACCTGACGCATTCTCTCACTGCTTTCTAAAATTTCCTCCCCAAAAGTCCTAAGCTCTTGGACGTTTTCTGCACTCATTGGGGGTGCAGGTTCTCGGACTGGGTTTGGAATCTGGGGTACGGTTTCCTGATATGGAGGTGTAGGTGCCTGAAATTGGTAAGGATTTTCTAAGATCTCCTTAATATAATCATCATGGTAATAGGGATCTAAAGGGTCCATACCTGGATAGGCTCCTATGTTCTGTATGGGTGTGTCTTCATGAATAGGGTAGCGTTGCACAAAGTCTCTATTATCGTCCCACCAGGGGTCGTAATTTGGGTCTAGAGGGTTTGGTGCAGGTACCCTAGGGATTTCTTCTGGGTTAAAGTCATGCATCTCTACTTGGTTGTCAGGGTTTTCTATCTCCATGGGTTGATTGGGAATCACAGGTAAGGGTTGTGGGGCAACTAGTTGTTCCAGACTTGGGTCAGCAGCAGTTGTAGCTAGGATATGGAAATTAGCTAGGCTTCTATTAAGCATATCCTGTGTTTGGGCATCTGTCCTACGCTTAGCGGCTGCTAAAACTCTTTGCTGTTGCAACTTTCGCATTCTTTTCCTACGAGCAAAGGCTTCCTTACTGAACCATCCACGTTTCTTATGGGCGAATGGCTCTTCTGACTGAGCTTTAAAAGCAAATATTTCGTCTTCCTGATCAGCAACGTACCCCGAGAGGACAGGTTGTGACGAGGTACCTTCACTCTTAGGTGAATCAGACAATTGACGACTCATGTCTAAGGGTCCTTGATCACTCATACTGTAAACTAACAAATAGTCAAATAACACATAACAAATAAATACAGTTATGCATGTATTTCCGTAATTTATTTCCTAACACAAAATATAGAATTTAAGTGTCAGCAGAACACTTCTTTGGCTCAGACCAGTGGCTAGGCTCTGATACCACCTTCTGTCGCAACCCCCGATCCCTGTTTCCCGGGGACGGGCGGACGCGAGCTCAGAGTCGGTGGTATCAGTTTATTTTTATCTTGCAGCGGAATTTACATCAGGACCGTAGTTAGGAAATGTTTATCAGAGTAAAACCACCATATTTGATATTAATAATCACATGGGCAAAACCCAAGTTTCTTGTTACAATACATTTATAGGGACAAACTCTATTTTATTGAATTTAAAACATCGTTTATTAGGTAACTTTTATAGCCACATTTTTCCCAAGCCTTCAGTGCTCTCCAGCTGGCTTTTCACTAATTGGCTGTTCACATTGTGTTACCTGTAACGCGTTTTAAAAACATTTGTCAGTCGAAAATACTGGTGAGTGAATCCCAGTTTAATCAAGAAACATTTTATCAATTAAAACAGTATTGAGAGCGATCACATTGTTTCTGTCTACACAATTACTCATTCAGTATTTGACACTCGACCGGATCTATGGCTATGGTCAAATTACCCATTGGCTAACTCGTCGTCCAATGGTAATGTACTGTCATTCAGACTTACTACTACTACTCGTAGTAATATAAATTTTGTATACAAAACCCCATAATACTGGCAGTAATTGAAGAACTACAAAGACTCAATCACCGCTTAATCACATTGTAAACAATTAAGGTTTTGTAAAACATTCCAAAAAGATTAACAAAAAGAGGATAAACTCACATTGCTATCTTAGACTTCTCGTGAGGGTTTCCTGGATATAATCTATAATTTATACAAATGTACATTGATGAGTATCATAACCCGTTGAAAATATAAATGATACCCTCCCCGAGACGGCATTCCAACAACTACGTCTGGCAGAACCACGACAGTTGTTACGGAACCCTAAATCAATCGGGCAGCGTATCTATTACGAAACTGGGGTTATAATACTTACAACGGAGCAGAACCTCGCTAATTAGGGGTATAATACCCGACTATAATGCCTCTTCTACAGAAATTGAGATTTAGAATTGAGAATGAGCGACGGAAATTGAAAACCGAGGCCTCCTTTATATAGTTGCTGATTCTAGTCCTCTCGCGTCCCGCGTAAGGTAAGGCAAAGCCTTACGCGGCCCGCGTCAACACCGGTCAACATAATAGCTTAGCTGGGTCAGCTAGTAGGTCCGCCACGATGTCGACACGTGTCAGCACCGGATGTCTCCGCGTTTCATGATCTTTCGCGGCCTGCTTTAACTAGCAAGAACTCTTACGCGGCCCGCTTTAACCAAAGAAATCAACTAAGTCAGGTTCTAGCCCTTATACCGCCCGCGTAAATAGTTGAGGTGGGTCTACGCGGCCCGCCTCAGCTTAACTTTTATTGTTTTTAATTTATTTTATATGTTATAACATATTTCGAGCTCGGTTTTCACATACGGGGTGTAATTAAAGACATATTATGAGGGTGTTGGTTTTACCGAGGGTTGTTACATGTTGTATATATTCTTTTAGTGAAATTATATTTGTAACTAGAAAAAGAACCCGCCGCGTTGCGGCCGGGTCCCCCCATATAACAAATGACGCATATACCAACGGCACAAATAATGCATGTAAAATGGCATCAAGGTAAATTTGATTAATGCCATTGAAATGGTTAGCATAACACTTAAAATCAAAAACAATTATGTTCATATTTTGTTTGAACAAACAAAACCAACATACAAACAAAGCTCCTTAGCAAGCTGCTAAGAGAGCCAAAAGCTAAAAAGCAAAATACAAGCAACATCCGATCAGCTTTATCCAACACCAAAAAAGTAACTTGATTCAAGCTTACTCTTCTCATCTCCAATATATCATTCAAACGGGTGGAACCACAATTAACAGAAAGATACACATATGTGTGTATGAAAGTATAAGACTATAAACAATGATAAAAAGATGAAAAGATCCTGCAAAAAAAGAGGTTAGTTAAGAATCAATGAAGATAAGTCAATAAGTTGAAACAATAAAAGCGAAGATGGTAAAGAAAACAATGGAACTGCAGTAAAACTTGGTCGGTGTGTAGTTGTGGTAGACTTTCGCGACCATGCTGCTTATCTTTGAAAAACATAAATAAAAGAACAAAGATATTGGGCCATGGACAACAATGTAAGTTATGATAGACAACATATGAACTGATGCTTTGATGGGTTAGCACATCGCTCAAAACAGACTTAACTGGGTCGTTAAGTCATAAGAAATGTAAGTGGTAAGCACAGGGGTTCCATCTATGGTATTCGTTACTGGTACCCATAATTCTCCCAATATAAATAGGACCCACACCAGTGGCGGATACTTTTTTTGCACTGGAGTCAAAATATGGGTTGGGCAAAGTGAGTAGGAAAGACGAGTCGGTCAAAAATGAGTTACCCAATAAGAGCAATGGAGATAGACCCTTTTTTTCTTTCGACCATAGTATTGAATCAAATTTGATTTTCATTTTTCACAAACAATTTATTATAAATAAAGAAATTAAAAGTATATAATTAAAAGAGACAAAAAGAATTCAAATCAAAAGAAATCTACAATTGCCTGAAAATCAAGTGATGTTTTGTTTTCTACGGTGACTCCTTGAGTATGTTACAAAGTGGGCTCCAACATTTGAGAAAGATGCCCCCAATGTTTGCTTGCTGAATGGGTTTAAAATCATTTTTTTTATCCATATTCACTCAATGCATCCATAAAAAACATTCGTATACCTAATGTTCACCTTATTCACGTTGATGAGAATCCTTACCAAAGAGAAGAATGTTTCACCCGCACCCCTCCTAACACCTTGTATCTGCGCCTTGACCCACACGACGAAAGGTTACATAGCTAAATAGGTTGTTTAGTATATAGTAATTTTATTGCCATAAGTTTTGGCTTGTAACTTAAATACATCATGTCCTCTCATAAGCAAAGAACACCCAAATATACAATCACATCATGAACACCAGAATTTATTATAAATTAATTAACAGTCAAAATGGATGGCTTTATATCAAATACCGAAGTTGTAAAGTAAAAAGATACAGAAAACAACTATAGGAAGACCTTACCTTAAACTATCTTCACTCTTGTAGTTCGTTTATGACAGAAAGCTCAAGAACCCTCCTGCAAACTGTAACAATAAAACCTATCAACGTAATGTAAGGACCAGTCACTGGAGTATGCAATGCAAACTTTATAAAGTTTGCACCTTAGCCGAAAGTCCTACCACGCTTGCTGTGACGCAGATCAAGCACTGCCAGTCGGCGGAGTATGTCGGAACTTCACCGAAGTTCTGAAACACCAAAAACAGTCTCAAGCGACACATCTTAGACCGATCTATCAAATGGTGGAACATGTACGTGAAGAAACACTTACCAGGGTTTCACCGGAACCCTAGGTCCAGTTACCAACGCGCTACCTTTGTCCTTCTATCTTCCAATCATCGCAAAACGGAAACCGGTCGCCGGAGACACGTCTCTCTCTCTCTTTTATGAATCTCCCTTTCTCCCTCTTACTGCACTCTCTATCTTTCTCTGTTTGTTGGGTGTCGAATCCAGCAAATAAATATAATATAAACTCACTAAACACACTAAAAATAGTATGAATGGAAGTAAGGTTCGTGTCCTCAGGGATACAGATTAACTAGTTATGCCAAAACGATTTTATTCAGATACGGTTGTTTTAAAAAGGGGGTTTTGATTTAGACTTAAAATTAATGAGAACGAAAATTTTATAAAAATGCTAATTAAAGTGGTTGTGAAGTTCAGATGTTAAAAACTAATTTCAACACCAGGGCAATTTCTTGATTCGGTTCGACTTACGATCATTAACGGTCACGGTGCAATGATCCTTTTTAAATAATAGTTTGTATCGACACTAGAAGTCACGCAGTTCGGACCTCCACTCTATTTAATGTCTAACCAAACGCCGTTCGTTGGTTAGAGCCAACCCGCTACTCTAAACTCACGCCGTTCGGATTTTAGCGTGCGGGTTGCGGGATAGAAGTATCAATTACAATCAAACACTCACGCCGTTCGGAGTGTCTAATTATATTGTATGATTCTATAATAGTTTTGGGTTCATAGACAAACTCAAAATATTATTTGTTCCTTGTATCAAAAATTAAAACTTTATCAGGGTTCTAAAAATTGATTGAACTTTATTAGAAAAATTAATAAGTTGATCAGGTTTATTAACAATCTAATATTTTCCGGATCGAATCCGTAGTAAAAACAAGAATCACACAAACAAACCACTAAAATAATCGGATCTAACATAACCGTTTCACATAAAGTTGTGAACCAAATCAAAGAAAATAAACCCTAATGTTGAAACTATATGGTTCTAGCCAGACATGGTGGCTATAACAAACAATTCAAATAAGAAACAAAGCATCCAAAAACTTAAACTTACGAAAAACAAATTGTTCTAGAAAAAATTCACCAAAGAGAAAATGCCACTTTCTTTCCTTGTGATTTTCGAATGCCACTTGCAGCCGTCCAAAGGATGAATTTCCCCAAAAATTCGTTCAGGTTGTTTTTGATATCTCTTTCTTTTTTTTTTTTTTTTTCAAATCAGCCCATTAGCAGCCCAAACTCAATCAAATATTTCTAGCTATAACCTTCGATCAATAGGAACCCAAACAATTCAATTCAAATTGGCCCATATTATTTATTGGTTTAAGCTCATCTATGGCCCATCATAACTTGTAGATGTTGTCTAGTCCCAAAAACAATGACGAGAAAGAACTTTTGATCTCTTTATTTTCAAAACTTTCAACCAATCTTGTTCATTCATAATCGATCAATATCTTCTCTCGCAATTTCTCCACACCTACAATAAAAACAAACCAAAGTAGATTCCATTCGACAAAACAAGCGTTTTTCAAAATAATGAGGTATTATTATGAAATATGCATTGATATGTGATGAAATTTTAATATTAATATGCTATAAAAACGTGCCTAAAAATGCAACTAACAAATCTCCCCAAGCTTAAACCTTTCCTTGTCCTCAAGGAAGTCAAGAATAAGAATAAACCGAGAAATAAACACGAAAAATAAAACACATATGCATGCTCACTATTTTTTTTTAACCCACTTCTTTTATTCCGGAAAATAAACTTGTAATGAGATCATATCTAACAATATCAACTCCTATTACATTCATTCGAACCCGGGAAATACTTACACGTGTAACCGCGATTGTTGATATTTTGTGTCCCTTTAAACTCAAACCCGCTTAATCACGACCAAATGCTTTCTGCTTAATAATATACAAATTTACCAACATGGTTCAATCGTCCCCACGCCCAACACCTATGGCAACATCTACCCAACCTCACGACTTTTTGAAGATATCCAAAACCACACTTGATGCGACCATGCACCCAAATCATGACACGATAGTTATTATTTTTTTTTTCCGTTTTTCAAGGGGTCGGGACTTTTCTCCCTAATTTGCTCAAATATTTTTTTTTTTTTTCGATTTCGATTTTTTTTTTCAAATTTTTGGCATACATTGTGCTCTTTTACCCCTTCCTTTTTCTCTTTTTTTTTTTTTTTTTTTTTTTAACTATAATAACCTATGAGGTCAATTTTTCACCTCTTTGAGGTCAATTTTTCACCTCTTTATTTTTTTCAATGAAATTACGGAGGTGTCATGATATGGGGAACATGGTGTGTGATAGAGGATATGCAACTCAACCGATTTTTGGTCGGGATCAATCTTTGACCACAAGCATCAAGATGGGAAACTAAACACATATATATAATTAAGGTTATTGCATACAACATTGGCGTTCCTAAGTTAGGGCCGAGCCTATCAACACATCCCAAATTATCTATGTTTTCTTCCCCGAAGTTACCATTTCGCGCATAAGCTTTGACATGCCAGAAATCATATCATTTCTCATTTTTTCACAAATCATTCTCAGCAGAACAGAAACGGGTTTTTTTTTTTTTTTTTCTAAGGACGGTTTTTTTTTTTTTTTTTTTTTTTTTATGCACGTATATACACCCTAAATGCAATGAACATGAAAAATGCAACTATATGAAACTATTTACAAACTAAGTAATGCATGATAGTATGAGAATACGGACATTACCTCTAATCAATCTCCCCAAGCTTAAGATATAGCATCGTCCTCGAGGCTCGGAGAAATATGTGGAAGGCATCTACAAAGGCGGTGGAAGATCGGGTCGAAGTTGTTTTATGCGAACGTTTGGACGGTGGTGATCTTGAGACAGTTGGGGCGAGGCGTGACTTGAAGACTTTTTGTTCACACGCTTTGCGGGTGGCAATGGCGAAGCGGTTTCGCCATGTCGTTTCTTTGTCCGCATATCAATAACCTTAACCGAGTCGTGATACGCAACTCTAATCTAAATAAACTCAAAATATACACAAACAATTAGAACATAATTACCATATGAGGTATAACTCAAAACCAATTGACTGTGGTCATGCTTAGTTCAAACAAAATTACTGCAGCAAACCAATTGCCATTTCAAAGTGTTTGACCAATATTCATGTGATGAAGCTCCAACTTATTCTTGGTTAACTCAAACCAAATTTATGGAATTAGGACTGTTTAGCACATCAACAGTAGAGTTGAGAGACAGTGGTACGGACGTGTTGTTACCGGAGCAAGAGCAATGGGTGCATCGAAGTGACACGAGACACTACAGAGGAGAGATTAGAACATACCTGATGTCGGAGATCGGAGATGAGTGGCAGGCGACGCTCGGAGGAGATGAGCGGCGGAGGAGTGGGGAGGGTGATGATTAAAGACGACCGCCGGTTGGATATCCGATGAAGAGAGATGGAGGGCGGTGGTGGTGTGGGTCGGAGATGGAGGGTGGTTGGAGGCGGTTGTCGATGAGGGTGGGTTGTGTCGTGTGGAAGAGGGCTGATTAGGAGGTGATGGATTTGTTAGGGTTAAAGGGGAAAGAAGGTTGAGACTTAAGAGGGATGAAGGTCTGGTACGATGTTTGGAGAAAATAGAGGAGATAGATTTATTATTATTATTTTTTTTTATAGCTTGAAACCACCTTAACTCCTTTTATTTACAGAAGGTTCACCCGGCCGGGTGAGATTTTAACACGCCCGTGTCAAGGTGCTGATTAAATTTAACAAATTTTAAAACGGCCGGGTCACTTTTTATAGAATTTTTTACACGGCCGGGTCAAGGTTCTGAATTTAAAACTATCTTTCACATGACCGGGCCATTTTTTATAAGGAAATTCAACACGGCCGGGCCATTTTTTTTAAGTATATCCAACGCGGCCGGGTTAAATTTTTGACTAAAAAAAACATTTTTTTTATTTTTTTGTTTTTATATTTTTTTTTTTGTTTTTTATGGAATTAAAATAAAAGAGAACAATACGAAATCACGGGTTGCCTCCCGTGAAGCGCCTTTCTTTCTTGTCTTTGGCTAGACTTGGACCTTATTTCGTTAGTCCGGTGCTTGCTCAATACACGGAAGAAGCTTTCGGATAATACTTGGTAATTTCATTTTTGATGTTCTTTCCTTTGCTTTCTTCTGCGGGTCCATGAGAATCGTGACATCCATTAGATCCTCCCCAAGCTTGAACTTTTCAGTAAGTTCTTTTTTCGATGCTTCATCAATACTTCCATTTGACACTAATGCTGGAACATCATGTTTAGACAACTCAAAACATTCATCAGTTAGTGGTTCAATGACATCTATAAAATTCAAAGTTGAGACGTCACTAGGGTAACGCATAGCATCATCTATATTAAAATTGATTACCTCCCCATCAAATTCCATAGAAAGAGTGCCATTATAAACATCAATTTTTGTCTTTGTGGTTTTTAAAAATGGCCTCCCTAATAATATGGAACTTGAATTTGGGGCTTCATCACTCTCCATGTCTAGCACATAAAAATCAGCTGGAAAGACTAATTCATTCACTTGTACCAATATATCTTCTAATACACCTTTTGGGTGTACTATGGATCGATCGGCCAATTGAATGACTACCCCGGTCCTTTTTAACGGTCCTACATTAAGTGTTTTAAAAATCGAGTATGGTAGGACGTTAATAGAGGCTCCAAGGTCTAACATAGCTCTAGGCACAGTGATATTCCCCAATTTACAAGGAACGGTGAAAACACCTGGATCCTTGCACTTTGGAGGTAGTCTCTTTTGTAACACTGCAGAAATATTTTCACTAACCTTGATCGTTTCATTACCTTTAAGCTTCTTCTTTGATGTACAAAGTTCTTTGAGGAACTTCGCATACCGTGGGACTTGTTTAATTGCATCAAGAAGTGGAATGTTTACCTCAACCTTACGAAATGTCTCCATGATCTCTTGTTCTTCCCTTTCCTTCTTTGTGCTTCGTAGCCTTGATGGGAATGGAGCTTTAGGAGTAAATTTCATTTCACTTCGAACCGGTTCTTGTACTTTTTCCTTATCTTGGTCCTTCTTCTCAACAACAATTTCCTCTTCGTCTTGCATACTCGGACCATCATAGCTCTTTCCACTCCTCAAGGTAATGGCACTCACGTTGTGCTTTGGGTTATTCTCGGTTTGTGCGGGCAATTTACCTTGAGACTCTAATTTACTCACCGAGCTAGAAAGTTGAGCCATTTGTTGTTCCAAGTTCTTGATGCTAGCTTTAGTCTCCTGTTGGAATGAGTGAGTGCTAGTAGCTAAACTTTTCACAATGTCCTCTAAAGACATTCCCGAGCTTCCCGCTTGTTGTTGTGCGGTTGGTTGTTGTCTAGACTGATAGTTTTGTTGTTGTTGATTACCTTGGAAGGGTGGGCGTTGCTGATATTGTGGGGATCTTTGCTGATAATTCATGTTGGGAGGATGTCCCCAATTCTGATTGCCTTGAGGTTGTTCATATTGTCTTGAATTTTGCCCCGGATAACCTCCAAGTACTTGTGCTTGTTCAACATCATCTTGCAGTGTGGGACACATATCAGTGGGGTGTTCAAATTGTAGACAAATTCCACAAGCTCGGGCTTGTGGCTCAGCACTCTTGTCCTTGGTAAGTTGCATGACTGCTTTGGTTAGCTCAGCTAGCTGGGTTTCGATGTGAGGAGTGCTCACTTCCTTGACTGTTCGTGGAACATCCGTGTACCACTCTTCATCCTGTGCTGAGTGCTTGGTGTCTTCAGCTATGGAGGTAATCAAAGCTCTAATTTGGGTAGGTGTTTTATCGAGTAGAGCTCCTCCACTAGACGCATTTATCAAACGTCTCTCCATTGGTGCTAATCCTTCACAAAAGTATTGAAGGAGTTGGTGATCGGTTATGCCATGTTGTGGGCAACGAGCACACAACTTTTTAAACCTGTCCCAATAAGTGTGCAAAGCTTCCCTTTTTGCTTGCTTAATCCCAATGATTTCCTTTCGTAGAATGGAGGCTTTGACTTCCGGGAAGTATTTGTCTAAAAACAGTTTTGCAAGTTCATTCCAAGTAGTTACCGACCTCGGTGGTAGGTAATATAACCATTCTTTTGCTGAGTCTTGAAGAGCAAAGGGGAATGCCCTTAGCTTGATTTGGTCTTCAGTGACGTTATGTGGCTTCATACCGGAGCACACAACATGGAACTCTTTGAGAAACTTATGTGGGTCTTCATTCTCAAGGCCTCGGTAAAGTGGTAATAGGTGAATGAGTCCGGATTTCAGCTCAAAGTTTTCCACATTAGGGTAGTTAATGCAAAGTGGTTGTTGTGGGACATCACGAGTTGCCCACTGTCTAAGGGTTTGTTCAGCTGCCATTGTAACTGCAGGAATTTGCGGTTTAGGTGAGTTTGGTTCTTGGTGGGTATGGGTAGGTAAGTGTAGTGGAGTGATGGGTGTTTCGGTTTCGGTTTCGGTTTCTGATTCACTTGACAAGAGTATGTCTTGCCAAATGCTGGTGACCGGAGGTGAAGATATAGAGGATGAGGAGCTTGCTAACTTCTTTCGTTGTTTTGCTTGCCTCCTTAATCTCTTTGCTGTTTTCTTAATCTCCGGGTCAATCTCGAGTGGTGTACCTGTACGCAAAGATCTTGGCATAAAACGATTAAATTTGCCGTATCCCCGGCAACGGCGCCAATTTGTTGGGTGTCGAATCCAGCAAATAAATATAATATAAACTCACTAAACACACTAAAAATAGTATGAATGGAAGTAAGGTTCGTGTCCTCAGGGATACAGATTAACTAGTTATGCCAAAACGATTTTATTCAGATACGGTTGTTTTAAAAAGGGGGTTTTGATTTAGACTTAAAATTAATGAGAACGAAAATTTTATAAAAATGCTAATTAAAGTGGTTGTGAAGTTCAGATGTTAAAAACTAATTTCAACACCAGGGCAATTTCTTGATTCGGTTCGACTTACGATCATTAACGGTCACGGTGCAATGATCCTTTTTAAATAATAGTTTGTATCGACACTAGAAGTCACGCAGTTCGGACCTCCACTCTATTTAATGTCTAACCAAACGCCGTTCGTTGGTTAGAGCCAACCCGCTACTCTAAACTCACGCCGTTCGGATTTTAGCGTGCGGGTTGCGGGATAGAAGTATCAATTACAATCAAACACTCACGCCGTTCGGAGTGTCTAATTATATTGTATGATTCTATAATAGTTTTGGGTTCATAGACAAACTCAAAATATTATTTGTTCCTTGTATCAAAAATTAAAACTTTATCAGGGTTCTAAAAATTGATTGAACTTTATTAGAAAAATTAATAAGTTGATCAGGTTTATTAACAATCTAATATTTTCCGGATCGAATCCGTAGTAAAAACAAGAATCACACAAACAAACCACTAAAATAATCGGATCTAACATAACCGTTTCACATAAAGTTGTGAACCAAATCAAAGAAAATAAACCCTAATGTTGAAACTATATGGTTCTAGCCAGACATGGTGGCTATAACAAACAATTCAAATAAGAAACAAAGCATCCAAAAACTTAAACTTACGAAAAACAAATTGTTCTAGAAAAAATTCACCAAAGAGAAAATGCCACTTTCTTTCCTTGTGATTTTCGAATGCCACTTGCAGCCGTCCAAAGGATGAATTTCCCCAAAAATTCGTTCAGGTTGTTTTTGATATCTCTTTCTTTTTTTTTTTTTTTTTCAAATCAGCCCATTAGCAGCCCAAACTCAATCAAATATTTCTAGCTATAACCTTCGATCAATAGGAACCCAAACAATTCAATTCAAATTGGCCCATATTATTTATTGGTTTAAGCTCATCTATGGCCCATCATAACTTGTAGATGTTGTCTAGTCCCAAAAACAATGACGAGAAAGAACTTTTGATCTCTTTATTTTCAAAACTTTCAACCAATCTTGTTCATTCATAATCGATCAATATCTTCTCTCGCAATTTCTCCACACCTACAATAAAAACAAACCAAAGTAGATTCCATTCGACAAAACAAGCGTTTTTCAAAATAATGAGGTATTATTATGAAATATGCATTGATATGTGATGAAATTTTAATATTAATATGCTATAAAAACGTGCCTAAAAATGCAACTAACACTGTTTCACACAAAACACATAAAAATGACTGCATAGATGCGTGGACACATGTATGAAGCACAACCATATAATTCATTTTTTTTGAAAATCACCCAAAGCTAGGGGTACAATCCAACCAAGCTGAAACTTATTGGTTATTTATAGGGTTTTAATATGTATATAATATTTGAGAGAGTGGTAAAATCTTGGGTGAAAAATTCATGGTAAACAGGCATCGAAGAAATCAGTACCATACCACCAACGAACCGCCACCACCACCACAACACAACCGGCAAACCACCGCCACTATATCACCACCATCGAACCACCGCCAACAAAACAGGACTCAACTTCTTCAACCATAAAGTCACGATGATATATGGATTTTTTGTCGGATCACTTCTCGTTTGTTCCAAAACTGCCACCATTGCTTCTCCGGCGTGGTGATATGATAACACGACTTCCGTCACCGCAACGAAAGGTAATAATCAAACTCGCCACTGAGTGTACGCCACGTTTCCGTCCATCTTCACCGGCCGGAACAACTCCTGTCGTCATGACCAGATTATCCGGCAGATCACCATCATCATCACGAAATCAGGTTTGATCCTGTTCTAAAATCCGCTCAAACAACCGAGAGGTTCTGGTCGTCAAAATCGAATTAGTAGCACTATTACGCATATATAAGGTATTTATGGACAACGGAATGGGGCGTTAAATCGGTGTGATAACCGTTTAACTATTGCAAGTAACCGCCACCGCAAGTAACCGTATAAGGTGTTAAGAATGTGGCCGCGTCGGTTCTTTAACAGTTGCCACTGATGCCGAAGATGGTGTTAGGAATGTGGACGTGTCTATTCTTTAGCAGTTGCCACTAATGCCGCCGAATGAAGGATCCGACGGTTGATGAGGCGGTGACGGAAAGGAAGCGGGTGGAACACCGCCGTTAAGTTGCTATTTGGTTATTTCTTGTTAAATGACATGTTGGTTCAATTTCTTTTCAAATGGCGCGTTGCTAAACTAACGACCCAAGTTTCTTTTTGTTATCTATAATATATATTATAAAGGAAAAGTGACGTACAAAATTGTAATTTTACCATATTTACAAGTTACGAAGCACCATGTACAAGGATGTTTAAGCTATTTAACCCAAAGTTTTAAGACACCAAAGGGGTATAATCAGTAATTTGCCATCTTCTAGAACCCTAATACTAAATAGCAGCCTTCAATTCATTTACACTATGTTCCAAGATCCACTTAACTGGAGAAGAGAAAAGATTTATAAGGAAAGAAGAGGGTAATCGTGTTCCTGAGATTTTATTACGTGAAGAAAAGGAGAGAATAGAAGAGATGGGGGAGGTTTTTTAGGGTTGATTTGTTTCATTCTAAATTGGGGTGATTGGGAGAGAACAGAAGAATTAAAAACCACGTTCATAATTCACTTCCTTTTTTACCCTTGTAAAACAAACATGTGGCGGGTATATCTCCCACAACCCGCCAAATCTTCAACCCACCTTCCATCATCTATCCCCACAACTGCAACTGTTCCACCATTGTTTCGATCTGTAACCTGTTGTGCTCTCCTCAGCGATCTATTGTTCATCTCCCAGGTAACATCACATTCCTATTTCACATCCAATTATGAGCATCTTCTCCTTTGTGCGGGTCTTTCTGTTGAATATTTTGATTATAGTCATGGGTCCAATTTGGGTTTTGGCTTCTTGAATTGTTTAATTTTGATTAAGTTAGATTGCTTTGATTGTTAATGTACTCTCTGTTTGTATTTAATGGAATTTTATAGGCCCCTTCGCAAATTTTTGTCCAGCTTGTTTATGGAAGTTCATTGAACTTCCTGTATATATTTAATGAAATTGTGAAGTGCAGGTTTAATGGAATTTATAGCCCCTTCGCAAATTTCTGTCCAGTTTGTTTATGGAAGTTCATTGAACTTCCTATATATATTTATTGAACTTGTGAAGTGCAGGTTAGTGTGGGAAGTCTCAAAACATTATATGTCACTTTTAATTCTAACCACTTAAGTTAACATAAGCTTACAAATTAAACCTTTAAGATTAGTTGGATTTTTAAACAACCCTACACTTTTGCATATCATGTTACAAATTAATTGTTACTAATGAAATTAATTAAATAAATATTACGTTATGTTGATGGATTAGTCGATTGATTTATCAATCCGTCACTATATCTAACTAAAAAAAAGGCTATGTCGGCACCAACCATAGCTCCGCCGGTTGCTGACTCGCCTTCTAAAGTTCAGGTGTTGGGTTCGAGTGTACATGCTTGGTGTTTTTTGTTTAGCCGGCTTACTCTGTTTCTCTCTATGTACTTATTTACTGCAAAAAGTTAGGTAGGGCCCGGTTTTTTTTATCTCGCTCAGAGCCTAAATTTTTTTTAACATTTTCGGAGACGATCCTTTTCTGGTGGAGAACTTTTGATTCTGGATGAATACGAGTTGCTTAGCATGTTAGGTATTCAAATAGGAGCTTGTTTAGTGTAAGTTTGAGCTGATTTGCCACTGGTTCATGATTAAAATTTATCTATAGGTTTATTGTGACTGATGTTATGTCAGATGTCATTTAAGTTTTACATTTTGATTAACTGATATAGTGCTATGGCTGGTACTTTATAAGTTAAAAGTGTGTTTACATAATTCCTGTATAATGCTATGGCTGGTACATTTTGATTAACTGATATAATGCTATGGCTGGTACATTTTGATTAACTGATATAATGCTATGGCTGGTACTTTATAATTCCTGTTGCTGTTTGATAAAAGTACAATGACAAGCTGTTTGACCCGCTGATGAACAATGACAAGCTGTTTGATAAAAGTATATTGCAGATCTTGCTGGTGGAGCATCCTCAAGATCCACATTTGGTGTGCGCACAGATGAGTAACCATTTTGACCCGTTACAAAGAAAATAGTAGACATGCCAAATCGAACCCATTAGCGAACAGGTGGGTCACTTATAGGTATTTATTTTATTAGGGCCATGTCAAACGGGTCAAAAGTTGCCCACTTGAGCCTAAAGATCGTCCTAACGCTAAGAAGGTACTATTATATCTATTTATTTAAAAATCTTGTTACTGAGTGTTTTTGAAGTTATAATTCTACATGACTGATATCGTTGCCAGTGGCGAAGCTTGAGCTTTCCGACCGGGGGTCGAAAACGTATATACCAAAAATTTCTATAAAACCGGGGGGTAAAAAACGTATATACCCAAAAAATTTTATACGAAAACTACATACTATCCACTAACGAGCAAAAAGTTCGGGGGGTCGGCCGCCTCCTCCCGCCCCCACAAAGCTACGCCCTTGTATGTGATCGAATTTACATAATGACATAATGTTATGAGTTATGACTGTATGCACAAATATGTATTTGTTCTTTAATAGAACTATGCAACTATAACAGCCGTTCCAAAAAAAAAAATTATAACACATCTGAAAAAATGATTATTTTTGGCAAAAGAAATTATTTGTTTCAACCTCAACCCTATGACCATTACAAATATTTGTGTGATGTATGGAAAGTTTAAGTTTGTCATTTTGCTTACTGATCCATCAACCTTTGTTTAAAATGATATCTTTGTCTATTTCATTATACGGTTCGCGCCGAAACGGTTCGACTCAAAACGGTTCTCGTCGAAACGGTTCACGTCGAAACGGTTCACGTCGAAACGGCACGGGTCGAAACGGTTTGCGTCGAAACGGCACGGGTCGAAACGGTTTGCGTTGAAACGGTTCGATTTGAAACACTTTCTGCTTGTGATTTGGGCATTGAAGCAGGAGTTTATGGAGTTATAACCATGTTATTACTTGTGTTAATGGCGCCTCTACTCAAGTGGATTCCCTTTCAGCTACTGTTGTTCCCAGGCTTGTCTTGGCAACTAGTTCTTGGCTTTGTTATATATATCATGACTAAACGACTGTTAAGCTAGGTATCGTACCTCTCACTTATCAATTTGTTTTTCATTATATTATACATCAAATGGGTCAGTTTGGTTATCTTTCATGTCTAAGTGTGTAACGGGTCAAATGGGTTAAGCTAAAGGATTTGACTGAAAAGGGAACTTGTCAAATGGGTCAAAGTCTTCCGAAATAGACCTAAATCGCTCTCAAACCGTATTTGTTTCATTCTAGCCCGTTAATAGTTATTGGGATTTTATCTAGTGTTTTAGAGGAAATGTGATGCGTCAAAACGGTTCGCGTCGAAACGGTTTGGATCGAAACGGTACTGGTTGAAACGGTATGGGTCGAAACGGTTCGCGTTGAAACAGTTCGGATCGAACCGGTTCGCGTTGAAACGGTACGGGTCGAAACGGTTCGCGTCGAAATGGTTCGATTTGAAACGGTACGGGTCGAAACGGTACGCGTCGAAACAATTCGCGTCGTAAGAGCCTGATTTAGTAATTTATCAACAGGATAATATTTAGCTGCTAGATCTTTTGAGCTAACAGATATATTATTTTAGTGCTATATGGTTATTGCAAGATAGCATCGACTATTGTAATACATTTTAGTTGCTTGGTCAATTTGAAACTTTAAAATTAAATCTCTTTGACATGCTGGCAACCTTGGTTATTTGAATGTGGTGATATCTGTATCCAGAAACAAGCTAATATTCAAAAGCTTTCAAGAAGATCAAGAGACGAAAAGTATTCAAATGCTGATGATTACAATGATACAATGTAATTGACTGTGCATGTTTAGTGCCGTAGCACAAACAGGTATTGAGTGATCATTTCAATTCGTGATTTGATTCTTTTTAGTTGTTTACGCTGAGACATGTAGATGGATTTGAAGAAGAACGAAATGTTTAAAGAAAACTCAGTTATGGCATCATCAGTTGTCATGGTTATTTTATTTTAATTTTACTTAAAAGGATATAATAGTAAAATTGTCACTTTCTTTTCTTTTTCTCTGCACTCGGGAACACACAAAATGTTTATTTTCTTTTCGTTTCCTTCAAACTCTGGAACGTGAAATAAATTTGTATATTTTTCTTTCTCTTATTTTCTTTTCTCTCTTAAACTTTCTTTCTTTTCTATTCTTTCTTTTAGTAAACTCGGGAACACAGTGTTAATTCACTGGAAAACCATACGATTCATCGTAAATTCATCATCAATAGCACCTTAGTACATACGATTGAAGAGTCCGAAACCACCGCCACCCTCCTTTCCGGTTTTGTCTCCGTAATTTGTTCCCCCCATCACCGCGTCTCGAATAGTCGCCACCGGTGCTGTGCTACACATCCACCGCTGCCTGGTCTTTGCCTCTGCTCGTTGGTGTCGCAAACAGGCCATCTCAAGTATTCATTGGCATCCGATTTGTTCTTCTTGGTTACGATCCTCTAAAAAACTCACAGGTTTTACTCACAGGTTTTAAAAGTTTTTCTTTTGTTTATTAATTTCTGTACATGTATCTGATTGTTTCATATGATGGATACATTCATGTGTTAAGAGTTTATAATTGGATTATTTGTTTGTTTGTTGTTTGATTTTTTTTTCTTTTTAGTTGAGTACTGTTTGTTAGTTAGGGTTTGAGTTGATTTATTAGAATTATAGGAAGAAATAGTAATTTAGAATTGATTTTTTTTTAATTTAAGTTGTGTTTACAGGTTTCACTGAAGTTTGTTAATGGCGGAGCTGTTAATGTCGGTAAATCCGATTTGTTCTTCTTGGTTACGATCCTCTAAAAAACTCACATGTTTTTTTTTTTTTTAATAAACTCTCATGGCCCGTTGAAGTTATGGATTGTGGTTTCAGGTTATGTTGCAGTTGGGCGGCATACATAAAAACAACTTTCATAGATGAGAAAACAATGATGTGTTGGGGTTTTTGTTGTTTGTGTTACAGATAAATGGCGTCTTCGGCGGATCCATGGATGACGGAATATGGTGAGGCTTCTAAACTTGCTGATGATATCACCAACATGATATCGGAGAGGAGTTCGTTTGGGACAAGGCCGGAACCGCAGCGGCATTCGTCTGCGATTCTGAGAAAAATCACGATATTAGGGACCAGGCTTGATAGCTTACAGTCTCTTTTGACGAAGCTTCTTGCTAAACAACCATTGTAAGTATGTTGTTCTGTTTTTTTATTGTAAATAAGAGAACCTCAAGTTGAGTCTTGCAGAACGATATCCTTGCCTATATTTGTAACACAGCAGCAACCCATCTGTGTGTGTACCCATCGCACTTTAATCTGTGAATATTGTTCTTATCACAAGTGTGTTATGCTACATGTTTGTCCACCGAAGTGTCTTGTCCACTAAAATGTAGGGTTGAAAAATCAAAATATAATATAAATGGGTTAAACGGGTCAACCCGTCGGGTTCAACACAAACCTGACTCGTTTAGCTAAACGGGATCACGAGTTCAACATGAAAAGTTTTTTGGGTTTGTTTTAAATGCTGGAAATTTCAGAACCCTTAGTCAAAATCCCGTTTTTAACGAAACCCTTCAAATCAGTGTTCCGATGATTGATTCTTCACTTAAATGTGAAATATACATGTTGAGCAGGGTGAGGAATCATCTTGAAGATCAACTGTTAGGGTTTGCTTTGATCCCTGTGTCCGAAATCCTGATCAAAAACGGAAAGTTAGAAAACGAGTTCACTTTATCTTCCACCGATCTTTTCCACTCGTCGTCCGGTTTTGTTCACCTGTCGTTATCGTACACCGGAGCCTCCCCTAACGTAATCGCGATCTCACCACCACCAGTGGGTGAACGAGTTGCCACCGAGTCGGAACTAGCTGAATTCGAAAACCATATGATGGTGAGCGAGTACTACGGTCTGAGCTCGGAAAGCTTAGTCTCATCCGACACCGACGATCAAACCGAACCACACGTTGTGGAACAAACGGTTGATCTTCCAAAACCCGAGTCCCCACATACAAGTGTGTCAACTAATGAATCTCAATGTGCGAGTCAAGAATATGATTCGCCTCTGAAAGAAAAGGAAAAACCCGTGAAGAACGGTGATCTTGAATGTTTGAATATGATTGTAATAGTAGGTTTTGCACAACCGGTCTTCCAAGTGATATTGTTGTTCAAGTGGAGGACATGTCTTTCCATCTTCATAAGGTAAACTCGACTGTTTCTACTGTTCTCTATTAGTCGTAAATCGTAATACTTTGAGCTTGACTTTGACTTTTGATGTCAAACGACCATCAGAAAGTTGACTGAGTATATAAATCATGAAAAGAGTTTTCTTTTTGTTAAAATTGTGAAATCAGTTTAGAGAAATTAATATTCTAGGCAATGAAAGTTTGATTTTCAATGTCAACAGGCTAAGAATAAAAGAAGATGCAAAACAAGAGTGTTCAAATTTTTATTTATTTATCTTTTTATATTTTTTTTCAGTTTCCTTTGCTTTCAAGAAGTGGGGTTATGGAAAAATTGATAGCAGATGCATCTGAGAAAGGAGACGCTAATTGTACCATAAACCTCAAAGACATTCCGGGCGGGGCCAAAACATTTGAACTTGTTGCAAAATTCTGTTACGGAGTAAAACATAGCTACGGTCAGCAACCCATCATCACATGCGGTAATCTTTAATAGCACATTTATGATTTTAGAATTCTGATTTGAGTTTTGATGGCAGCCATGGGAGAAGTTGATTATTCCGGCTTTATGTTGATTATTTTCCTCTACGTTGATTCAAGATCCTTCGGGTAAACTTTTAAATTCAGGTTCACAAAATCAATCACTTGTTTATTGTTTCATAAATAGAACCTTTTGATTTACGGGACTTACTTAAAGTTATTGGTTCAGGAAACAATGCAGGTTATCGTGCCACTGAGGCTGCACCAAAGGACACACAGGCTGTAGCCGTCCAACCTATTGCTGTCCCTGCTCTACAAGTGGATGAACTGAAAGAAATAACTGATAATTTCGGTACAAAGTCGTTAATCGGATAGGGGTCATATGGAAGAGTGTACCATGGTGTCTTGAGAAGCGGGCAGCCAGCAGCTATCAAGAAGTTAGACTCCAGCAAGCAACCCGATCAAGAATTTTTAGCCCAGGTATGTCTTATATACCCTTCGTAAAAACAACAATGTTATGGACCTAAATTTCTATGATGAGGATGACCAGTTGTCCAAATTTAGTTAATACTGTTTTATATATTTGCTTCCAATTGATTTGGAGCATGTCATTACAGGTTTCTATGGTATCGAGGCTTAAAAACGATAATGTTGTGGGATTACTCGGGTATTGCATTGATGATGGTCTAAGAGTGTTGGCCTATGAGTATGCTTCAAATGGATCTCTTCATGATATTCTGCATGGTAAGTGTTCTATATTATTCACACGTAATTTAGGGGTGTAAACGAGCCGAGCCCGCGCTCACATAGGCTCGAACTCGGCTCTTGGCACGGGTGAGCTCTATTTTTAATGCCTGGCTCGTGAGTAGTTTTCATTTTCAAGTGCGGGCTCGCCTCAATTATTATTTATTAATTAACTAATTTATATACATAAATATTATCTATTGTTTATTTGTTTTTATCATAATTATATATACAATAATATTTATTATATAAATATTTAATATATATTAAATAAAAGTTATATAAATAATAGGCCCATTTAAGCTCGCGAACCAGCTCAAGCTTGATGAGTAAAGCTCAGGCTCGTTTATTAAACAAGCTTATTTTTAAGCTTGAGCTCGGGATCGAGCTCGTTTAAGCTCAGCTTGGTTCGAGATTTTACTGAGTTGACCTCGAGTAGCTCACGAGCAGCTTGGCTCGTTTCTACCCCTACGTACAATCAATGCTATGATATAACTGTATAATTATATTAATCTGTGTTTTATTTGCTCGTAAGCTTGTGATAATATGGTTATAGATGATTTATGTTAAAAGTAACACATTTAATTGTATGAACGCAGGAAGAAAATGTGTTAAAGGTGCACAGCCAGGTCCAGTTTTATCATGGTCTCAAAGAGTTAAAATTGCTGTTGGTGCTGCAAAAGGACTTGAATACTTGCATGAAAAGGCGCAGCCTCATATCATTCATCGCGATATAAAGTCGAGTAATGTTTTGTTGTTTGATGATGATGTGGCTAAGATTTCTGATTTTGATTTATCGAATCAAGCACCTGACATGGCAGCACGCCTTCATTCCACCTGTGTTCTTGGTACTTTCGGTTATCATGCACCTGAGTAAGTTCTTTTTTTTTTATTTCTTGAAGTTTTAAGTCATCTTTTTCCTTCATAATCCAATTTTAGTGCTTTTTTTTTACATATATTTTCGACTTCATGATAGATATGCAATGACCGGACAGTTGAGTTCAAAGAGTCATGTTTACAGCTTTGGCGTGGTTCTCCTAGAACTCTTGACTGGCCGAAAGCCCGTTGACCACACTTTGCCTTGTGGTCAACAGAGTCTGGTCACATGGGTATGCTACACTTTGTGCTTTTTTAGTCCTCCTTTATATTAAAAAGTTATATATTATTCATTTGTAAATAACACATTATAATGTCAGGCAACACCTAAACTGAGTGAAGATAAGGTGAAACAGTGTGTTGACACTAGACTCAATGGGGAATACCCCCCTAAGGCAGTTGCCAAGGTAATCTATATCTTTATATATATACACTAAACTATATATTTAGAAACTCTTGTCGGAAAATAACATACGTATTGTGTGATTTAACGGTGACAGGTGGCGGCGGTAGCAGCCTTGTGTGTGCAATATGAAGCCGATTTCAGGTCAAACATGAGCATTGTGGTTAAAGCACTGCAGCCATTGTTGAACACGCGTGCGGGGCGTCAAACCGAAGCACCACACTTGTGAATCCCCACCTAGAGTCGGGCTACGGCCACTACTGCTACTGCTTGATCATAATCATGTCATTCCTGCAGATGACAGATAAAATTAGCAGATATTTATGTTTGTAATGTGGAAGAATATTCCACACCTGATGCACATTCTTTTGTTTGAGGTTTCAAGATTTTCTTGTGGTAAATAGTGAAGGGATTTATTTAGGTGCAAAGATACTCTTTATGTATTTTATTTATGAAAATTGGTTTTACTCCCCTGTGAGATGATCTGGTTGATTGAGCTTTTTAACTAATGACTTGGGATTTTGTTACTTTAATTATATTGTTTAACTGGGCATGTAAAACAAGGTAAGGCATTAGAATTGGAGTTTATATGTTGTGTATATTTTCTACAGTAATATACAATAATGCTTTTTTCAAGGTAAGTCATTAGTCTTGAAATGTTTTTTTTTTATAATAAATGGTTAGTGTCTCAAATTTGTTTTATTTTTACTATTTGCTTGACTACTTTGTTGGTAGCTTCATGTTGTTTGCTAAGGAGTAATTATGATGTTTCTGTGTTTAGTATAGCTAATAATTTTATAATGATTTGATTCGTAGTTATAGCTAGAAGGTAAAGTTGCCTGATGCGTATCATGTTCCCGTCACGTATTGTCGACTCCGCTGCAACGCGCGGGTTCCCCAATAGTAGATAAAGTATTTGAACTGCCTAAATAAAGTATTTGTATTTGATATATTATCATGTATATCAAAACCAAATGTTACCACATATATTTTCACAGTTTCACACGTAGTGAAATGCACTTATTTTCAATACATACAAACACAAGTGTGCTGATGTCAGCGGGAATAGTGAAATCAATTGGTTGGCCAAAAGTGGCGGCCAGCTTTATGTTTTTTTTTCTTTTGCATAAAATAGTTATTTATAGGTCCTATCAAATTACGATTTTATCCCCTGTTTAAATTTACGATCTCGCCCCCAGTTAGAAATTAAATTTATGCTTTGCCCCAAGCTTAAATTTACGATTTTGACAGCTAAAAATTACGATTTTGCCCTCAGTAAAAATATTACGACTTTGCCCCCGATTCAAAATAAAAAAATGGTTTTGCACTCGGTTCAAAATATTATTTTACCCCGATTTTAAAATTACGATTTTACCAAAGCTAAAAATTGCAATGTTGTCATAGTTTTTTTTTTTTTGGCAAAATTATGGTAGTGTTTTGTTTTAGTTGGTTTACTCAATTTAGTTTTTATTTGTGCCAAATAGCTGCCTAGCACTCGCTAATTGGTCCTGACAAATTATTGTTTTGCCCCCAACTCTAAATTACACGCTTGCCATCATTTTAGTTATTTTTTATCATAACTATGATAGTGTTTTTCTTTATTTGATTAACTCGATGCATCTTTTTTTATATCGTGTTATAAGTAGCATTTATAACTAACCGAAATAAATGCGTACATGTCATTAAACTAATAATTTTTTGGTTTAGCGCCACGCAACGTGGGCGGCGCATAACTCTAGACGGCAATAGTTCTGCCACCCAATTGGTGGAAAATGGGCGGCTGCCCTATTATTTTTTTCATGTTAGTATATAATATAATATAATTATAATTGCCCCCTTTTAAAAATTACGATTTCGTCTACAGTTCAAAATTACGTTTTTGCCCTCAGTTTAAAATAAATTTATGTTTTTGTCCCCAGCTAAAAAATACGATTTTGCCCTTAGTTCAAAACTACGATTTTGCCCCATTTCAAAACACAATTCTGGTTTTACCCCAGCTAAAAATTACGAATTTGCCCTCAGTTTAAAATTATGAGTTTGCCCTCTTTTAAAAACTTATGATTTTGCCCCCAGTTAAAATCTGTATTCTTGCCATCGTTTTAGTTTTTTTCTTTTCAAAACTATAGTAGTTTTTATTTTACTTGGTTGACTCAATTTAACTTTTTTGTCAAGCAGTTGTCTGACACTCGCTCGTTGTTTATGACAATTTACTATTTTGCCCCCAACTCAGGCTTGCCATCTTTTTTTTAGCAAAACTATGGCAGTCTTTTGTTTTAATTGGTTGAGTCGATGTAATTTTTTTGAGATCGTCTTATGAGTAGTATGCACAGGTAACTAAAATACATGCGTACATCTTATTAAACTAAGAAATATTCGGCTTAGCGCCCTGCAACGCGGGCAGGGCATCCAATATTATATAATATCCCAAATGAACCCAAATGACAATGATTTTCCTCTCAAATTTCATCTTTTCATTTCTGCTCCGCAACTACATCATGCAGTAAACCAACAAAAGGAAGGATATAAATAAAGACAGAAAAATAATTAAAAAAAAAACAATAATTAGAGCTCAAAATCAACAATGAAATTCAATTTAAACAATTTGTGTAAAAAATCCACAATTTATTCAAATATACGATACAACATAGGCCTATACGATCGTATAGGCCTATACGATTCGTATTAAGCTGATATACGATACAACATAGGCCTATACGATTGTATATGGCATTATTTCAAATTTAGTGTTATCGTGTTTCTCTCGGTTCGACGCGTATACGTCTCGTCTTTTGTCGAACTTTCGCATATTTTGTCGTTTTATTACGTATACCTTCAACATTAGTCGTTTCGGTGCCGTTCGGTTGCGTGCGAATATCGCATTCTATGATTACGTACAATTTTGTTTGAAATCCACTTGTACTCCATAGTGCCGTATTATATGTATACGTGTGTGGAAATATCGTTAGTCACGTATTTTGACGTATTTTTGCGTATTTTGACGTATTCTAACATGTTGTTGCGTATTCTTGCGTATTTTTGACGTATTTGAGCGTATTCTAACGTATTTTAGCTTATTTTAACCTATTTTAGGGTATTTTTACGTATTTCGGCGTATTTTAACGTATTTTGGCGTATTTTAGCGTATTATAAATAGATGTTACGTGTAACTTCATTAAACCAAGAACAAAGCCTATTTCAAAACACATGTGTTCGTATCAGCGTTATTTATCACCCTGTGTGAGCATTGGAAACCCGACAAACAGTCTTGCAATTATATCGTGTCAAGATTTTTCAGTTTGCACATTCAATATTCACAGTTGCATTTGGAACAAGAAGTCCAACAATCCGTTTATTATCCGTTTGTTGTCTAAACAATATGAATGCACGCAACGAATTTGACAACTGTGACAGCTTATCTATCTGTGTGTGTCACATCCATCCTGTTATAGCAATCGATATGATTAATTTTACAGATTTTTTTCTAATTAGCGTTGTTAACTACCAAAAGAATGCATACACAAATAGTTCTAGTGGACGAAGCAAAGAGTCCGTTGTGTATCTGAATCAGGTTCTCAAACAAACACTACTAAAGATGAGTTGGTGATAAATACCGGAGCTGTTATCTCGGTTGTTCAGTACTTTCGTGATAAATACAATGTTCATCTTCGTTATCCTTTGCTTTCTGCAATTCAAGCAGGCACGGATGCAAAACGTACTGTTATTACATCCGAGACGATTCAAGCGAGTCCTATGAAGCAAGTGTCGGTCTATTTAATTGAGAGGAAAGATGACCGAATTGAGATCTGAACCAACCGAAATCCACAAATTCCAACAAATTGTGTCTAATGCAAGGATCTTCGAATGCGGTGTGTACGTTAAATACCGTTCACCGCTTTTTTAGTTGTTTCTCTTGTTAAGTTTCTGAACCAACCGAAATCCACAAATTCCAACAGTTTCTCCGTCGCTAATTTCTCCACTCACCGTGAAATCGAACAGTTTCTGAACCAACCGAAATCCACAAATTCCAACAGTTTCTCCGTCGCTAATTTCTCCACTCACCGTGAAATCGAACAGTTTCTTCGTAGATTCCGTCCGGTTTCAAAGCCGGTTGAGGATTACGAGTGTTCTAGACTCGTTCAAGGTATGCTTGTTGTAACACCCCGTGTTTCGAAAGTCAAAGTCAAGATTGAAGTCAAAGGAAGAAAAGATTGCTAATTGCGATCTGTCACACCTTGCTCAATTCCTGTTTTGACTTCTTTGACTCGTAGATAGTCTATTTTATGCTTAACGTTAGTTGTATTATGTGGAGTATCTATTAATAATCGAGGTTATCGATGTTTATCGCATGTTTTATCGCTTTATCGCTTATCGCAATAGCGCTCGCAACTCGAATTACGCATTCTGGATATTGTTTTACGTGTGTGTGCCTTATGTGTTACTTGTGCATGTTTATTTATGTTATGCTGTGGTGATCAATCGAAACGCAATCGAAACTCGAATCGCAATCGAATCACAAACGCTGAACGCAAGTAATTTAGGATGATTGTATGTTAGATATAGTAGTTGGGATGAAAAGTAATTTGAATAGAAGACTCTATCGCATCGCAACGCTCGCAATCACAATCGAAATCGCAAAACTCGTCGCACCGAACACTCGAATCAAGTGGCCAATCGACCAAGGGACCAGCCAGTCGATCAGGCTGCCACCCGATCGACCAGCCCTTTCCACTTTGGGAAACCTTATAAATACCTCACTTGTTACCACTTTTGGAGTGGTGACATCTCTCTGCTCGTACCAGCCGCACTCAAGCTTCTTTTCTCCGATTTCTCTCAAATCTTGTAAGTTTTCAACCTAATCTTTGTACTTCTATGATCAACACTTGATTCTACACCTTTCTATCTTTTGGATCTTAACTTTTAACCGTGAAATCACTAGATTTGAGGTGTTCTAGGATGATGTCATCATGGTGTTCTTGAGAACTTCATGTTTTGGCTTCAATCCACCAAGAACAACTTAGATCTGAACGATTTCCACACAAATAAACAAAGATCTTTCATAGATCTAAACATAATCACGGTGAAAATGATTGAAAGATGGTTTTCCAATTTTCTTTCAACTCTTTTACACTCAATGCACTCAAAACCGGTAGAATCGGAGCTTGTACCGACCTTCTACTCATTCTTGTTGATGTGTTGGTTCAAGATCTGGATTCTATCCACGAGACTACCGATTTCGGGTTAAACATGGAACACCGTCTCGAACAGTTAACTGGTCGAAATTGGGTGATTCCGGTCCGATCAGGAGCACCAAGTATTGACGAGGTTTTTGTTGCTTAACACGTTATCAAAACATCTTGATAAAACAACAAACTATCAAAACAACCAAGTGTAAGACGTTCGGAACGACCAGGACGGAATGCCGTCCGATCGGACAACCATCCGATCGGATTGTCACCCGACCGGTTTGCACCTTGGCCCCACACTTAACTTCTACTTTCAAACTTTTAAGGGTTGGACATCGAACGAGGTGCTGTCCGATCGATCTACCATCCGATCGGATTGTCACCTTGGCCATGAGATGTTCTGACACTTAATCAATTTTTCAAACATGTTCAATACAATGGATTGCCACCCGATCGGACTACAATCCGGTCGAGTGACAAACTGCTGTGAACTTGTTCTCACTAAAGTGTCCAACCAATCGGGATGTAGCCTGATCGAACGGTCGTTCGATCGACCGACCTGAAAGGTAGAGATACTTCTATGTTTCCAAAATGCTACAACGAAAACTTCAAAAGTCAAGCCATCATACACAAACACATCCTTCTCAAGGAAGAAACAATCCACTCGAAAGGTCATCCGATCGGATGACCATCCGAGCGGATTGTCATCCGAACGACCGGCTACCCGATCGGACTGCCATCTGATCAGACTGCTGTTCGACCCACTAACACTTTGCACCGCTTTACGCGTCGCTTATCGTTTATGCTATCGCGTCGCTTATCGTTTATGCTATCGTTCTGATCAAGCTAACCCTACTCTCTAGCGCTCCCTTCAATCCACCAATCGCTGTGAGTATACTCGATCCCTTTTTGCTTTACGCATTTTTGGGCGTTACATACGTTACTTATTCTAAATCACATCAATCACACTACGCAATACTTTAAATGCAAACCGTTACCGCATGCTATACGTGACTTAATGAATGCTTGTTTGTTATGTTTACACATGGAATGCTGTCTACCTGCCTTAGCAACGATAATACTATTTGTTTGGACTCAGCACCTGTTCTCAGGGGTTGTTAAGGACAATTTGTTACATGGCTCACTGTGGTGAGTGTGTATTACGAACTGCCTTGGGCAGTCAACTCGCAGTCATTGGTATCGATAGGTTCATGTTGATAACTAACATGCCTCATTTTACACTATGTACGTGCTGGTTATGCGTAATGATTTCGAACTCTATTATATCTATTAAACTTGTATGCTCACCTTTACACTATGTGTATTGACTTTTACTCTAACGTATGTGACAGGTGCTTAGAATGCTTATTTGCTTACTTTGCTGTTAAATCGAGGCTAGGAAAGACCTAGGTCAACAATAAACAATTGTCTGTAATAAAAATCTGAGTTGTCGGAACAGAACCATTTGACTATATCTTTTCTGTAATAATTGTATTATCTTTTATGACATGGTATGGGACATGTTGCTTTAAATAAATGGTAAATATAGTTGTTATGGAAACTTCTGGACAATCTGTTTCGCTCAGTGCCGCGCCCCGATGATTCCGCCATCGGTTGGGGTGTGACAGATTGGTATCAGAGCCATAACTATAGAGAATTAGGTAAGACTCGACCTAGTCCGGGTCGGCGTCTTAGAAATGACCTAGTCTATAGTTAGGTACCAACAGACCGACTTGTGCATACCCTTAGGGGTATTGTACGAGGTTACTTGCCATATCTCGCTATTCTCGCTTATGCTACACTATCACTGCACTATTACTCAAAATGGACGAGTGATTAGGTCGAGATTAGGTGTGAAAACCGCAAACTCTCGATTCAATCACTTGTTCGATCTGTATTTATCTATAAAACACGAGAATTTGCGTTAGATCAGGAGTGAAATCCATACTTTAACGCCGATTTTTCGTCTCTATTTTCATCAAAAACAGGAGCAAAGTTGTTAAGTCAGGGGTGAAACCCGAACCTTGACTACTTGTTCTGTCGCCCTATCTTATTTTACAAAACTCTCACCAAAGTCTCGACGGACTCCAACGACTTGAAGTCACGATATGACTGGAAGGATGCGTGCCATTCGCCCAGATTCGAGGCGAGAGCACAGTTCCGAAGGCCAAAGTGTGTACGAAAGTCCGTGTGAATAGTCGAATCACTTTGGTTAGTCGATGTCTATCTAGCCGCAGACAATCTAATGCTCGATTTTTATGTGTTTCGATTCTGAGATCGCTACTGCCGACTCTGATATTTGCTATTTTATATGGATTTATGTGTTTTATGTGATTTTACCTGTTTATATGATTGCGATTTTTGGTGATTTATCCGCTTTTCGCTATCGCTTTGATCGACACACACGACTCGCACTGCACTTCTATCTCAAAACGCTGACAAATCGCTACTACATGAGAAACGACCTTACGCCATATTGATTGCTAAGATTATTCGATTATACTATACTACTCGCTATGTTATTCGCAATCGCTATTCTCGAATGCTCGCGGACTTTGAATGATAGGTTTCTGTATTCTGACTGCATCTTGTGATTACCTGCGTATGTGCTTCTATGTTTCTATGCCTTACGTGCTTATGTGCCTCTGTGCTTATGTGAATCTGTGATTATGTGCCTATGTGCTTACATGATTATACGTGTTCCTAAGCCTTAGTAGTATTAGACGTGTGGGGTGAGATTCGACTATGTTGTGTCTGAGACCTATGACGATGTCTGTTGCAGACAATGTCATCATCTGGACCATCATCTGGACCCCGTCACCCACGAGTTACTCGTCAAGAACAGAGAGACAAACGCCTAGCTGCTCTCGTCGCTAAGCAAGTAGCAAATGTGGTCCCTAAGATCGTGAGTGAGCTATACGAGACTGTGAGCAAATCGGCTGAAGAGTCTAGGACCGAGACTCCCAAAGCTACTCCTGCAGCTGCTTTCAGCTTCAAACAGTTCAAGGCATGCGGACCGAAAGAGTTCACTGGTGAAGAAGGCCCTACGGCTTTGGTTCAATGGTTCGACTCGATCGAAGTCACCTTACGTCAGAGTGGATGTCCTGACAATCTCCGCAGTCTGAATGCTACCGGCGTTTTCCAGTCCCGCGCTCTAGACTGGTGGACGGCCGAGAGGAACAAGCGTGGAAATGATGCAGCCTATGGTCTGTCATGGGATGAGTTGAAGAACGTTATGCTCGAAGAGTTCTGCCCTCCCCATGAGCGCCAAAAGCTGGAGGATGAATTCTGGCACATCAAGCAAAAAGATGGTGACAACGCTGCCCTGACTGCTTGCTTCAAGCAGCTCAGCATTATCTGTCCCGACCAGGTGAAGACTACTGACATCACATTCAAGAAGTACATCCGCGCTCTGCCGGATTGTGTTGCAGATTTTGTGCATGCTTCAAAGCCAGCAACAATCGAAGAAACTTACTTGCTTGCCGCTGAAATCAACGACAAGCGAGTAAAAGCTGGTTTTTTTGGATAAAGCTTCAAAGAACCTGCACCAAGCTACCACCGCCGCACCAACCGCTGATGCCGCCGCCACCGCATCGCAGTAATCAAAGTCCTCTCGTCGCAAGAGGAAGAACAACAACAACAGCAGCTCCAGCAACAAGAACTGTGCTGTTACAACCACCGCTGCTCCACTCCAAGCCATACCGGCTCAGCAGCAACCCCAGCACCGATCAGCACCAGCACCAGTTACCTATGCACTGCCTGCAAAGCGTGGATACACAGGCCCTCATCCTTCTTTCCCGACATACTCTTATCATCACCCGGTGGGTATTGCCTGCGGATATTGCATGCACTGCAATATGTATGGCCACTTTACCGCAAACTGGCGAACTGGTCCCAGTCAAGCACCAGCTCAAGCCACTACTCATCAAGCTCTGCTCCCAGCCCCGCAAGGCCAACAAGCGGCTCAGGCACCCGCGGTCAACGCCAGAGTCTGCTTCGCGTGTGGTGATCCCAACCACTTCGCGAACATGTGCCCAAACAGGGTTGTGAAACAAGAGCCCCAGCAACAGCAGCCTCAGGAACAGCAACAGCAGCAGCAACAGCCTCAACAGCAACAGCAACAAGCCGCCCGCGCCAGGGCTTTCAACATTGTCACACCCCGATATTTCCACGTATTACCGGTGGGCCCGGTGGGGAGTATCGTGACGTAGTTGATATCATCATAGTCAAACAACACAATTTTAAATGCACAGCGGAAGCAAAAGATAGATTTATTTCAATTGAATAAATTGTAACATTAAGTATCACAAAGTAGTTGAAACATATCCACAGGCGGATCAAATAAAAAGGAAACATAGTTCATCAGACTTAAAATGCATCCAAGCTTGCGAGACTCTTATTGATGCTAAGGAGAGGCCAGCCTATTTCGATTAGTACCTGCACTTAATCTTTTTGGGAAAATATGTCAGTTTACACTGGTAAATACAATTAACTGACTCATTTTGAAAAGGTTTAGAAAAATTGATTTGAATGCACAAGGCACAAAACATTTTATAACTTGGGATAATTATTTATCTATAAACTTGTAAAAGAATTACATGTTCGTTATACGTTCAGTAGCCCGGATTGACACCGGGTTAAAGATTAATAGACACACCACATGATATAGTCCCGCGGCGAGTTATTCTCGAAACCGGCGGTTATACCTTATTATTTATACATGCACTGTCGGGTGTACGCCTACACCCCGTGCTTAGGTCGGGGCCATTTCTTAAAATGATGCCAAGGATATCCGGGACATGGTCATTAACCTCCCAAAGGCTTTAAGCAAACAAAACAATTTAAACGGGTCATATCAATAAATTAACCTTCATACGATCAAAAATTCAACGCCCGACCAAGCGGTATTTTATATACCGTACCCCAAGCTCGTATAGGGAAAATAAGTTAAAAGTATTTACCTGAGCAAGTATAATTCACAAACAGCAAGTGCAAGTAGCTTTTACCGGGTTTCCTAATCTGGAACAAAGGTTTTTAATAACCTATTAGATTCCTAACGGGTCTTTAATTAAGCCTAAACTTAGACCGGTTAGTTTTAAAAAAAGATACGGTTCAAACGCACGATTAAGCGAAGACCGGAATAGAATGTGATTTAGACCCGACAAGTTTGGAGACTTGTGTAATATGGGCAAACTAAACACATTCTGGATTTTGAGACAAAAAATGATAAGGTTTGACCCCTTTCGGCTAATTTATGCAAACTAGTTACATAATGTTAGTGCAGTAATGTCTATCGCCTCCGTCAATCCAGTCCGTAGCAGAAACTGAAGAAATCTAGGCTTTTATTGTAATATCTAGTTGTAAAGGCAAGGTGGCAATTTTGTAAATAATGAGATTTCTCATTATATCCCTTGGCCTATAAATAGAGGAGTTAGTGTTAGAGTTTAAGACTTTTTGCTCATTTGACTTTTAGGAGATCTAAGCTTAGAGAGAGAAAGTTCTCTCACGTGATTCTCGGCACTTTGTACTAGTCATAATCAATTGAATCACGGTTATAGTACGTTCTTGTGTGTTCGGTCACGCACGTTCACGGATTCCGCACGTCGAACGTGTTGTTACACAATCGTTTGGTGTCAAAACCGATCCTACACATAAACCGCACCGAACGCGAATAATGCGTAACGGGTAACCATATGATTCATGAACATGTTTTCTAAGTTAATATGCCTTAAATATGTTGTGACATCAGTAAGATATCTTCTATTATGCCCAAAATGGATTTAAACTCAAATTATGCCCCGTAGGGATATTTTGGTCATTTAAAAGGTTATAAAAGAGATTTAATATAATCTGAGTTTCAGGTCTGATGTAATCAGTAAAAATACTTAAATTAATAAGTTATATCAGTAGGGTATTACATATATGTGAACTTTATCTTTTATAACTAAACTATGCACCGTAGGGGCATTTTGGTAATTTCACATAAGCTTAAAGGGTCAAAACTGGAAATCTGAGTTTAAAAATTTTGCTTACTGTTAAAATATAAAAATTTACTAAAAATATCAGTAGGTATCAAATCATATATTTTTAAAATAGTTTTAATACATATTATGCGTTTAAAACGCGTAAAAGGACAGTTTTAAGCGATTTCCGGGTTTTATAAAGAAAGCTGATATTTTTTTTATTCCAGAAGGCTTAAAATAATTTATTTATCATATAAAATCAGTTGAAAAAGGTTCGGTATCAAAATAATTTGTAAAACTCATTTTATAGGCCAAAAGGGCAAAATCGACAATTACCGAATCAAGCTTAGAACTCTATGTTATGCTGAGCCTAAAATTAAATAAAAATCTTCAAAAATCCCAAAATATTATTTTATATCAGTAGGTAAAAATTTTGGTATTAAAAATTGGGTTTAGATAGGCTATATGCTAATTACGCCGTTTTAATTAGTAAAAAGCTTTTCATTTACGCTAATGAGCATAACTCCTAATCTAGACCTCAAACTGATGTCAAATTTTAGGGACAAGTTTATAAATCAGTAACTAAGGTTTCTATTCTTTTACATTTTCAAAAATCTCATTTTAAGGTCATATGGGCATAATAGTCAACATTTAAGCATTTAACGGAAACATGCATATGAATTGGATAACTAATGAACCAAGTTGTATAATCACAGAGGGTTATACTAACATGTAACCAGGTCCAAATAAAGCTCTAAGGCATTTCTAAAACATGCTACATTGGGTCAGAACTGAAAGTCAAAGAAAAAGTCAAATTATGCGACTTTCGGTTCCGAACCGATCCTAAACTGAAAATTGTCGGGTTGAACATGTTTAGACATGTTCTTACATTAATTACCAAGTTATATTAGTGATAAAACAGGTTGTATGGGTTCTACATTGCTAATTATGCATTAATTTGAAAATAAGCTTTCTGTTGACTTTTTAAGATTAACTTTGACCCGACAATTGACCTAGTTAGAGTGGGAATCAGAGGGTGCCCTTTTAAGGGTTTATTACCCACATAATTACCAACTCGAGGGTACTTTCAATTCGAGATTTGACAGGACAAATTTTAATTAATCACGAAGTCAAACTCTAATTACGACGGTTTGACTTTAAGCTAATTAACTAAGCAAAACTGAATTGAGAAGGGTCAAGGACACTTACAAGGGTCCTAAGCACGACTAGTGACTTGTGAGAAGTGTGCTTGAGCTCCAAAAATCTCCAGAAGTGAGTTTGTGAAAGTTTCAAGTGAGTGTGCTCAATGTTGCAACATTGGAGCTCCTTATATACCCATTTTGATCACCTAGGATCATGCCAAGGAAGTCTACAAGTGTTATGAGATGCTTACAGGTGCCCCCTATGCATGAAATACCATTGGGGCAGCCCCTGGTATGTAAAACAAGCGTTTGAAGTCGGTTACACAGGCTGAACTGGCAGTTGTGTGCATTTTCTGATGCTGGCAGGCTTAGGCGGCCCGCGTAAGGGTCCCTAAGGGGCTTACGCGACCGGTATGGCTCCCCAGAACCAGCCAAACAAGTTTCAAGTTTTGCATTTTAGGTCCCTGGTCCTTCCAAACGTGGTTTTAACTTTGTTTCTTGCATTTTCAACCCTCTAACTTGACTTTTAAGGGCTCCAAGACATAACCAAACACCGTTAAGTCCTCGGTTAACTTCGTGATCACCCGTAAAGCCTTAAATTTCAACGTTGACGCTTTTAACCCCTCGTATACGAATATTGTCATAACTTTCTCATACTTTATCGAAACCTCGTGAAATTTTTACCACTTATTCTAGTGAGTATAATTAATCGTTACAAAGCTTCAGGTTTGCTAAAAGGTCACTCAGAGGTATACTTTCAACATGTTGACACATTTAACCCCTGTAGTTTGTAATTTCTCACTTTCTTCCACAATTAGCTTCGTATGATAAATAATTCATTCGTTTAAGGGTATAAACGTCGTGTAGGGTTATTGTAAGGTATATTTATCCATTGTTGACACTTTGAACCCTTATATTCACATACTTTCTTTGTTTGTCAACTTTAGTCCTTCATAAGTGATCTTTTACACGTTTAAAGCACATGACACGTGTCGATACATTATTGGACATAAATTTACGAGGTGTTACAAACATCAACGCGTGCCAAGATCAAGCAGACAACAATGTGGTTAATGGTACGTTTCTTGTGAACGGTATTTATGCTTCGTGTTTGTTTAATACTGGAGCCGATAACTGTTTTGTGCCGTTTGAATTCGAGAAGCTCCTTAATCGTAAGCGCTCCCATCTCCCCTCGATGTTCGATGTCAAAGTCACCACCGGCAGAACTGTCATCGTCAATTCTGTTCTTCGTGATTGTACTCTTGAGCTTAACAATCACATCTTTCCGATTGATCTCCAATGCAACTCGGAAGTTTTGACATCATAGTAGGCATGGACTTTCTTCGCGAAAACCATGCTGAAGTTGTGTGCTTTGATAAGATGATTCGATTCGCTCTCGATAACGGTGATTTATTATGTGTATATGGTGAAACTCCCTCGAAGGGTCTTAAGCTCATGTCATGTGTCCAAGCTAGCAAGTATCTCCGTAAGGAATACAGAGCTTTCTTGGCTAACGTTGTAGTAGCGGAGAAGGAAAAGAAAAGGAAGACCGAAGTGAAAGATGTTCCTGTTGTCTGTGAATTTCCTCAGGAATTTCCTGATGATCTTCCCGGACTTCCGCCAAGTCGTGATATCGACTTTCGTATCGACCTCATTCCTGGAGCAAACCCTGTTGCTAAAGCTCCTTATCGACTCGCTCTGTCTGAAATGCGTGAACTCTCGAGTCAGCTCCAGGAACTACTTGATAAAGGCTTCATTCGCCCGAGCACCTCTCCATGGGGCGCACCAGTCCTTTTCGTCAAAAAGAAGGATGGGTCGTTCAGGATGTGCATAGACTATCGGGAGTTGAATAAGTTGACAATCAAGAATCGCTATCCCCTGCCTCGAATTGGTGATTTGTTTGACCAGCTAGAAGGTGCTACGTGTTTCTCGAAGATCGATCTACGCTCAGGCTATCACCAACTACGCATTCAAGAGGAGGATATACCCAAAACCACTTTCCGCACTCGATACGGCCACTATGAGTTCGTTGTTATGCCTTTTGGTTTAACTAACACACCCGTGGTTTTCATGGATCTGATGAATCGCTTGTGTAAACCATTTCTTGACCGCTTCATCATCGTATTCATTGATGATATCCTGATCTATTCCAAATCGAAAGCCGAACACGCGCAGCATCTACGTTTGGTTCTCGAGCTACTCCAAGGGAATCGACTCTATGCCAAGTTCTCCAAGTGCGAATTTTGGCTGGAGGAGGTTTAGTTCCTCGGTCACATTGTCAATAGTCAAGGTATTCATGTCGATCCAGCGAAGATTGAAGCAGTTAAAAGTTGGGTTACACCGAAGAACCCGTCTGAAGTCCGTTCTTTTCTCGGACTAGCGGGCTATTATCGTCGATTTATCGAAGGATTCTCTAAAATCGCTGTGCCGCTTACCGCTCTCACGCATAAAGACAAGCCTTTTGTTTGGGGAACTGAACAAGAGTCTGCTTTCCAAACTCTCAAGCATATGCTCTGCAACGCTCCTATCCTCACCTTGCCCGATGGAAACGACGACTTTATAATCTATTGCGATTCCTCAAACCTTGGTCTTGGTTGTGTTCTCATGAAACGGGACAAGGTTATCCCCTACGCATCTCGTCAGCTCAAAATCCACGAGAAGAACTATACAACCCATGACCTCGAGCTAGCCGCAGTTGTTTTTGCGTTAAAGATTTGGCGACACTACCTTTATGGTACCAAGTGTACGATCTTCACCGATCATAGGAGCCTACAACATATCTTTGATCAGAAAGAACTTAATATGCGTCAACGCCGATGGGTAGAACTTCTCAACGATTACGACTGTGAGATTCGTTATCACCCGGGCAAAGCAAATGTCGTCGCCGACGCTCTCAGCAGACGAAGCTATCTGCATAGCATTCCTAATATTCCAGCCCAGCATCATCTCGAAACCCTGATCCGCGAAGCCCAGCATGCGTGTTTTACCGAGCGAACTTTGAAGAAAGAAAGGATCCACCACGATGGAGCCCATCTTATTAATAAGTCGAATGGGATATTCCATTATCTGGACCGAATTTGGATCCCTAAGCGGAACGATTTGCGACAGATTTTGATCGACGAAGCACACAAATCCCGGTATTCTATTCATCCCGGTGCTGATAAAATGTTCCAAGACCTTCGCTATAAATATTGGTGGCCGGGCATGAAAAGGGATATCGCCCTCTACGTTGGAAAATTCCTGACCTGCTCGAAGGTTAAGGCCGAACACCAAAGACCCTCTGGCTTACTCGAACAACCCCCGATACCTATATGGAAGTGGGAGAGCATAGCCATGGACTTCATAACCAAACTTCCACGCAAGTCAACAGGTCACGACAGCATCTGGGTTGTCGTTGACCGCTTGACCAAATCTGCTCATTTCCTGCCTATACGAGAAGACTACAAGGTAGAACGATTAGCCCGAATCTACACCGATGAGATCATTTGTAATCATGGGACGCCTCGCGACATCATCTCTGGCAGTGATGCTCGGTTTACCTCGCGACTGTGGGAAACGTTTCAAGCGTCTCTCGGTACTACGCTTAACCTAAGTACCGCATTCCATCCACAAACCGACGGTCAGACTGAGAGAACGATTCGTACCCTTGAAGACATGCTCCGTTCGTGTGTCATAGATTTCGGTGGTAATTGGGACGCTTACCTGCCGACTACCATTAGTCGAATTCTCGTATAATAACAGTTATCATTCCAGCATTTAAATGGCACCGTTTGAGGCTTTATACGGAAGAAGATGTCGATCGCCTATTGTATGGCACGAGATCGGGCACTCGCAATTAACCGGTCCTGAGCTATTGTAAGAAACGACTGACAAAGTCCTCCAAATTCGAGAGAACTTGCTGAAAGCTCGGAGTCGTCAGAAAAGTTACGCCGATAGACTTGGAAGGGTGTGGTCAGATTCGGCAAGAAAGGGAAACTAGCGCCTCGATATGTTGGACCTTTTAAGATTCTGGAAAGGATCGGAAAAGTGTCCTACAGACTCGAACTACCGGAGGAACTAAGTAACGTCCACCCGACTTTCCATGTTTTGAACCTCCGAAAGTGCCTGGCTGAGCATAATTTAATTGTACCTCTTGTTGATCTTCAAATGAACGAACCACTACACTTCGTGGAGAAGCCTGTCGAGATCATGGATCGCCAAACCAAGCAGCTCAGACGCTCGCGCATTCCTATTGTGAAAGTCAGATGGGAAGGCAAACGAGGCGCAGAGTTCACTTGGGAACTCGAAAGCGACATGAAGGCAAAGTACCCGCAGTTGTTTGTTACGGCTGAAGCCTAATTTCGGGACGAAATTCCCTTAAGAGGGGGAGGCTGTAACACCCCGTGTTTCAAAAGTCAAAGTCAAAGTCAAGATTGAAGTCAAAGGAAGAAAAGATTGCTAATTGCGATCTGTCACTCCTTGCTCAATTCCTGTTTTGACTTCTTTGACTCGTAGATAGTCTATTTTATTGTAACACCCCGAAAACGGGTTTGGTAATTAAACCACGTTTGTACTAAAAGACGGGTAAATTACCGTTGGGGGTAAAAGTAACCCGGTGAATATTAGGATTTTTAAATAAACAAGCCTAATATTAAATAAAAGTCGAACGAAAGCTTTTAAGAAAAAAAAATAATAATAAAGTTTATAGAAGCCCGAGTAAACGGGACTTAAAATAAACTTAGTCAAGAATTCCCCGAACCCACTAATTTAACTAGGGATGTTTAACCTAGTTAATGAGTGGAAAAATTGTTAGAAATTAAGTGGGTTGTGGCCTACCTAATAAAGTAACCAAACGAGATGGGCCAAAGTAGATAAACTTGAAAGTTATTTAATAAAAAAATGAAACAAAAAACACACACACCGTGTGTGTTCTGGGATCGACATCAGGAAGCTCCCAGGAGCTTCAAACCCTAATTCTCACATAATCATCAAATTGAAGGGCCAAATGACTTGCAAATTCACAATTGAACGTGAATTAATGATCACCTAAGCTAGGGGATCATAAGGTATGTAAAATTTTGATGATTCTTGAAGTTGTGAAATTTTATAAATCTCATAATCTGCGAATTAGGGATGAATTATAGAAGCTATGGCTGAATTATGATGTATAATTACTTAGGAACCAAACCCTAAGTGAAAATTATACATATGATGCTATAATTTGAATGTTTTGATGATATATACCACACTAGGATAAGTGGGTGTTAATCATATGATGAATTTGATGATATAATTGTGATTAGAATCATCATATCTGATAGTAATCAGGAAATACTTGAACAAAATTGTGTGTTTGAGTATGTAATCATACTTACTAGGATAAGAGTTTGGTATGATATGATAAGAATTGATGATATGTTCATGTTCTTGATGTTTAATATCATTAAGTATTAATTCGGTAACTTATAGTTACAAGAACTTGGTGAAATAAGTGATTAAAACGGTAACATATGAATGATGCTTACCGGATAATTGGCTAAGTAATTAAACGAGTAGTAAGCTACTTAGTGAAATTAATTATGTCAATAGGCAGTTGACTTTACAAAGTCAAACTGACCAATGATATGATCGAATGATAAGTTCGACATAAAGATTGTAGGATGGAATAGTCGTGAATGATTATGACTAATCTAACCATCTTACAAATTACAATGATAGTTTGGCGCTTAACAAGCTAGGTGGAAGCTTGGGAATGAAGCGGGTCAAACGAATCCAGAATAAAGGAAAAGCATAAGCTGGATGCTAGGTAAGTACAGCTTACACTCTTTGTATGAAATACCTATTGGTTCATAGGTTACTAATAATATAAAGTCTAGTTTGAGTTATGATGTTCCGACACGACATGTGCGGTTCGGAACAAGAGACAATGAAAATAAACCATGTTTAATGGTTAAAATAAGATAATACGATTATTTAGTCACGAGATGATTAAAAGATAACAAGTTTTGAATGATTACCTTACAAGGTAAACTAATGCAAATAATAAGGGTAAAACGGTAATTCGGTCACTCGTTGACTAGAACCGTTAGTTTTGAAATACACTTTATGGCGTAAGTCATAAGGGGTCAATAGAGTTAAGAAAGTTGTTTATAAGTAAATTGACAGTATGATGTAAACCGGTGCGAGTCATGTAGACGAGATGACAATAAATCCATCTCGCCAAGATAAAGGGTCATTTAGACCAAATGGGTCAAAAGGTGAAAATATCACCCTTTGACAATATCGACTAATGGTTTGTCGAGTTGTATGATTTTAGGAATAAATATCGATTGGATATTTACATCTTTATTACTTAGCGACTATTAAGTCAAGGTCTCGAAACGGGTCAATATATCGATCCGAGCCAGGTATGTATAAGAGGTCAGCTCATCAAGTAGAACTTAAGGTTCTATGAGAGCTAGATGAGTTAAAAATGGACATTTGGTTACCTTAATAGGTAAACCGAATGATTTAAATGATGGTCATGGTATTTTGGAAGCATAATGACTTTTCGAACAAGATCATTGTGTTAAAAGAGGGATTTTGGGTCAAACATGCTTGTAAGAGTCTTTATCGTAAATGAAAGGCTAAAATGGACCAAAACGCCCTTATAAGTTAAACTGAGCGAAAGACCCTTAAAGGTCATTTGGAAATGAGTTTTATGATAAAACAAATACTTCGAGTAAGTACCCAAAAGCGAAAGATGTAAATTTATGGTCAAATGACCCTATATGAGTCTTTGCCGTAAAATGATAATCCGATGGGTAAAACTCGGAATATATAGATCTCCACATTAAATCCACCACACATATAGTTGTGGTGGAAGATTAATTGATAAATAATGTGGACATAAAATGCTAGAAGCGAATGGGTATGAATTATGCGGAAAAGTACTTAAATACCTTTAACGGGTCAAAATAAGCATATAAGCGTAAACGGGTTTAAAAGACGTAAGAAACCCGTGATTTGAACCTAATATGATAGAAAATATTGAAATTATGAATTTCAGGAGGTTAGGGATCAAACAAACATGTTTTGTTTGATAAACACATGAACGGGTCGAATAATTTGGAAAACCCCTACTGTACAGCGAACACTCCTACTGTACAGTGAAAACTCCTACTGTACAGTGAAAACTCCTACTATTAAGTGAAAACCCCTATTATTCAGTGAACACTACTACTATTTAATGAACACTCCTACTGATGGGTGAACATTCTTGAGAAAGGGGTTAAGCTAGATCCCTCGCGGCCCGCGGAGGCTAGCCCTTCTTCTGTTGCGCCCCGCGACCGAGACACAGAGCTGGAAAAATGTTGTTCTTTTATGTGTTTTTGCGTTTAGGACTTGTTTATACACGTTATAAACTCCCTAAAACTAACTCGTTTCATATTTTATGAAATGTAGGTATAACTTAACGTACCGGAGGACGATCAAGCTCGATAAAGAACCGAACACGATCAAGATTCAAGCTTCCGCGAAAAGCTTCATCGTCACTTTTAACCGGCGAATTTATACATGTTAGGTTAAAATGTTTTAAGGTTTAAAATGTTTTAACAAACTCATAATTTCAGGTGTTTTTGTAATCGTTAATACACAATTATAGTCGGAAATTATATGAAAATCTTATAAAATGGACTGAGGGTCTTACATTTATGCTTAACGTTAGTTGTATTATGTGGAGTATCTATTAATAATCGAGGTTTATCGATGTTTATCGCATGTTTTATCGCTTATCGCAATCGCGCTCGCAACTCGAATTACGCATTCTGGATATTGTTTTACATGTGTGTGCCTTATGTGTTACTTGTGCATGTTTATTTATGTTATGCTGTGGTGATCAATCGAAACGCAATCGAAACTCGAATCGCAATCGAATCGCAAACGCTGAACGCAAGTAATTTAGGATGATTGTATGTTAGATATAGTAGTTGGGATTAAAAGTAATTTGAATAGAAGACTCTATCGCATCGCAACGCTCACAATCACAATCGAAACTGCAAAACTCGTCGCACCGAACACTCGAATCAAGTGGCCAATCGACCAAGGGACCAGTCGATTGATCAGCCGCTCGATCGAGCTACCGCTCAATCGACCAGCCAGTCGATCAGGCAGCCACCCGATCGACCAGCCCTTTCCACTTTGGGAAACCCTATAAATACCTCACTTGTTACCACTTTTGGAGTGGTGACATCTCTCTGCTCGTACCAGCCGCACTCAAGCTTCTTTTCTCCGATTTCTCTCAAATCTTGTTAGTTTTCAACCTAAACTTTGTACTTCTATGATCAACACTTGATTCTACACCTTTCTATCTTTTGGATCTTAACTTTTAACAGTGAAATCACTAGATTTGAGGTGTTCTAGGATGATGTCATCATGGTGTTCTTGAGAACTTCATGTTTTGGCTTCAATCCACCAAGAACAACTTAGATCTGAACGACTTCCACACAAATAAACAAAGATCTTTCATAGATCTAAACATAATCACGGTGAAAAGGATTGAAAGATGGTTTTCCAATTTTCTTTCAACTCTTTTACACTCAATGCACTCAAAACCGGTAGAATCGGAGCTTGTACCGACCTTCTACTCATTCTTGTTGATGTGTTGGTTCAAGATTTGGATTATATCCACGAGACTACCGATTTCGGGTTAAACATGGAACATCATCTCGAACAGTTAACTGGTCGGAATTGGGTGATTCCTGTCCGATCAGGAGCACCAAGTATTGACGAGGTTTTTGTTGCTTAACACGTTATCAAAACATCTCGATAAAATGACAAACCATCAAAACAACCAAGTGTAAGACGTTCGGAACGACCTGGACGGAATGTCGTCCGATCGGACTACCATCCGATCGGATTGTCACCCGACCGGCTTGCACCTTGGCCCCACACTTAACTTCTACTTTCAAACTTTTAAGGGTTGGACATCGAACGAGGTGCTGTCCGATCGATCTACCATCCGATCGGATTGTCACCTTGGCCATGAGATGTTCTGACACTTAATCAATTTTTCAAACATGTTCAATACAATGGATTGCCACCCGATCGGACTACAATCCGGTCGAGTGACAAACTGCTGTGAACTTGTTCTCACTAAAGTGTCCAACCAATCGGGATGTCGCCTGATCAAACGGTCGTTCGATCGACCGACCTGAAAGGTAGAGATACTTCTATGTTTCCAAAATGCTACAACGAAAACTTCAAAAGTCAAGCCATCATACACAAACACATCCTTCTCAAGGAAGAAACAATCCACTCGAAAGGTCACCCGATCGGATGACCATCCGAGCGGATTGTCATCCGAACGACCGGCTACCCGATCGGACTACCATCCGATCAGACTGTTGTTCGACCCACTAACACTTTGCACCGCTTTACGCGTCGCTTATCATTTATGCTATCGTTCTGATCAGGCTAACCTTACTCTCTAGCGCTCCCTTCAATCCACCAATCGTTGTGAGTATACTCGATCCCTTTTTGCTTTACGCACTTTTGGGCGTTACATACGTTACTTATTCTAAATCACATCAATCACACTACGTAATACTTTAAACGCTAACCGTTACCGCATGTTATACGTGACTTAATGAATGCTTGTTTGTTATGTTTACACATGGAATGTTGTCTACCTGCCTTAGCAACGATAGTACTATTTGTTTGGACTCAGCACCTGTTCTCAGGGGTTGTTAAGGACAATTTGTTACATGGCTCACTATGGTGAGTGTGTATTACGAACTGCCTTGGGCAGTCAACTCGTAGTCATTGGTATCGATAGGTTCATGTCGATAACTGTAACAACTCTCGCTAAAATTATTATTTCTTATTTTATTTTGTCCAATAGGAAACCCTAATTGAGACCCCCAGGTAATATTGCATGACCTCTAAAATTTTCAGAACAGTTGGAATCAGGATCAGGGCCCCCTAAAACTCAGGGGGTTATCCCCTACTTGACGATTATCCTTATAACTCGTTGTAGAAAACGAATTTTATCAAACCGTCGACTCACCTAGGCTAGTTGAAGACGTGGCTACCCTACCCTAAAAAGGGCGCCGTCGCGCCACGCGACAGGGCCAGTTTTTCAGTATAAGTAGCAAGGGTTGGCACTTGCATTTTGGTGTTGGTTCAACGTAAAAACTCGTTTCGTACATTGAGATATCGTCTGTTTAGTCCAAAAACACACACAAGCACAAAGTTCTGCTGCGACAACAGGGTAATAACTCGATCACTGCTCCGATACAATGTCCGATCGATTGAAACCAATCCGATGGATGTTTAAGTGTTGCCCGACTCGGGCTATACTTTGTCATTTGTCGTGAATCCGATGGATGTTTAAGTACTTCACTTTGTCATTCGTCGTGAGGGTTTTGATTTCGTGAGCTTATCGTAAATGTTGTATTAAGTTACTAACCTAGTTCCGTATGCATTGTCAATTAAATTAGGTTACAAGGCTAAATCAGTAGGCTAAACTCTGCCTGTCTAAACCTGCAATGTGAGTCATTCTATTTTTATCAAATTGATTTCGTAAAACTCTACTTGTTTTCAAAGTTATAATTACAGGGATTAAGTCTTTGTAATCTTCAATTACTGCCGGTATGTGGGGTTTTGTATACATTACTTGATACCCGTCAGCATTGGACAACGGGTTAGCCAATGGGTGATCTGACCATAGTCACAGATATAGTCGAGTGACAAATACCGATTTGGGGTAATTGGTTGATAGAAACAATGTAATCACCCTTAATACTGTATATTATAACAATGTGTCGTTTTGTGCAACTTGAATGACTCGCCAGTATTTCCCTGCTGATAAAACCTTTTTAAAACATGTTTCAGGTGATCTGCTGTGATCCAGGAAAAAGTGCCGTGTAGCACTTCAAGCTTGAGGAAGTGGCTCAATAAAATAAAGAAACGTGTTTTTGTAAAACAGGGGATTTCCGTGAGAAATCACCTTTATTGTAAATTATGGGTGTTATCCCCAATTTATGAAATAAAATAAATTGGGCATTTTCAAGTTATAAAAAGATCCTGTTAAAAATTCCGCTGCCAAAATAATACTTACCACGGGTTTCTGTCCCGCGGCTCCTGGACCGGGTAAAACCGGGCCGGGGGCCGTGACAGAAAAAATGTGGTATCAGAGCCTTGCCACTGGTTCAAGCCAAAGAAGTGTTCTGCTGACACTTAAGTTTTAAATTCTGTGTTAGGAAATAACTTATGTGATTATGTGTTTTTGTGTTATTTGACTATTTGTTAATCTACAGTATGGGTAAGCAAAGAATTTCGGACATCTATCGTCAATTAGATAGCTCACCAAAAGATAAGGGAACCTCATTTCAACCAAATTCCTCAGGATACTCAGCAGATACTGAGGAAGGAATATTTATTCGTATGGCACAGTCTGAGAAACCACTTACCCCTAAGAAAAGAAGTTGGATTATTAGAAAAAGTCAAGAGAAAATAAAGAAGTCACAACAAAAAGGAGTGAAAATTTATTAGGAAACTCAGGGAACAGGTAATGACCCACCATGGAAAGATGAATTAAATGAACAATGGGTAAATCTCTACATGTTAGCCACTACAGCAGTAAATGCTAACTTATAGTTGAACCGCCAAACCAGTACTAGCACCCATGCCACCTATGAGCCAGAAACTTTAAAGAAACTTCGCCCATTAGATAACAAATTAGTAGAGGAAGGAGATAGAATAAACCTTACATAGAAGCATATTAAGCATAATATTCTTAGATAAATTAAAATAAATTATGAATGCACAACTACTAGTATAATTTGAATTCCAGTTGTAGTTTGTAATAGATACATATATATATATATATATATATATATATATATATATATATATATATATATATAAGTCGCTATGTTCGCCGTTTTAAGCAATTTGTTTGTATAATCGTACTTAAATAATTGTACTAGATATTAGTCTGTAATAATTAATACTTGATAAATGAAACAACGAAGTGAACCAGGAGAAACCAGAATAACGGATAAGAATGGAAACCTAAAATCTAATACTTAGTAGTACAAGAAATTCTCAATGCCTTAGTATAAGCTTTAAAATAAGCTAATTAATTAAATAGATAATTTGTGAGGGATATTGGTATGATATGAGGATAATAACTAGAAAAGTGCAAATATGAGAAATAAGCAATAACACTTGTCCACTGTTATATCTTATTTATTAGTATTACTCGATTCTAGAATATGATCCAGCATGAGAATACTAATTTCCTTGTTTCTTGATGTAAGCCATGCACTTTTAAGATCATGATTTGAGAAAATCCTATTTAAGGGAATTACAATAATAATTACCTCTCCAGCAAGACTGGGTATGGTGTAGTAGACTCTCCAGCTTGTCCAAGTGAGATGAGGGTACCTCTCCGGCGAGACCAGGTGAGATGAGGTATATGTTATGATAATGAAAATCCTCAAATAATACCATGACTTGATCTGTTTTTAGAAATATGAATCTGTTAAATACATTTGACCTTATGAAGGGTATGTATATTACAGTATGTGAAATATATGATATAGATATGTATATCTATGAGGAAATCCAAAGATCATAATGATTGACAATTAGGGATAAATCACAGACAGATGTGTCAATTATAATTTTAGATTTAATCAGGAATCTCTCGTATATATTTATAAATTCAGATGACAAACATTATTTTGTTTAAATCACCTCTTTCATAATTAGTACGATAAGAGGAACAGTAATAATTCTTTATAGTTGGAATACTACCAAAAGTATAAAGAATGTCTAATAGAGACAGTAAATGGAGAAACTGTTAGGATTTCTGAAATCTTGCAAGAAGCAAGAATAGAAATTTTAAATCAGAAATTTATTGCAAACCTTTACCCCATGAATTTAGCTGGATTCGATGTCGTATTAGGAATGGATTGGTTAATAGCCAACCATGCTCGAATTCTCTAAATTCCATAGAAATTCATACACCATCAGGAGAAATAATCCTGATTACAGGGGATAAGCCGTGTAAACCAATGAAGTTTATTACGGTAATGAAAGTTGCTAATTATGAACGAAAGCAAGGAATAGTGTATATGATTTCAGTAATCATTAGCACTAAGGGTAAGGAACTTAAGGAAATTCCTGTAGTATCAGAATACTCGGATGTATTCCCAGAAGAATTACCAGGATTACCACCAGATAGGGAGGTAGAATTTAGAATTCATTTGATTCCTGGAACTACACCCGTAGCAAAGGCACCCTACCGATTAGCACCCACTGAAATGTTAGAACTGAAAAAGCAACTAGATGAATTGCTAAGTAAAGGATTCATACAACCTAGTTCATCCCCTTGGGGAGCACCAGTGTTGTTCGTAAAGAAGAAAGATGGTTCGATGCGAATGTGTATCGATTATAGGGAATTGAATAAGGTTACAATTAAGAACCGATACCCATTACCCAGGATTGATGATCTTTTCAATCAACTTCAGGGAGCTAGATATTTTTCTAAGATAGATTTACGCTCCTGATATCATCAATTGAAGGTACAAGAAGAAGACATACCTAAAACTGCTTTCAGAACCAGGTATGGTCACTATGAGTTTACAGTCATGCCCTTTGGACTAACAAATGCTCCAGCAGCATTTATGGACATGATAGATAAAATCTGTAAACCGTACTTGGATAAATTTGTAATTATCTTCATCGACGATATACTTATTTATTCCAAAAGCCAGGAAGAGCATTGTGAGCACCTGCATGCACTCTTAACTTTGTTAAGAAAGGAAAAGCTTTACGCCAAATTTTCGAAGTGTGAATTTTGGCTACAGGAAATGCAATTTTTAGGGCACATGGTGAATCACCAAGGTATTTCCGTAGATCCCTCCAAGATAGAAGCAATCACCAAATGGAAGGTCCCGCAATCAGCTATAGAAGTTAGAAGTTTTCCAGGCTTAGCTGGATACTATAGGCGCTTTATTAAGGATTTCTCTAAGATAGTTGTGCCATTAACTAAGCTAACCTATAAAACAGTTAAGTTTGAATGGGGACCTAAGCAAGAAGAGGCTTTTAGGATTTTAAAACAAAGGTTAACAAACACCCCAATTCTTGCCTTACCAGAAGGGCCAGAAGATTTTGAAGTATACTGTGATGCTTCAAAGCTAGGATTAGGATGTGTGCTAATGCAACGCAAGAAGGTAATTGCGTACGCTTCAAGGCAATTGAAAAAGCACGAGGAAAATTATACGACACATGACTTAGAATTAGGAGCGATAATTTTTGCCCTTAAGATTTGGAGACACTATCTGTATGGAAGTAAGCTTACTATTTATACAGATCATAAAAGCTTAAAGTACATATTTGGGCAAAAAGAATTGAATAGGAGGCAAAGAAGATGGATGGAAATTCTAAGTGACTACGATTGTGATATTCAATATCAAGAAGGAAAAGCAAACGTAGTTGCAGATGCCTTAAGTCGTAAGTATCATGAGAACCAACAAAGAGTTCGTGCTCTTCGATTAAGTTTACAGTTAGATTGAAGCATATTCAGGAAACAGCAATCAAGGATGATGCTGAAGGAATGAAAGGACGAATAAAGGAATTAGAGCAAGGAAGTGATGGAATATGGAGATTCCATAAAAGAAGAATTTGGGTACCTAAGCAAGGAAAATTAAGAAATAAAATTTTAGAGGAAGCCCATGAAACTAGGTATACCATGCATCCTGGAAATAATAAGATGTACCAAGATTTAAGAAATAACTTCTGGTGGATAGGAATGAAGAGGGACATAGCTAGATATGTATCTAAGTGTCTAACTTGTTCACAAGTTAAGGCAGAACACCAGAAACCTTCAGGATTACTCCAACAATTAGAAATGCCTGTATGGAAATGGGAACTCATAACAATGGATTTTGTTACTGAGTTGCCCAAAACCAGAAAAGGTAATGATGCGATTTGGGTAATTGTGGATCAATTAACCAAATCAGCTCATTTTCTACCCATGAAAGAAACCTTTAGCATGGAAAGGTTAGCAAAATTTTACGTAGACGAAGTAGTATCCTTACATGGAGTTCCACTCTCCATTATATCGGATAGAGATAGTCGCTTCACTTCACATTTCTGGACAAGTTTCCAAGAGGCCATGGGGACGCGATAAAATTTAAGTACTGCATACCATCCTCAAACAGACGGACAAAGTGAAAGGACAATCCAAACCTTGGAAGACATGCTTAGAGCATGTGTAATAGATTTTGGTGGAAATTGGGATGACCACCTACCCTTAATTGAATCCTCCTATAATAATAGTTATCATGCAAGTATTTAAACTGCCCCATTCGAAGCACTGTATGGACGAAAGTGCAGAACTCTAGTTTGTTGGGCAGAAATAGGAGAAAGCTAATTATCAGGTCCCGAAATTGTACAAGAAACCACCGACAAGATCACTCAAATCATGGAAAGACTAAAAACGGCTCGAGATCGTCAGAAGAGTTATGCAGACAATCGACGCAAGCCACTGGAATTTCAAGTCGGAGATAAGGTACTCTTGAAAGTTTCTCCTTGGAAAGGAGTAGTTCGGTTCGGTAAAAAGGGAAAGCTAAGTCCAAGGTACGTAGGACCGTTCCCAGTAATCCAACGAATGGGACCAGTTGCTTATCGCTTACAACTACCAGAAGAACTAGCCTGGGTACATGACGTATTTCATGTATCTAACCTCAAGAAATGTCTATCTGACAAATCCCTGGTAGTACCTCTACAAGATGTAGAGGTAAATGAAAAGTTAAAATTTGTTGAGAAGCCACTGCAGATAGAAGACAAAAAGGTCAAAGTCAAGTGGGATTCGAAGAGAGGACCTAAGTACACTTGGGAGCTGGAATCAGAGATAAAGCGAAAATATCCCTACTTGTTCCAGTAAATCTCGAGGATGAGATTTTTATAAGGTGGGGAGGATGTAACAAATCTCGCTAAAATTAATATTTCTTATTTTATTTTGTCCAATAGGAAACCCTAATTGAGACCCCCAGGTAATATTGCATGACCCCTAAAATTTTCAGAACAGTTGGAATCAGGATCAGGGCCCCCTAAAACTCAAGGGGGGTATCCCCTACTTGACGATTATCCTCATAACTCGTTGTAGAAAACGAATTTTATCAAACCGTCGACTCACCAAGGCTAGTTGAAGACGTGGCTACCCTACCCTAAAAAGGGCGCCGTCGCGCCACGCGACAGCCTGTCACGCCACGCGACAGGGCCAGTTTTTCAGTATAAGTAGCAAGGGTTGGCACTTGCATTTTGGCGTTGGTTCGACGTAAAAACTCGTTTCGTACATTGAGATATCGTCTGTTTAGTCCAAAAACACACACAAGCACGAAGTTCTGCTGCGACAACAGGGTAATAACTCGATCACTGCTACGATACAATGTCCGATCGATTGAAACCAATCCGATGGATGTTTAAGTGCTGCCCGAACTCGGGCTATACTTTGTCATTTGTCGTGAATCCGATGGATGTTTAAGTACTGCACTTTGTCATTCGTCGTGAGGGTTTTGATTTCGTGAGCTTATCGTAAATGTTGTATTAAGTTACTAACCTAGTTATGTATGCATTGTCAATTAAATTAGGTTACAAGGCTAAATCAGTAGGCTAAACTCTGCCTGTCTAAACCTGCAATGTGAGTCATTCTATTTTTATCAAATTGATTTCGTAAAACTCTACTTGCTTTCAAAGTTATAATTACAGGGATTAAGTCTTTGTAATCTTCAATTACTGCCGGTATGTGGGGTTTTGTATACATTACTTGATACCCGTCACCATTGGACAACGGGTTAGCCAATGGGTGATCTGACCATAGTCACAGATATAGTCAAGTGACAAATACCGATTTGGGGTAATTGGTTGATAGAAACAATGTAATCACCCTTAATACTGTATATTATAACAATGTGTCGTTTTGTGCAACTTGAATGACTCGCCAGTATTTCCCTGCTGATAAAACCTTTTTAAAACATGTTTCAGGTGATCTGCTGTGATCCAGGAAAAAGTGTCGTGTAGCACTTCAAGCTTGAGGAAGTGGCTCAATAAAATAAAGAAACGTGTTTTTGTAAAACAGGGGATTTCCGTGAGAAATCACCTTTATTGTAAATTATGGGTGTTATCCCCAATTTATGAAATAAAATAAATTGGGCATTTTCAAGTTATAAAAAGATCCTGTTAAAAATTTCGCTGCCAAAATAATACTTACCACGGGTTTCTGTCCCGCGGCTCCTGGACCGGGTAAAACCGGGCCGGGGGCCGTGACAATAACTAACATGCCTCATTTTACACTATGTACGTGCTGGTTATGCGTAATGATTTCGAACTCTATTATATCTATTAAACTTGTATGCTCACCTTTACACTATGTGTATTGACTTTTACTTTAACGTATGTGACAGGTGCTTAGGATGCTTATTTGCTTACTTTGCTGTGAAATCGAGGCTAGGAAAGACCTAGGTCAACAATAAACAATTGTCTATAATAAAAATCTGAGTTGTCGGAACAGAACCATTTGACTAGATCTTTTCTGTAATAATTGTATTATCTTTTATGATATGGTATGAGACATGTTGCTTTAAATAAATGGTAAATATAGTTGTTATGGAAACTTCTGGACAATCTGTTTCGCTCAGTGCCGCGCCCCGATGATTCCGCCATCGGTTGGGGTGTGACACTTGTTTGGGCGATTTACAAAAATACGGATGCATTCCACGGTAAACGATGCAGCTGACGAAACCGAAGCTGTTATTTCTGTTGTTCAGTACTTCCGAGACGATTCAAGTGAGTCTTATGAAGCAAGTGTCGGTCTATTCAATTGAGAGGAAACATTGCATTACATCCCTGTTGAAAAGCGTAACCGAATTTTTGAAGTACACGTTCTCCGATACCTGATCGTGTTTGGTTTTGTTTGCGATTAAATCATCGATGTCCTTTATGTCGATTTCAACTTCCATTGATCAAATAATAAAAACCCTAAGTGAAAATCCAATTTAAGAAACCCATAGGAATCAGTTGTATAGCTGAGGAGAGAGAGAGAGTGTTTGGGTACTTCTTCTAATGGCGCCTCACTAGCGCTTTAACTACCAAAAGAATGCATACACAAATAGTTTTAGTGGACGAAGCAAAGAGACCGCCTTATTAATTTTAATGAAGAAATGAAGATTGAATCTGCAAACCGCAACCTTTTTTTACTACCGAAACAGTGGCTATGCGAAATACAAACTGCAATCGTTTGTGACTATGGGAAATTTGGACATCAGACATAAATCTTGAAGAAAATATGTGGTCCCCAATTTGCGGAACATGTGTCATATGGTAACAAGAGTGTGTTGTTCCAAGATCAATTCCAATTGCAGTTTTTTCAACTCTCCTGTTCCAAATGCAGCTGATGAAACCGGAGCTCTTATCTTGGTTGTTCAGTACTTTCGTGATAAAGATGATAACCCAACAGTGGAGGATCTCATTCTACAGCTTTGATAAATTCAGGGGTATTTTCAAATAATGTTTCCTAGATGTTTGAAGACCAACAAATGTCCAAAGTGCTGCTTTTTCGTTCGCGTGACGGAAAGCTACCGCGTGACAGGAAGCTATCTTGCAAAAATTAAAAAATTAAATCGACACCCTCAATACGCATTGTATATGCCTATACGATGATTATTACTTTTTGGTAGGGGACAATGGCAGCCTTTGGCAGACATAGAAGTTTGAACCCACCTCAATACGTATCGTATAGGCCTATACGATGCGTATTGAGGGTGTCGATTTAATCCCCCAATGTGTGCCAATAATACGACCCATATATAATATATAATTGTCGTATTAAGGTCAACCAAATACTAAATCGAAGCATAATTGAGGATTCCTGAACCGGGGTTAGCTGTGAAATTAGCTTAGCTTCATATGGGCTTTCCGGCAGAACCACTTACGTGATTGCGGATTAGAATTGAGATATTTGTTAATGAATGAGAAACATTGTTTTCATTTATTCAATAACTACAATAACATATATTACATATGTTAAAAAGGATTGTTACCTTTTCACAGTGGCGGATCTAGAAGATCTGCATCGGGGTAACGTTTCAATAAAAGGGGTAACGAAATAAAAAAAACGTCAAATTTTTCCAACACTTACACTATCGTCGGAGCGTCAAGGGGCAACGGAGGTTACCCATTCTATCACTCTAGGTCTGCCCCTGCCTTTTCAAACTTAAAGAGGTTTTCAAATCATAATTCCCTTATACATATATGGGTAGTAGGGGCACTTAACCTTTATGAGTGATATCAGAATGGTTGGACATATCGTTCTAATAGCACATTTATGCTTAAATATCTGAGAATTTAGATGCATTGTTGTAATAATTCAGAGACTTGTAAGTTGTAATTATTTCAAACTTAGTGTTATAACAAAATTTGGACACACTCTTACAATTAACAACACGTCAACATTTTAGTGTAGCAATTCTATATTCAAAATAAAATTGTATACTTTATAGCATAACTTTAAAAATATAATAAAGTATATTAAGATATTAGAAATTAAAAAACTATTTTAAATCTTCCAATATTTTCCTCCAATCATATTTAACTTTTTTTTTATTAATTACAATTTATCATCACTGCATTTTTTTATATATTCCTATTGTCACCTGTATTTTTTTTAGTTCTTTCTTTCCCATGACTTTTTAAGTATTCTCTAAATAAAAGTAATATATATATAGGGTCAGGATTTAGAGAGAACGGTGAAAAGTGTGAGAACGGTGAGAACGATTTTGGTGGTGACATGTGACATTGATGTTAAATTACACTAAGAGGTAATATTGTCAAAAAACTCACTCACATGAACTGGGTGTTCAAATAAAACGTCATAAAAACACCCAATTCAGAAAAACGCAATGAAAATACCCAGAACGCCATAAAACACTCGAAAGCTATTTTTTGAGCTATAATTTACAACAGCTCAAAAAAAACCCATTTTTTAACGCCATAAAACACTCAAAAGCTATTTTTTGAGCTATAATTTACAACAGCTCAAAAAACTATTTTTTTGAGCCATATAGCTTTTTTGAGCTCAGAAAAATCATAATTTGTACTAGTTTAAAAACGCCATAAAACACCCAGTTCAGAAAAAAACCATGAAAAAATTCAGTTGAAAACGCCATAAAAACACCTAGTTCAGAAAAACGCCATGAAAATACCTAGTCTAAAACGCCATAAAACACCCAGTTCAGAAAATCGCCATAAAACCCAGTTAATTTTTTTTTCGAAAAGTATATCAATAGTATACTCGTTGGAAAGATAAAAAACGCTGAGTTTTATGGTGTAATTTTTTTCGAAAAATAATCACGTATAAAAAAGTTATTGTCGTTTAAATATGATGGGGGAAAATGGCATGTGATTAGCATGTGCACCTTTGTTTGGATCTTCCTATTTTACCCCTCCTAATAGTTCCAAGGCCCCTATTATTTATAAAAATGTCACCGCATCAATCTCAGCCACAAACCACTAAGATCTTGTGGCTGAGAATCGTTCTCAGCGTTCTCACACTTTGAGGCGTTCTCTCCTGATCCTGTTCCTATATATATATATAGATTAAAGATCCTGTACGTTAATTCAAAAGTGTGAGAAGTGTAAAAAATATTGTGAAGATGACATGTGTCCTCAATCTAAATTAATTCAAAAGGGTAAACAAGTAATTTTCTCATTAATTCAATTAATTGATAATCTTTCATAACCGCCACCATTTATTATAGGAATACGAATTTGCATTTTTTTATCGTTCATCAATTTTAATTTCTGAAGATCACAGAATGAAGTTTTTATAGAGTGTTATATAGTGATGGATACAGAATGAAGGTTTTTATACAGTGTTATAGTGTTATATTTTATGGTAGCAGTCTATGATGGATGTATAACGTTATATAGTGTTATAGTGTTATATTTTCTGGTAGCAGGTCTATGATGGATGTATAGTGTTATAGTGTTATATATTTCTGTTAGCAGGTCTATGATGAATGTATAGTGTTATATAGTGTTACATAGTGTTATATGGTGTTATATATATAGTGTTATATATTTCTGGTAGCAGTTATATGTTTCTAGATATTTAGAATGTCCGGATTTTTAGAATAAGTTTAAAAATGGATCGGTTGAATTTAGGAGATGTTACCCTATTTGAAACATATAAAAAGACACTATTACCCCTACAATTTTCAAATCAGTCCAACGTTTGAGTTTACATGTATTCGTAAATAAAGAAAATTTATACATGTGTAAGTTTATCATTTACACATGTGTAAATTTGTTTATATATATATATATGCTCTAGATGTGACAACCCTCAAAATTTCAGGTATCCGTACAATTAATTAATATTTAATCTGTGCTTAATGACTGTGCTTGATTACAACTGCTGATTTAACTGCTCTATGATTTTTGCATCATACATACATATGCATCACATTCATACTGTCACTCCATTTATTACACACAGACTTTAGTGACAAACTTGATGCACAAAGCACAGTTAGCACAGTGAGCGGATAACTCAGACACATGCTGACAATACCAGCACATAGACAGACACTATATTGAGGCCCAGTATGAGCCAGGAAATAAGGTATCACACTAGGGTAGTGTGTAGGGAAGTGAGGACCATAAAACTGCGTCACTAGGTTATAGTTTAGGTGCCAGAAAGTGCCTAAAATCCACTCTAAGTGCAGAATTCTGCATTATTTATCAAAATTCAGCATTTAATCATGCTAGTCACTGGCAAAAATATGGCAAAATGGTCTTGTATACTTTCCTAAGTGCCGGGAATTAATTGTGACACAAAAAGCTATATAAAAGACACTTTACGGGTTAATTAAGCACTTTAACGGAACAGTATCAAACCGAACAACCGGACATTACCCGGAGCACCAAGATAATGCTAGAAGCATTGTTTTTATTTTTCTAAGCTAGTTAGGGTCCCCGAACACCCTAACACACTATATATTACACCACACACATAAAACATCAACTTAACTTTGGATTTCAAACTAGATCACTAACTAATTAGTTGAAACTCAACCAAACCCCCCCCCCCCTTCTTACGGTTTCAAGGGTGGTACCCCACCCTTGATTTTCTTCATTTGTTTATTTGGTTTGCCAAGTACTTAGGGAGCATTAGACCTAAAGGATATTAGCATGTTGGAAGACTTCTTATTTAACTACTAGATCATCATCATTCTTCATCCACACATCAACAACACACCACAAAAACTCTCTCCCTCTCTTCTTTTGTTCGGCCGACCCCAAGAGACACCACCACCATCATCACTTGATCATCTTCAACCATTTCAAGAGTGTACAAAGGTGTTAAAATGCAAACAACGAAGCTCGGTGTTCTCGGAAATGGAAGGACCTCTCTTATCTTCTTTTATCCACTCAATTTCTTCACTTGAACTTCCCTAGCCTTGAGCTAGTGGTAAGAACTTAGATCCTTTCAGTTTTCATCGTATTTAAGTGGTTAATGATGTATCATGAACAAAAACATTAAGAACATTTATGAATCATATGAAGAAGACATGAACATAAACTAACTTGATGATGAAATAAGTAGGAAACTTGATAAAATGAAGTTGTTGTAGTTATGTTGTTGATATTGTGATGATTACTAGCAATATGATGTTTGATCATCATATGAAGCTTGTTAAGTTATGATTAAAAACATGACTTAACAAGCTAGGGATGATTATGTGCACATAAAATAATCATCTTCTTGTTAGAGCATGAACTTGGGAATAAAAGTGATTTTCTTAGAAAATAATAAACCTAGTGGACTAGTAGACTTGTAAACTCAAGACTTGTGTATGAGTTATTTTAGAAAACCAAGTTTAAAAGGCGGTTTTTGAAAAAGTATGATTCTTACACATACTTACACCATCTTTAAAATAAACTAAGTGTATGGATGCTAGTGAAGCATGAAAATATTGAAAATGAATATTTTTGTAAAATAAGTTCACAAGTTGTGAACATCTAAAAACCCCGAGAGTAAGATTTTACTAAAAGTAAACACACTTTGGAGGGTAACTAGACCTACTAAACACCCTACAAAGTTACTACGCGTTTTTAAGAAAAACCAAGTTCATGTGGACATGTAAAGTGCATTGTTTTTACACTTGACTAGTGTAATATTGATTAGTAACTTGTTGTTGATCGATTGAATGAATTTTCGAAAAGAAAATGATATGCTAATAAGCATGGACACCTCCGTTTACAAAGGAAACTCTGGCGAAATTTTCTAAAAATCCGACACTTAGAAAATATTCTTCTAACAAGTGTTTACGAATATATTTTTAACCTTGTTTTCAAAATAAACTTCGCCATAAATTTTGTCACAAAAATACAAAGTGTCGGAGGTTGATTTTATAAATAAAAGTGGACAAATATATATTTAGAATATATATTTTGTTACTAAGACACTTGTGTGAATTCTTGTTTATTTTGTGAACTAGTTATATTATTTTAGGGTAAAATAATATAACTTACAAATACCATGGAAATTACAACTCCAGAATAATACCAAAAATATAAAGGAATAAAATATTTAAGTTACACACTCGGTATTGGGAAACCGAACGTTCAAACATAACTTATGAAATATTCCAGAAAATACCTTTACACATATATTTTTGGTGAAATATTATCTTGGAAACTAAGGAAGTAAAAAAAAAATATTATTTTTGGGAAAAATACATATATTTTGGGAATAGGTTATTTTGGACAAATGAGTAAATATATTTTTCTACGTGAGACTTAAAATACATTTTTGAAACTACAAATAGACATGTATAAATACCCCCATCCTTGGGAAGGAAATACGCATATAAAATACTTGAGAAGTATGGATACGAAATAGTTGCCTAACTATTATTCCAAAACCCTAAAAACAAAAGTTAAGTTAAAATAATTATTATTATTTTAACAAGAAGTTACAACTTGGAGTAATATCAAAGTAACGTAACTCAAACACGTAAATACAAAAGCAAGGCACGGTCCGTTCGTCTAATGGACAATAGTACGTTGTAGGTTGTCGCGTAGCGGACCAAGTTTGAGTTGACGATACGATTCAGGAGACGCATTACAGTGAGTTCATGTCCCCCTTTTCTCTTAACTGTTTTCAGTTTTATACTTCGGGGGTGGAATACATGTTACAATTATTAAAGACACTTACAGACGCTTTTATACATGGTATGGTTAGCTTAAGGAGGGTTTAGACGCTTAGATCATGTGAAAGGTGGGTACAACACTTAAGGCCATTAATCCTCGTCGTAGGACCGAGGGACATGAGTGATAGATCTATTTGGGTGTAGCGAGCCCACACCCGTGAGGCCAGGGTGGCCCATAGTGGTGACTGTGTCTTACAGCCGGAGGCCCGGTAACAAATTTGCTAGGTTTGAGTACTTCCTGCACCGTTTCACACATACCAGTGGCTTTGCAACCCATTGGTGATCTCTTTTTTTTTTCCTTAATGCTACATACCAGGGGTTTTCATACATACAGACACATTACAAAGGTTTATTCATACTCACTTACACATGAACTCGCTCAACTTTTGTTGATTTTTCAAACTACATGTATTTCAGGAAACTAGAATGGATCTGGCATGCAATGGAGTTTAAGCTGCGTAATAAATAAAAGATGTCATCCAGGGTGGTCGGTTTAGGAGGTGTAACCCTTACCTGGACGGGTTACATGTCTTTAAACCATGTTTTATTTAAAGTCTTTTGCTGTGTCTCATGAACACGTTGTGGACAAGTATGGTTAGTAATTTATTCTAAGTGTCGACATTTTCAAACAATGATGTTATGGTATCTTTAAACTTAATGAATGGATGAACGTCTTGTGTTTTTATCATATAGCATTGTTATGATTGTTGCTATGGTATTAAGAAGTCACACCAATTAAACCCACGCTTCCACAAAAGCCAGGGTGTGACAGCTTGGTATCAGAGCCTCGATCATAGCGAACTAGGATTCCTTCTCGAGTCTAGACTATGATCATCAGGGCTCTCACGAAAATGTTTTCAAACATTTTTACATTGCATACACAAAACGTCCAGATCCAGGGAACAAACATTTTTACAAACAAAAGGCACAAATACACACTTCAAAATTTATATTCATAATTCAGTCTTAGAGACTGAGGGAAGATCAGTCTTAGAGACTGAGGGAGATTTGGTCTTAGAGACCAGGGAGTTGGTCTTAGAGACCAGGGAGTTGGTCTTAGAGACCAGGGATTTAGTCTTAGAGACTGGGAGTTGGTCTTAGAGACCAGGGAATTAGTCTTAGAGACTGGGTGGGATAGTCTTGGGAAGACTAGGATGATTACTTGCATACATTGATTGTGAATTACATGCTTATTTGATTACATGTTGATATATGTGCATATGTGTGGTTGTGTTACAGACAGCATGACATCTTCAGATACCGGAGTGTCAGACACACTTGATCCCATGGCGATAGTCTCGGACGATGAGATCCGATCTGAGAGCGAGGTATATACGTCAGATACTACGAGCACGGATAAGGATGATTTCCAGCCGTTTGCTTTTCCAGATTTTGGGATGATATTCCTCTAGCTGATGGTCCATTCGACGGGGATCTACCTCTCATTCAGATCCCTGCTCCCTTCCCACTCGCCGTAGTTCCTGTCGAGGATTTGCCACATGACGAGTTCGCTGATGATGACATCGACTTATTCATTGAGGGTCTCCCGGAGGGTGACCAGGATGGTGTAGCCCTTATGGATGACGATGTCCTTCCTGCTGATGTTCCCATTGATGATCATGTTGTTCCCATGGCTGAGGTTCATGCTGATGTTCCCATTAACGACCCTGTAGTTCCCATTGTTGAGGTTCCTGTCGCTGACGCTGTTATCTTGCCACCTGCTGAGGCTCCCGTAGAGGAGGCTCCTTCTGTTTCATCTGATCCAGACTCGTTTGAGTATGTGGCATCTGCATCTATTCGCGACCAGGGCGTGCAGCACTACTCTCCTGACGCAGACTCAGACATGGCGATGTCTGTTGCGCCCATCTTTCCCCATGCTGTCGACCCAGATCCTGAGGTCGAGTTCGTACCTGCTGAGCCTGCTCCAGTTGGCCCGGAGGCTGTCATTGCTCATGACCCTATTGATGCACCAGCTGTTGCTCTTTTGCCTGATCCTTTACCCGAGCCTGATCACGTTGATGTACCAGTCTTGGCACCACCTATTGTTGAGGCACCAGTCGTCGTACCACCTGTTTCTGATGTTCCTATTGTTGATGCACCACAGCCTGATCCCGTGCCGGCATTTGTTGACCGCGCTCCTTTTGCCACTTACATCGATCCTCGTTATGCTGACACCCGTAATGGGTGGATCGAGGATGATGAGGACTACCCTCCATTTGTGTTACCAGTCACTCCCCCTACCGCACCTGTTTCTGCACCACTTGATATCCCCCAGTTCCACCCGCACACATCTGATGTCCACCTCACAGACTTACCTATTACGTTCCTCCAGGACATTCCTCCACTCGTCGAGTCATCCTTTTGGTCACGTACCTTTTATACCAGGAGCCGACCAGTCTATGCCACAGTTTCCTCATCCTACTTTTGTTCCACCTATGTCGTCAGCTGTACCATTCATGTCCCAGCTTCCCCATACTACACCATCTTTTGCACCCTCAGGCGAGCCACTTATGTGGTCTTCGCCCAATGTTATGCCCCTGTCAGACCCATATCACCCGTTCCATGTTGGATATACCACATACGATATACTCATCTCCCTCCAGTTACAGCAGGAGGCACTGAGCCGGAGAGTTCTTGAGTTGGAGAGGATTCCACGTCCTCCCCCGTGCCATTGCCAGTCCCCTTTTGCAGCACCACCAGTCCCTTTTCCACCACTCTCTGATTCTGATATTCGTTTCCTTCCTCTTGACCAGCAGGTTGCTTACCTGTTGCGTTTCTTTTCGCCTATGCTCTTGAGGAGGACTTGGTGCATTTGCGCCGTTTGCTTTTCTTCCCTCCTCCACCTCCTCCTCCTCCATCAGCATGAGGATTTTTTGGTTTGTTGCAGGTAGCGCTACTTTGATGAGAAGACAGCGATTTAGCCGACTACACAGCATTTTGAAGACCGCATTTTGACATCATGACTTTTGATATTTGGATTTTGGTTGTTGTATATGTTTAGACGATTCAGACGAGGGCGTTGTGACCCTTAGTCTCTTTTGGATGTATGTTACATTTGTGGAACTTGTAAACATTGTAATTGTGGTCTTGGTTATATGAAAGCTTAATCGCAGTATTCTCATTACATGCATTGTTGATATACTTGTTTGTATTATAACATGGGATGTTATGGGTGGTTGATAAATGATATTACGTACGCATATTACATACTTACTATACTTACTATGACCTGACCAATGTGATCTTCTTTTAGAAGATGCCTCCAAGAAGGGAAAACCGTCTACCCACTACTGAGGCAGAATTGCAAGCAAGAATATCGCAGGCCATTGCTGATTACGAGGCCTCCCGTGCAGAGACTAGCGGGAATAATTCAAGAAAAAACAACAACCCACCACATGGCTGTACTTTTAAGCAGTTTCTAGACTGCAAACCGCAAAATTTTGATGGCACCGGAGGTGCTGTGGGTTTTGTCCGCTGGGCAGAGAAGACGGATTCCGTGTTAAGAATGAGCAAGTGTGCGCCAGATCAGCAAGTTACTTATATTTCGGGTCTGTTTGTAGATGGAGCGCTGTCGTGGTGGAATCTCCAGGTTCAAACCCTGGGAGAGGCTGCAGCATACACACTGACATGGGCTGAGCTGAAAAAACTCATGAAGAAGAAATATTGTTCTCGGGCTGAAATACAGAAGCTAGAAACTGAGTTCTGGCATCTAAAAATGGATGGTCCTAAAATCTCCGAGTATGTACAACGATTTCATGATCTGTCACATGTGGTGCCGTACATGGTTACGCCTGAATTCAAACGCGTGGAGCGTTTCATCTGGGGGTTGGCACCCCAGATTATGAGCATGGTTACGTCATCAAAACTGGCAACGATTACTGAAGCTATAGACCTGAGCGTGTCTCTGACTGAAGAAGCCATCAGGCTAAACAAGTTTTCAAATGCTGATCAGAAAAAGAAGGAGACTCATATGGAGTCGTCTGGGGAGAACAAACAGAAATTTTCCAACTTCAAGCAAGGTACCAGCAGGGCCAGCCGAAGGAAAGAGGTGAACCCACCAGTCGAAGCTAAAACTGGTGCTGAGGTGAAAGGGAAGGGGTACATGGGCGCCTTGCCCAAATGTGATATATGCCTGTACCATCATTCTGGTCAGTGCAGGTTAAGGAAATGCGAGTCTTGCGGGAAGGAAGGCCATTCGAAAAATACATGCTGGGTTGGGACAGGTGCTGGTCGTGGTAACAATGGTCAAATGGGTTTTGGTAATAACAATCGTGGTGGTAACGGAAATGGGAATCGCAGCGGCGGAAATGGTAATCGTGGGAATGTTGGAAACCAAGCTGGGAACCGGGGAGCAAACAATGCTCAAGGTGGTAATGGTAACATTCTAGGACCGGGGTGTTTCAATTGTGGAGACATGGGGCACTTTAAAAGGGAATGCCCAAAGCTGAACCAAGCACGAGGCAGAGTCTTTAACATCGGTGTGAGGGAGGCGCGCCAAGATCCTAATGTTGTCACTGGTACGTTCCCTATAAATCAACACTTTGCATCTGTACTATTTGACACTGGTGCCGACTATAGTTTCGTGTCACTAGAATTTAAGAAAATGCTTGGGTTAACTGCTAGTAAATTAGATATTCCGTACTCAATTGAACTGGCTAATGGAAAGTTAGTTGAGGCAAATGAAGTTATCAGAGGATGTGTTATAGAGTTGGGAGAACAAGAGTTTACATTGGACCTCCTACCGGTCGAGTTGGGAAGCTTCGACGTGGTAGTAGGGATGGATTGGTTGTCTAGCAACAAAGCCGAGATCGTATGTCATGAGAAGACCATTCGCATCCCAATGGCGAACGAGGAAATGATTGTGGTACACTGGGAGAAACGCGATACGCCCTTGCGAATCATTAGCTGCTTGAAAGCTCGAAAATGTTTGAAGAAATGATGTGTTGCCTTCTTGGCACACATCGTGGATAAAGAAGCAGATGAGCCGAAGATAGAAGATATTCCAATCATAAAGGAGTATCCTGAAGTCTTTCCAGAAGACTTGCCAGGATTGCCGCCACAGCGACAAGTCGAGTTTCATATTGACTTGGTTCCAGGCGCCGCGCCTGTAGCTAAGGCACCCTATAGACTTGCGCCTTCGGAAATGCAGGAGTTGTCGACGCAACTTCAGGAGTTGCTAGACAAGGGATTTATCAGACCAAGCTTCTCGCCTTGGGGAGCTCCAGTTTTGTTCGTTAAGAAGAAAGATGGTAGCTTTCGCATGTGTATCGACTACCGGGAGCTGAATAAGTTGACAATCAAGAACAGATATCCTTTGCCAAGGATCGATGACCTGTTCGATCAATTACAAGGTTCAAGCTTTTACTCAAAGATCGATCTACGATCAGGTTATCACCAGTTAAGGATATAAGAAGAGAGTATTCCCAAGACTACTTTTAGGACTCGCTATGGACACTACGAGTTCCTGGTTATGCCGTTTGGTTTGACAAACGCGCCAGCAGTATTCATGGATTTGATGAACAGAGTTTGTAAGCCGTACCTCGACAAGTTCGTGATTGTGTTTATTAATGATATTTTGATCTACTCAAAGACGAAGGATGAGCACGAACAGCACTTAAGAGCTATTCTGGAGCTACTTAAAAAGGAGAAGTTGTATGCGAAGTTCTCGAAGTGCGAGTTCTGGTTACGCGAAGTTCAGTTTCTTGGTCATGTGGTTAATGGGGATGGAATTCATGTGGATCCCACAAAGATCGAGGCGATCAAGAACTGGGAAACTCCTAAGACGCTAACTGAGATTCGACAATTCTTAGGTTTGGCGGGGTATTATCGCAGATTCATCGAGGATTTCTCGAAAATCGCTCAACCGTTGACCTCCCTTACACAGAAAGACAAGAAGTTTGACTGGGGAGACAAGCAAGAAGAGGCATTTCAACTATTGAAAAACAAACTATGTGACGCGCCTATCTTATCTCTACCCGAAGGCACATATGACTTCGTGGTATATTGTGATGCTTCGCGCCAAGGATTGGGCTGCGTGTTGATGCAGCGACAAAAGGTCAAAGCTTATGCTTCTCATCAATTGAAGGTCCACGAGAAGAATTACACCACCCATGATTTGGAACTGGGCGCGGTGGTGTTTGCTCTGAAAATCTGCCGACATTACTTATATGGTACGCGATGCACAATCTTCACTGATCACAAGAGCCTGCAGTACATCTTTAATCAAAAAGAGCTTAACATGAGACAGAGACGCTGGGTTGAGTTATTAAATGATTATGATTGCGAAATCAAGTATCACCCAGGGAAGGCAAACGTGGTAGCCGACGCCTTAAGTCGTAAAGAAAGGATTAAGCCCATAAGAGTTAGGGCTTTGGAAATGATTGTACAAACGGACCTCTCGCTACGCATTCGTGCCGCGCAGAGGGAAGCTCTTAAAAGGGAAAACCTTGAGAATGAATATCTCCGTGGGATGGAGAAGCAGTTGGTACCAAACGGGGAAGGAACGTTGTGCTTCATGAAACGAATTTGGGTTCCCTTGTTTGGTGGTTTGAGAAACGTTATTTTTGATGAAGCTCACAAGTCACGGTACTCGATTCATCCAGGAGCGGATAAGATGTACCAAGATCTAAAGGATTTCTATTGGTGGCCGAGAATGAAAGGCGATGTTGCGGTATATGTTGGCAAATGTTTAACTTGCGCCAAAGTGAAGGCCGAATACCAGAAACCTTCAGGTCTCTTGCAACAACCTGAAATACCACAGTGGAAATGGGAACATATTTCCATGGATTTTGTAACAAAGTTGCCAAGGACGCCCAGAGGTCACGATACGATTTGGGTGATCGTAGACCGTCTGACGAAATCTGCACACTTTTTGCCAATCAAGGAAAAAGACAACACGAGTAAACTTGCTGAAATCTACATGAGGGAGATTGTTGCACGACATGGAGTGCCTCTCTCGATTATCTCTGATAGAGATGGGAGATTTGTATCAAGGATTTGGCAATCCTTCCAAGAAGCTTTTGGTTCACAGTTGAATCTAAGTACTGCTTTTCACCCACAAACTGATGGCCAGAGCGAGCGAACAATTCAAACACTGGAAGATATGCTAAGAGCATGTGTAATGGATCTGGGTGGTAGCTGGGATAATCATTTACCATTGGTAGAATTCTCGTACAACAATAGCTACCACATGAGTATTCGAGCTGCGCCGTTTGAAGATCTCTATGGACGCAAGTGTCGATCACCGCTATGCTGGGCTGATGCGGGTGATAGACAGCTTGTCGGTCCCGAACTAGTTCAAGAGACAACAGACAAGATCCATCAGATTCGAGAGCGCATCAAAGCGGCTCGTGACAGACAGAAAGACTACGCGAACCAAAGGAGAAAGCCTTTGGAATTTCAAGTGGGAGACATGGTTTTATTGAAGGTTTCACCCTGGAAAGGTGTGGCACGCTTTGGAAAGCGTGGGAAGTTAAACCCCAGATACATTGGTCCATTCAGAATACTGAAAAGGGTTGGGTTGGTAGCATACAAGTTGGACCTACCTGCTGAACTAAATGGCGTTCATGATACATTCCATGTATCTAATTTGAGAAAGAGTCCGACTCAGGAGACAATTGTCATTCCTGCCGACGAAGTTCAAATTGACGACACACTCTACTTTACTGAAGAACCAGTTGAGGTTACGGATTGGAAGGTTAACAAGACGCGCAGGAGTAGTGTCAAACTCGTCAAGGTTCGATGGAATGCACGACATGGCCCAGAATTCACGTGGGAACGTGAAGATCGCATGAAAGAGAAATACCCACATTTATTCCCCAAGACCCCTGCATCTAGCAGCAGAACTTAAATTTCGGGACGAAATTTCTCTAACAGGGGGAGAATGAGACAACCCTCAAAATTTCAGGTATCTGTACAATTAATTAATATTTAATCTGTGCTTAATGACTGTGCTTGATTACAATTGCTGATTTAACTGCTCTATGATTTTTGCATCATACATACATATGCATCACATTCATACTGTCACTCCATTTATTACACACAGACTTTAGTGACAAACTTGATGCACAAAGCACAGTTAGCACAGTGAGCGGATAACTCAGACACATGCTGACAATACCAGCACATAGACAAACACTATATTGAGGCCCAGTATGAGCCAGGAAATAAGGTATCACACTAGGGTAGTGTGTAGGGAAGTGAGGACCATAAAACTGCGTCACTAGGTGATAGTTTAGGTGCCAGAAAGTGCCTAAAATCCACTCTAAGTGTAGAATTCTGCATTATTTATCAAAATTCAGCATTTAATCATGCTAGTCACTGGCAAAAATATGGCAAAATGGTCCTGTATACTTTCCTAAGTGCCGGGAATTAATTGTGACACAAAAAGCTATATAAAAGACACTTTACGAGTTAATTAAGCACTTTAACGGAACAGTATCAAACCGAACAACCGGACATTACCCGGAGCACCAAGATAATGCTAGAAGCATTGTTTTTATTTTTCTAAGCTAGTTAGGGTCCCCGAACACCCTAACACACTATATATTACACCACACACATAAAACACCAACTTAACTTTGGATTTCAAACTAGATCACTAACTAATTAGTTGAAACTCAACCAAACCACCCCCCCCCCCCCCCTTCTTACGGTTTCAAGGGTGGTACCCCACCCTTGATTTTCTTCATTTGTTTATTTGGTTTGCCAAGTACTTAGGGAGTATTAGACCTAAAGGATATTAGCATGTTGGAAGACTTCTTATTTAACTACTAGATCATCAGCATTCTTCATCCACACATCAACAACACACCACAAAATGGTGTGACACTAGATTGAAGACACATGGTGAAAGTTTCCTTTGTTCAAATCCCTAACAAGTTTGAATGAATTTCTCTGAAACTGAGTGTTTTCCTCGACGAAGTAATCTTCTTTTTTTTCTTCTCCTTTTTAATATTGTGTGGTTCATTACTTTATGTGTATCAAGTCAAGATAGTTTAATTTAATGAACCATTAATTAATTAGATGGTGTATGAGTCATTTACCTTAAGAGAAATTTCTAGACATTTGTGATGGCTTGCATTAAAATGGGTTTCGATCAAACTAGCTTTATAATATTTCTTTTATTTTCGGGTACATTTTTTTCATAACCAAATGTACATACTAGTTCTTGATTTTCTAAATAATCCTATTCAGATTTCTCGTGATCAATAGAAATACTTTGATCTGAAAGTGATAAACAATTCATAAAATCATCCATGAATTAAACATTATAAATAAGCAACAAGTTTTAGCTTAGGTAAGTTGTACCTTTGGCTTTGGGTGATTTTCAAAAAAAATTGGATTGTGTAGTTTTTGCCCCACCAAGTGAAAAACTTTCTTACTAAAATGAAGTTTTTGTTTTGTAATTCAGGATTGTAAATGTATGATGGAAGTGAAAAAAAATCTCTTACTAAAAGTGTAAGTTGTGATCATACTTTGGAGAGCAAGCCAAAACAAAAAATAAGTTGATTCTTATTATTATTATTATTATTATTATTTTCATCTTATATGATTGGGTTCATTTGGCCATTACAATTTTTTTTCATTAATACTTTATTTTTTTCATTTTTTGAACAGCATTAACACTTGATAAAACGTGTTTGGGTGTTTCCGACACTTGATAAAATGTGTTGGGTCCGTTCGACCCGCTTAATGATTTTTTAGCTATGATATTAGGGATTCTTTGGGGTGTATGACCGACACGGTGGTAGTAAGGCTGGGGAGTATGTAGCGAAGAATGTACACTCGAATGTGTTTGATCTATGAATGACAACAGGGGGGAACTTGATAAGCGAGATAAACGGTATCGCCTCTGGCTCCTCCACAAGATCACGATAGAAGTCATACTCCGCTTCATAATCATCAAATGAAGCTCGACTTTCTGATTCATATGATAGTGATGCTTAGCCAAATCTGACTTCCCAATTGTGTTCTTTTGTCATATTTCATATAGATGGTATATTTGACATGTCATAAATTATGGAGTTTGTTTATACACACAAACATCATACCACTGAATAACACTTTATGGGCGTTTTGAACCTAGCGTTTATGCTTTATTTGTGTATGTGACGTCTTAATTTCTAAGCCCCCGACCACATCGCGGCGGGGGCTTCCATCTAGTTTATATAATATATAACCTATATAGTTGTGTCCGTATTCTCAATATGTATTTTATAACTGTGTGAACTCGTGTAAGATATATAAAAGATTGTCTTCGTAATATGTTTTGAAGATTTCATAAAAATAAAAAGTAAAATATTGGTTGTAGATTATAACTGTTAGACCATGTATAGTGGTACACATTAATAATGCCCTAACCTTTGGGCGTTTTATGTCATGTGGCATTCCAGTCAGCAATAAGACATTATGGGGCATTTTTCATAAATGGGTGTAGTGGGGATGTGAGCATTGTGTTAAAAGGGGGTGTAATAGAATTAAATAAAAAAAACCATCAAAAAATGTTATTGGATAAAAAACCATCAAATACCGGTGATTGACCAACACACAATGAACACGGCGTGGAAAAAAGAACGCCAAAACAAATGTTTTTGAAAAAAACGCCCATGGGGACGGTTGGAAGGCGTGTGGGGTCATTTTTTTAGGAAAAAACGCCCAAAAACCCCACTATGGGTGGTCTTATGGGTTATTAATTTATTGTTTCTGTTGTTGAAAATTTTGTAGTTACTTGTACCCGTTGTCATAGTAGGTATTTTTTTCCTTCCCGTGAAGTTTGTATTCAACACCTTAGTCTAGAAGGTAAAGATAAACCATCGCTATCATTTAAACTAACAAAATGCATACACCATTAGCTTATAGTTATCAATCGAGTTAAGTAACATTCAATTCATGTATTAAAGAAAAAAATATTTATGTTTGATAAATTTGGTAGTTTAGTTGCAATCATATTTCGTGTCACTTAAATCAAGGGTAAATTGCATAAATGATATTTAATTTATGTTCAATTTATACTTCAGATAATTGCCATTTTTTTCTTAATTCAAAGTATAAGGGTGCTCGGGGCACCGTCGGGGACTCCATTCGGGGACCGACTTTGCCGATTAGGGGGGTGCTGCCAACCAATCGGGGAGGGAAATCGGGGACCAATTTGGGTGGTTGTTCACCGCGAGCGGGGAGGGAGAGAGATGGTGGGCCCCATTTTTCCAACCAATCAAACCATTTTGTTTTTTTTTTTTTTTTTTTTTGAATAAAAAAACAAGGGGAGTTAAGAGGGGAGTGGCGCCATCAAATTGGGGTGTTAGGGGAGTTTAAGAGGGGAGTTGACGTGGCATATGCTGATTGGTGGTGCGTAAGAGAGGGGACTCCCCTCTTAGGGGAGTGCCCCTCTCACCCTAACAAACATACCTAGAGACTAGAGTGTGACAAGAATGAGAAGACAGCAAACCTTACATTTATCCCTAGTTACCTTTATCCCTAATATAGCATGGTTGCTTTGCTCTCAGTTAAGACTTAAGGCTTACCTCATAATTTAAAAGGGCAATTGCATATTTCTTCTTAAAAAACTCTTTAATTGCATATTTATCCACCTAAAAAATGTAATTGCATATATCCCTTTTTCTTAACTAATAAAAAATTACAAATTTACCCATTTTGATTTATTGTATTAAAAATAAATTATATATTGACTATTTTACCCTTATTTTTACTAAAACTTAAAAAAATTATATAATTACTATTTTTTTAATAGTTTTTGTGTTTTGTTCACAATTTTTTTAATAGTATAATGTGATTTACAAACTTCTACTGTATTGTGATAAAACGTAAACATGAATATTAAAAACTTATTACTTTGCTTTCAAATCTTTAAGAAAATCATGATTATTGTCTGCATTTAATGACTTTTATATGAAAATGGCATCCCAGTCTGATGAGAAAAACAATACAAAGTGGTATCTGATAGCTAACCCAATCGAAAATTGCAGCCTTCAACGTGTTATATACTTTATTGCTATAAGAATACAACCTAATAATCTTCCATAAACACAAAAATTGAAAATAAACATCTATCAATTCTATGTTGAACCAAACAATGACCACTGTTTGCCTTTGCCGAAGAGTAATATGTTTCCTTTGCCATATCAAGGTCACTATACCCAATGCTTCAGCCTCCCAATCTAATTTACTCTACTCCAAAGGCTTCAGTATCACCAAAGCTGATTTCCTCCATTGAGCTTTTTTTAACTAAGGTCTAACCAGTGGCGGATCTTGCCCGTTGAACCTGCCAGGGCCGAAAGACACGGGCACTAAAATTAGCACTACGGCCGAAAAACTTGCCAGGGCTGAACATAGTATATATACAAAATTTCGATCGAAATGCGGAAAATTAGCACTACGGCCGAAAAACTTGCCAGGGCCGTGGCCCTGCCACTAGTCCACTAAGATCCGCCCCTGGGTCTAACCCAGTTAGTTTTTATGCTGACGTGGTAGCTTAAAAGGCAAAAAACTTGTTATTTTGCTGACGTAGCTGTTATGTGGCACGATCCCCACCTCCACCACCACCACCCACTACCATCAGCCACCATCGCCACCCCACCACCATCAGTTGCCGCCACCACCACCCACCCACCACCATTAGCCAACATCCACCTTCTGCCACCACCATTCCAAACCCAAACCCGACCCTCCACACATTATGCTACCATGACCATAACTACCGGATCCTAAACTCAAAACCTCGGGTTTGAAGCTACGGTTTAACATCATACCCATTTTCAAAACCCGACCACGAATGGCAAGTATTACTAGCTGGAGGTACATTCACCACCGGGTAAATATTACAGGGGTTAACATGGGTGGAAGAATGGTGGATGCAGGTGGTGGTAGCAGGTTGTGTGGCTGATGGTGGTGGTGGTTGATAGAGGTGGTGGTGGTGGATGGGTGCTAGTTGATGGTGGTGGTGGGTGGGGGTGGTGGTGGTTGATGGTGGTGTCGGTGGTGATAGTGCCACATAACAGCCACGTCAGCAAACTAACCAAGTTTTTTACCCCATAAGTTGTCACGTCAGCAAAAAAACTAACTAGACTAGACCTCAGTTAGAAAAGGCTCAGTGGAGGAAAAATGTTTTCGAGTTGGGACTGTTAGGAAGAATTTCTTAAGTTGGGATTATTTTCGGCCAAAGGATCAAAGTTAAGATTATTGAAATCCAATTTCCCAATACAAAATCATAAAGAAATCGGATAAACTTTTATAAGTTTTGGCCTTTTAAGTTCAAACTGATCGTAGGTTCGAAACACACCTGTCTAATTGTTATATTGTATTGAAGTAATGGACATGTTGATTGTGACTTTGATTTTAGTATATATTAAGCAAAATAGTCAAATACTTAAGTGAAACATCAGAACTCGTCACGCGGTCTTGAAATATGATTTGGCAAAAGGAAAGTCGTTTGCTTGAAAAAACGTTATAACTGCACATGTAGTACATTATTAACCTCTCCATAGTGAGATGCAATTTCTCTTTATAACCGAAATCTGACATGATAGTAAGTATAAGTATACGAGAAGAATAATTAGTTGAAAGTTCATAGAGAATAACATATTATTCCCTTGTGAGAAAGATGGGTATCTATATTGATACATGGTTTAGACTGTTGTGCCATGTGGCATATGCGACGATCTATGGGAAGAAGACTTAATGTCTTTGACAGTGATCATCATTAGCTAATACCCAGATCATTAGTAAGGAGGGATGTACCACGTTCTATAGTTTAGCTTGTGTCCATGGTATGGACCAGAGGCATTTAGGCACTACATACTCACAACATTTCATGTCTAGCATTTTGCCGCGGTCAGACATTTCAAAGAATATTCTCTAGAGTATATTCTCGTATTAACCTTGCATCTTGATATGCATAAGGCATTGTTCAGATCATGAACTCCAAAACAGAAATAGGTTATGCACAACCTGAACTTCGAAGAGGATATGAGTCACCTCGAGCTAGAGCTCTTGGGAAGAACAATTCATCTAGAGTTGGAGCTTCAAATAAGAAAAAAATTATCTAGAGTGTAATGAACACATTACCTATGATGAGGAGCTTTATTATACAGTTATCCATAAGTTAAAGAGAATAATCAAAATCCATCACTTGTGCTCTAGTGGTTGGAAAGACTTGGGTTCTCCTTAGAGACCCAAGTTCAATCCCCACTAGTGCCATATTTGGTGGATAAAAGCGATGAAGGTTAGTTCTCCTAGACCCTAGGTCAAGAGTTCGAGCCTAAGCCACCCCGGGTTTTAATCCATCGTGCGTTACGCCAAAGAGATTCTCTCTTGTGGTGGCGCAAGCCCATACCACTGGAAGTGGGTGGTATGGTTTCCCGGGTAACGCCGTTAGCCAAACTCCGACGTCAGCGTGGATCCGGTTAAGACAACATAGTCTGGCCAGAGTAAGGTTAAGGCCCTCTATTTAGGAGGGTGTGAGATCTTTCTCACAACAACGTAAAGATTCTCACTGTTAAAAAAAAGAGTATAATCAAAGGTAAAATTTTATCGTTGTTGACCTTGGCCACCAAACTTTGTTTGGTGGTCAAGTTTGGCCCTTTGAAGTTTTTTTGTCTTTTAGTGAAATGGTTTTTTTCCTCCTAGGTTTTAAAGCTATCAAGCTTCACTTTCTATCATATGTCGAACAGTCAATGTAAGTTTGAGTTCGGACACCAAAGTTTGTTTTGTGATTACAATTGGTCTCAAAAAAAATTTTCTAGTGTTTTAGTTAAAGGGGTTTCTCTTTCCCCTCAAGTTTCAATGTTGTCACTTTTGTCCTCCGCTTTATAAAAACTTTATACATTATCTCTTTGACCCCATCGATTTTGTAACATGTGTCGATATAAGTTCGGCTTCGTCTACGTTTTGCGTCACGTGAGTCATTTGATGTTATAAATTTCTGTTACGATTTTACGTTGTGTTTCGGGTTTTGGCCCAGCCACTAGAAAGAGCATGGCCAACTACAAAATTACAAGTCATTTACACACACAAAAAAAAAAAAAAACTTTTTAAATTATTAAAATGAGTCAACATGAGAACCAGCAAGACAAGCCTCGTGTCTATTCTCGCTGCCCCATGTGAAAACCGCTTCCGTCACCGTTACGTCATTTGCTTCTCCTAAATATCTTCATCTTCTCCTTCATCTTCACTTCTCAATTGAATCTAACGAACACCAAAACACCTTCACACCTACCAGAATCACACACACACACAATCAATCGGCAAACACAGGTAACCGTTCTACAAATCCTCCATTTTCGCTCTCAATTTCTCTTAATTTTGATCACAGATTGCATTTGCAGATTCAAAAACGTTAAAACCTAACGTAATTTGACTCTCGCTCGTCAATTTGCATTCAGTGTTGCAGATCGAGCTCTGTAGATGTGTTTGTTTATGTTTCTGATCTGTTTTGTGTTAATTGTGTCGTATCGATGATTGTTATGCGTTAGTTTTTGTGATTTTAGCTTGCGATCGGTAGAATTTAGGTTTTTGTTTTTATTTTGTTCATGCATTACGTTTTGATGCGGTAGAATATGAATCTGATGCTGTTATGTTGCTCAGATTGTATCGTTTTGTCATGATGTTAGGGTTTATGCTTCAATTAGGTTGTAGATTCTAAAACTGATCTTAATTTGAAATTTATATGATTGTATGAATGTTTCTGTTTATGTTTCTGATCTGTTTTGTGTTAATTGCATTGTCTGGATGATTATTATGCGCCAGTTTTTGTGAATTTAGCTTTTGATCGTTATAATTTAGGTTTTGGTTTTTGTTTTGTTAATGCATTACGTTTTGATCCGGTAGAATTTTAATCTGATGCTGTTATGTTGTTCTGATTGTATCGATTTATCATGAGGTTTGGGGTTATGCTTCAGTTTGGTTGTATATTCTAAAACCGGTCTTAATTTGGAATTTGTATGATTGCATGAATGATCCAGGAAAATAGGTAATCACATTGTTTCATATAGTTTATATAAAGATAATTTTCTTCTACAGATTTTATGATTTAAGCTTGCGATCGTTACAATTTAGTTTAATTTTCCCGCGTTACATTTTGATCTTGTAGAGTTTGAATCTGATGGAGTTACGTTGTTGTTTTTCTGATTGTATCGTTTTATCATGAAGTTAAATTTTCAGCTTCAATTCGGTAGTAGATTCTAAAGCCGATCTTAAATTTGGAATTTTATGATTGTATGAATGATTTAGGCAAATAGGCAATCAGTTAGTTTCATGTATAGTTTAAATAAAGAGAGTTTTCTTCTATAGATTAGGTGAATTTACCACTTATTTCAACTTTTTGATGTAAATCTGGTCATTGGTTTTGCAGGGTTTGTGTCGTCCCGTGCAGTATCAATTAGGGTTCTATAGGGCCCTGTTTGTACTGACATGGATTATCATGCTAATTATTCAATTTGGGATGGAGTATACTACCATCCGCATCTATTCGGTGTCATTATGCTAACAGCCGCATTGCTTGGTTTTTCGACAAGTTATTTAAGCGGCATTGCTGGTTTTCCTACTTTGCCGTACATGTTACCTTATATAGGAAGTCTTCAAAAGGAAAAAGGCGGTAAGAAACGGATTCGTGTTTACATGGATGGGTGTTTCGATCTTATGCATTATGGGCACGCGAACGCTTTGAGGCAAGCTAAGGCGTTGGGAGATGAATTAGTGGTCGGAATCGTAAGCGATGAGGAAATTATTAAGAACAAGGGTCCTCCGGTTTTATCTATGGAAGAGAGGTATGTATGATTTTTTGTTCAACACTTTCTGAAGGAGTAAAGTACACGGATGGTCTCTGTGGTTTACCAAAATTTCGGATTTAGTCCCTATCTTTCCAAAAGTACACAGATGGTGGTTTGCACTTTGTAACACATTTCGTCCCGAGTGTTTTCCAAAATCACATGGATGGTCCTTGTGTTTTGCACTTTGTAACTCATTTAGTCCCTAACTTGGACACGCTAAAAGCTTTAGATTTGTTGGTTGGGGACTTAATGTGTTACAAAGTGCAAACCACAGGGACCATCCGTGTACTTTTGAAAGCTAGGGACCAAATCCAAAATTTTGGTAATCCACAGGGACCATCCATGTACTTTCTTAAGCCTTCTTATGTAAAAAAACAGAAATTCCTGTACTAACTTGGTGTTGAATCGTTTAAAGACTCGCACTCGTTAGTGGATTGAAGTGGGTGGATGAAGTGATCCCCAATGCACCATATGCTATAACCGAAGACTTCATGAACAGTCTCTTTAACGAGCATAAGATCGACTACATCATTCATGGGGATGATCCTTGCCTGCTTCCCGATGGAAGTGATGCGTATGCGTTGGCGAAGAAAGTTGGTCGTTACAAGCAGATTAAACGCACAGAAGGTGTTTCAAGTACAGATATTGTAGGTCTGCAACTAACACAATCCAGTGGTTCTACTTTATGGTACCGGACTACATGTTGATCTGCTTTATGACATATATTTTCGTAATGCAGGACGGATACTCGCATCAATGGAGGATAAACAAGTAAATAGAGAATGTAATGGAATGGGTACGAATTTAGAAACCCATCTGAAATCCAAACATGCTTCTAACTTTTTGCCTACATCAAGAAGAATCGTGCAGTTTTCAAATGCCAAGGTGTGTTTTTGTTTGATAATTAAATTCCGAGTAAAATGCCATTTTTGTCCCTGAGGTTTGACCAGTTTTGCGACTTTCGTCCAAAGGTTTGTTTTTTCACATCTGGATCCAAAAGGAATGAAATCTTGCCATTTTCATCCGGCCTGTTAACTCCATCCATTTTTCTCTGTTAAGTCAAGGGTATTTCGGTCTTTTTTGTTACCCTAAAGAGCAATTTGGTCTTTTTCAGGGGCATTCGGTCTTTTTACATAAAGTGAAAAAGACCGAAATGCCCTATAAGTTAGCAAAAAAGACGGAAATACCCTTGAATTAACGAAGAAAAAATAGATGGAGTTAACCAGCCGGATGAAAATGGCAAGATTTCAAACCTTTTGGATCCAGATGCAAAAAACAAACCTTTCGATGAAAGTCGCAAAACTTGCCAAACCTCAGGGATGAAAATGGCATTTTACTCTTAAATTCCTGTAGTCATGATTTGATTCATATTTGTATTTGTATTTGATGCTGTGTTTTTTTTTTGTATCTGGATTCAGGGGCCGGGGCCAAATGCACGTGTGGTGTACATTGACGGAGGGTTTGATCTATTTCATGCTGGACATGTTGAAGTATGTAGCCTGTTGATTTCTTATCTTTATGACTCATTATGATGGTCCATTGGAACTGGTACTTCATATGGTAGCTGTCGCATCGATGGTTTGCGGTTTTGATAATAATATTAATGTGACACGGGTTTTGTATTTCTAGATTCTGAAGAACGCAAGACAGCTTGGAGATTTTCTACTAGTGGGCGTCTATACTGATCAAACTGTCAGGTATTTTTTTTCTAAAATCTGAATGACATCTGTTGTTTTCAAGCATTGGAAATTTCGACCTATTTTCTTATGGATTGGTTGTTTTGTGTTATTTTGCATCTCAAACGGGTCAAATGGGTTGGAATTTATGCTCAAATGTGTGTTTTTAATTCATAAAACCAACTAATTAAATCAAAAGGGTAAGACTATTTTTTGAAAAAAAATATGACTTCTTTAATAAACTAGAAAAAATAACATGGCAAAAAGTGTTGTTCAACGGATCGAATAATGAATTTTCGAATTAATCGAATTTTTATTTTGTTTTTAACCTGAGTTCATATTCGATTAAGATATGATTTATTCGATCCGAATTCGTATTCAAATTCGAATTTTATGGGAAATTTGAATATTTTAAAATCGAATTCGAAGCTTGATAATCGAATTCAAATTGAGTCGAATTTCGGATTTTTTCGAATCCGGATTTAATACTGAACACCCACTTTAACCTGACCAAACCTCTTCCCTATGTAAAAGGAGTACCATTTTTACCCGTTACCCGACCCGTCCATTTTTCCACCTCTGTCGTTTTCTTCAGTAGTAAAACGTTTGTTCCATTTCATGCAGCCAACAACGAGGGGCTCATTTCCCGCTGATGCATCTGCACGAACGAAGTCTCAGTGTTTTGGCTTGTCGATATGTCGATGAAGTTATCATTGGCGCACCTTTGGAAATCTCAAAAGACATGGTATTTGCATTTTGCATTTTAATTATGCTTTGTAATGAGATTAATGGTAACTAAATATTTGGTACTTTTAATCTTGGACAGATAACGACTTTTAACATCTCGTTGGTTGTGCATGGAACTGTTTCAGAGACCAACTATTCTCCCAACGTAAGATGCAACCTTTCGTTCTGGTTATAGTTTTCTCGACATTAGGACTAAAAAGACTAAATTACCCTCGTATTCATTACTTCAGGCCATGGTCGATCCTTACAAAGTACCAAAAAGCATGGGTATTTTCCGGACACTCGAAAGCCCAAAAAACATCACCACCACTTCTGTGGCCGAAAGAATAAAAGCCAATCATGAGATATACCAGGTATGTTTATATCCATATTTTCACTTGTGCTTGATAATATTGCTGCATGTAGGGCTGAGCAGAAAACTGAAAAAATCGAACCGCACAAAAAACCGCACCGAAATTTACGGTTCGGTTACGGTTTTGCATTTTATAAAAACTGAACCAAATCGAATAACCGAAAAAATCAATTTTTTAATGTTTGTTATATACTGATTTAGGAATCATTAATTTAATTCTTGAATGTTAAGTATTTATAATAAAAACTTTAACATGTTTATTTATCTTTAAAGTGTTTTACTTAATTGCCTACATGAAATAACAAAATTTTACATAAAAATTAAATGATTTTCTGAGTATTATAAAATAAAATGTCTTAATAAAAACTTTGGAGAAACATGAAAATAGATTATAGAAGGTTAGGTTTATAACTTAAAAAAGATTCTTAAATCTTGGATTATTCTTTTTATTTTTTGATCTTACGTAATTTTCTCCCAAAAACTGAAAAACCGAAGTTTTGGACTAATTTACCCCTCGCTTTGCAGAAGAGAAATGCTAAGAAGGAAGCTAGTGAGAAGAAATTTTATGAAGAGAGGAAGTATATTTCAGGGGATTAACTAATTATATATTTGTTTAGATGCTTAGAAAAATTATGAAGATTGGAAGTATATTTGTGTTGAATCATGCAGTGTTGTTGCACCATAATGGTCTTTATGCATACCATCATCTTAGATATATGTGAACCAGGAGACTCGAGTCGAACCCTCGGGTCAGAGGGTGTTGAGAATGACTAGGGTATAATTAGAGGTGGGCAAAAAAAACCGGTTTCTTAACCGGAACCGGTAGAGCAATAACCGGTTAGTGGTTAATTATAACCGCCGGTTAGTAACTGGTTATAGATATTTAGTATTGGAACCGGTTTTTAATCGATTTACCGGTTAACAAAAAAAAAAACGAAAAAAACTGGTTAATTAACCGGGAAAAAACATATATAGCAAATGAACCCGCTATGCTCGTCCTCTATTGACCTGGACGAAGTTTTAACAACCGTAATGAAAAGGGAATGATGGCAAAAAATTGGGGAATTTACGAAAATGGTCAAGAATCATGTTGACTTACCAAATTGGCCATCTCATGCGTCGGAGAAGCAGCGCATCACCGATTATGAGACACCTTTTGCGTCTGCAGGGCTCATTCATGCGTCCTTAAATATAGAAGTGACACGTGTTTTAATGACATCCATGCGTCCCATGCGTCCGTGACTCATCCCATGCGTTCCCGACGCATTCCATGCGTCCGTGACTCATAAAATTTACTTTTAGCGAGATTTGAGGCATCCCATGCGTCCGTGACTCATAAAACGGCATGAAGACGCATCCCATTGAGACACGTGTCACTTCTATATTTAAGGACGCATGAATGAGCCCTGCAGACGCAAAAGGTGTCTCGTAATCGGTGATGCGCTGCTCCTCCGACGCATGAGATGGCCAATTTGGTAAGTCCAACATGATTCTTGGCCATTTTCGTAAATTCCCTCAAAAAATTGATAGCATGTTATCGAATTTCATAGGAATGTTGTCTTAGTAGAGCATGGAGTTTGGATTTACAATTTTGCTCCCTTGAGAATGCTGTTTGCTCAACTATGGTCCTATAGTTTCCAAGCGTTATTGCTGTTACACGTTTCTTATGTTTGAGAAAAAGGCTATGATTTGAACATATAAGTGATGCTAATAAAATTAGAGAGTGTGTGAGTTGTTATTTAAAAATAAAAAGTAATAAATATAAAAAATATTTCTGTTAGCTTAGTTATATTCATTTAAATACATAGACTTAATTATGCCAAGTGTTGATATAAAGTTAAAGAAAGGGTTATTGGATTTTATCACCCCCAACTATTGGCTAATGGCCGCTGCCACCCTCAACTATCACTTTGACGCTCATCACCCCCAACTTAACACTTAGTGTGTTCTGTCACAACGTCGTTAACTAATCACTAACTTTTGATCTTGTTACTATACTTTTGGGGTGTCCTAAGATCCCTAAAACCTTCCTAAGATCTCTGTGACACCCTCAAAAGTATAATACCAAGATCCAAAGTTAGTGATCAGTAAACGACGTGGTGACGGAACATACTAAGTGTTAAGTTGGGGGTGGCCGCAGCCAACAGCCAATAGTTAAGGGGTGATAAAATCCAGTAAACTTAAAGAAAACTAAAAATTTACCTTCTCTTGATTTATTTTTCTTTCTAAAGTTGCCTTCTTTTAGCAAATTTACATTTTCTCGATTTCTTTTTCTTTCTTATAGGAGGCTATACCTGCTGAAGCCTGAAAGTAAAGGTTATATCTGAAAATGGGCCGATTGGGCTGCTGCTCGGTTATGGCTATATTTACTTTAGGTTAAACGGTTAAACCTCACCATTTAATACTATTTAAGACCTGCTCAAAGTTACGACTTCACCGACACCCAAACGTTTTGAGCATGGACAATGGCAGATCTAGTATATAGGGTGTGAGGTTAACCAAACTTGCAGTTTCTTTTTCATATAACGTATACAATCGATTTTAACCGACACCCAAAGTTTTTAAACACCAACCTCCAATGTTTTTGAACGACGACTGTATGAGAAAAATATACCACCCCTGTACACAAAACATTTTTTTATAAGCTTTTAGTCCTTAACTAGGTGACATTTTCGAAAAGAAATTAAAATAAGCCCAAAAATCTTTCACCAATAAAGTCCAATTATATTAAGAGTTAAAAGCGCCCACTTATATTAAGAATTATAAGCCCAAAATCCTTCCACACTAATCTGAAGGTCATTTTATTTAACTTAACCACTATACGTCTAGACTCTAGACTATACCAACCGAAAGTAATGAAGCCCAAATATATCTTAGAATGGGCCTATTGGGCTACTCGGTTACAATTCTGCAGGATAGATCATAAAAAGTTATTTTTGTGGTAAGATCCAGTTAATCAAATCAATACCTAAAAGTGTAGGAATAAAGTGTAACGGTATTTTTTGAATATCCGAATACGTTGCCAAAGCAAGTACGGAGGAATCTCAGGTGAAGAGCAATCGTGCTGATAACGTGATAAATAAGTAAAAATATGAGAAGTCCTTTTCTTTCATTCATCAATATACCTATATGTACAAAGATATTATAGAAAAATAACAACCTAGTAGAAGAATCAGGATGATATATCTGAATTTATAACATATGCTATATTTTTTGTGTTGTACTTTGAGGAAAAATCAAAAGAGTGAGTTTGTGTTTCAGGACCAAAATGTCATTTAATCATAGTTATAAAGAGTGTCATGTGTCATCTTTATAATTATTCTTAGATCACTTAGGCAAAACCCACTTTTCAGGGGTCTTGCCCCTATTATTTTATACGAGTTATAAAATTGAAAAATATTAACTTGTTTGCTAACCCATATTTTTTTAATGAATTGACATTTCTTTTTTTGTTATTGTTATTGAATTAAGAAAATCAAGGATATAGATTTTTTGTGCTAATTTTTTTGTACTTGATTGTTTGTGCTAGATTTTTTTTACTGGATTTTTGTGATTTTAAGAAAATAAAAGAGTAAGAGTTAGTGTTTTAGGATCAAAATCTTTTCTAAACATAGTTACAAGGAGTGTCACAAATTATCTTTATAATTCTCCTTAGGCTACTTAAGCAAAACTCACTTTTTAGCGATCTTCCCCCCTAATATTTTATACTAGTTATAAAAATGAAAAATATTAACTGGTATGTTAACACGATATTTTTTAAATGAAGTGACACTTTCTTTTTTGTTTAATTAAAAAATCAGGGATATAGATTTTTTTTTGCTGAATTTTTTGTACTTGATTTTTATGTTAGATTTTTTTGTGCTGAATTTATTTGCGCTAGTTTTTTATTAGATTTTTGCGTTGTATTTTAAGAAAACAAAAGGGTAAGAGTTAGTGTTTTAGGGTTAGGATATAATAGAAAGTTTATTTTGGTAGGAAGCCTAGGAAGTAATCTTAACCATCCATTTACTTAATCAAGAGCTAAGATTAAATGGGTGAAATTGAAAGAAAAAAAGGAGGCGCGTAAGTTTGTTCAGAGGCATTGTAGTCAAGTCAAGGCAATAGTTTCTCTCTCCTCCAATCCCCCCCCCCCCCATTTTTTAAACGTTAATAACTCTTTCATACGACATTATTTTTTTATAAAAATTGCACCAAAAAAAACGAGCGTTTTTTTATCTTTAAAACGAGTATACTATTGCTATATTTTCGAAAAAAAAATTGAAAACCCAGTTGCGTAAAACGCAATGGAAAAAAACACAGTTGCGTAAAACGCAATGGAAAAAAAAAACCCCTAAAAAATGACATTTTTCTAAAACGCAATGCACAAAAAACACAAAGAAATGTCTTATTTGTAAAACGTAATTGTCAGAAAACACAAAGATATGCCTTATTTCTAAAACGCAATAGCCTAAAAACACAAAAGAAAGTGTATTTTCTAAAACGCAATGGACTGAAAACACATAAAAATGTGTTTTACCTAAAACGCAATGCACAAAAAACACAAAGAAATGTCTTATTTATAAAACGCAATGGCCAGAAAACACTTAAAAATGTCTCATTTCTAAAACGCAATGGCCTAAAAAAACAAAAGAAAGTGTTCTCTCTAAAACGCAATGGACAGAAAACACAAAGAAATATCATATTTATAAAACGCAATGGCCAGAAAACACTTAAAAATGTCTCCTTTCTAAAACGCAATGGCCTAAAAAAACAAAAGAAAATGTTCTCTCTAAAACGCAATGGACTGAAAACACCTAAAAATGTGTTTTACCTAAAACGCAATGACTAAAAACACTTCAAAAATGTGTTTTTCTAAAACGCAATGGCCAGAAAACACATAAAAATGTCTTAGTTCTAAAACGTAATGGCCTAAAAACACCAAAAAAAGTGTTCTCTCTAAAACGCATTGAACCAGGACAACAGTTTTGTCTGTCAATTGTCTGAACCAGAAAGCAGGAGATCAAAAACTGTCTTCGAATGCAGTTTTCCAGAGGCAGTTTACAGAAAATTAAATTTTCTGAAGCCTTTTTATTAAAGCAATTTAATCGAAAAAAAATTTCCAGGTCAGCTCAACCCCAGCCAGGGGCTCTGCCCCTTGGACCCCGCCAGGGGCTGCCGCCCCTGTGACCCCGCTACCAGGGGCGCTGCCCCCGGACCCCCGCCAAGATCGTAAAACGTAATGACTAAATCAAAAACCCAGATCGTAAAACTGAAATTAAAGAATTTCTTACATGGATCGAAGCTTTCTTCAATGATTGACGAAATTTGAATGATAGGAACACTTATCAGCGATCAAATCGAACGAATCGAGTGATTATCTTCAAAATCACAAGAAAAAACGAGATTTTGTATGAAATTAAACTGGGTTTTCTTCAAAAAAAACTGAAGAACACATTGATCGGGTGTTTGATTCATTGATTGGTGACGAAAATCGCAGTATAATGTAGTGATTATTGAGATAGAAAATGAAGAAATGGTTGAAGATGGTGGGTTTTGAAGTTACTGAGGAGAAGAAGGAAGAAGAAAGGATACGATTGACTAAAATACCCTTCCTCTTTATTTTAAATTTTGCCACATGTCATACTCCTATTGCTTCTTATCCTTCCTAGCCAAAATAAACTTCCTATTTGATCCTCACCCTAGTGTTTTATCATCAAAATCTTCTTTAATCCTAGTTTTTTATGCGCTAGTTTTTTAATTAGATTTTTACGTTGTATTTTAAGAAAACAAAAGGATAAGAGTTAGTGTTTTATGATCAAAATCTTCTTTAATCCTAGTTATAAGGAGTGTCACATGGCATCGATACAATCCTTCTTAGAATGTTTATTCTATTACGAGACATCCTTGGGAGAAACTTATCTGAAACTAGAGCTAGAAAGGCCTTATTTCGTTTCATTCCTCTTCTTCATTTCCTTCTTATCAAAAAAAGAGGATTTCCCATATTAAGAATCTTTCTGCGGTATGCTCCGTTTAATATTCTTTCATGCTTTTTTACCTTTACCACGCGATAGGTCAGCGAAGCATGAACGAGCTCGAAGAAGGAAAGACCAAAGACTTCGGCCTAATGGGAACGAGCAAGGACGAAGTGACAAGATGGGGTGGCCTGGGCACCCCATTTAGAAAGAAGGGTCAAAGTTTTTGGGCATGTAACTTTACTCGTCCCCCTTTCATCGAGGGCGGCTTGTGTGGGGAGTGTGCCACCAGAAATCAGGCCTGAAGCTCTCACCTTACCAGGGAGCCGACAACCGATGGCTGTTGGTCACGACTACTACAAAAAAACTCCAATGAAGATGAATATTTCACATGGTGGAGTGTGCATCTTTATAACGGGTGTTCTTATGTCGTGCGACGCGACGACTTATGTGCGACCTGTGGCCCACGCCTCCTATTTGTTCACATGGAGGAGTTTGCATTTGAATGGAATATTCTTGAGGAAGAATGGTGCATTTGATGGGATGGTGGGCCCCTAGGTTTGTTTTATATTTATTTTATTCTTTTCTTGTTTAATTTATTTTAATATGCAAATAAGTTGTACACTACAAGCTTTAGTGACTTGTATATCAATTTATTTTTTCATTTCAAATATAGTAACCGGAGAAAATAACAAAAATGTAATATTTTTATTTATAAACATAAGTTTATTAAATACAAAAGTTTAAGATACGTATATAATAATGTTCGTGTTTAGAACTTCAATGTTTTGTTTTTATAGCTTTAGATATAAATAACGCGAAAATAAAAAAAAATTATATCGAGAGAAATAACTTAATTATTAAAAATAAATGTAAAATTGGTGATGATGTCGAAATATAAGTATTAGTAAAGATGTTTGTAGGATTGGAGAAAAAATATATACTTTTAGCGAAATGTGGAAATTTAATTTGGCAGCTGACTAGACACATTTATGAGTGTATTTATCACCTTGCATTGATGGTGATAGTCTAATATTTCAATTTGATGGTGGAAACAAAGGAATTCATCTATTGCTTATCGCTTATTGAAGTTATCATTAGTTGCAACTTGCAAAAACAAGTGTTTTTTTTAACCATTAATATTATACACAAAGAATTCTTAAATACTCCTTTCCCAGGTGGGGAACCCCCCCCCCCCCCCCCCCCCCCCCCCCCCCTAAGCGGTAAGTGCCTCTACCAAAAGTTTCGAAAGAATATTTTGATCAAAGATGTAATGAATCGTTTTTAAAGGATGAAAATCCGTTAAGGAAAAATAGAATGTAATGTTTTTAGTTTCGTTTTCTATTGACATCATATGTTTAATATTTACTAGGTTATAACCCCGTGTATTACACGGGCTGAATAAATAAATTTTATATACTAAATAATAAAACAATATATCTTTAAAAATCTTCTTTATTGCACGGGTTGAATAAATATAATTTTATATATTAAATAATAAAAAAAGTTATATCTATAAGAACAATATTGTACGGGTTAAATAAATGTAATTTTATATACCAAATAAAAAAGTTGTATATTTAAAACCACGTGTATTACACGAGTTGAATAAACCTAATATTGTTTACCAAATAATAAAATAATACATTTTTAAAAACCTCATTTATTACACGGGTTGAATAAATGTAATTTTATATACCAAATAATAAAAAAATACATCTTTAAAAATATGCGTATTACACGGTTTGAATAAATGTAATTTGCTGTACTAAATAATAAAAATATATATATCCTTAAAAAACTCTGTGTATTGTACGAATTGAATAAATCTAATTTTATACACTAAATAATAAAAATTTATATTTTAAAAACATCATGTATTACATGGGTCGAGTCAATGTAATTTTGTATAGTGAAAATAAAAATATTTAATATATTAAACAAAGTTTGGTTTTCGTGATAAAAATAGGTTATTCTGTTGTTGCAAAATTTGTTAACGAAGTCTCAATAAATTTAACCCTTTATTTAAAACTCCGTAAATGTATAAATGATAAATAATATTAGTTAATTTTATTTTAAGTTTCGTAAAACCTGTTTGATACCAAACTAAACAAAATGTTCAAATATATAGTTAAGATCAAATTAGATAATTAAGTTTGAATTTGAGTAAATAGATAAATATAAAAGTAATAATTAATTTAAATAAATAACAGAGTAAATTACGATTTTGGCCCCCGTGGTTATATCACTTTTACCCTTTTAGCCCAAAAAGAATTTTTTAACATCTAAGCCCGCAACGTCTTTTTTTCTAACCTTTTTGGCCCCTAACGTATTTTTTTCTACCCTTTTTGGCCCCTAACATTTAATGGATGGGGTTAGTGTTAGGGGCCAAAAGGGTTAGAAAAGAAGACGTTGAGGGCTAAGATGTTAAAAAAAATCTTTTTTTGGACTAAAAAGGTAAAAGTGATATAACTACAGGGGCCAAAATCGTAATTTACTCTAAATAATATTATAAATGAGAAGAATATTAAACTAAATAATAATTATCCATAAGATATTAAACTAAATAATATTTAGTAGAAGGGTTATCTATAATTAATTAAAAAATATTAAATTAAAATAATAATTACCTATAAGATGCTCTAATATGATGACAAGTGTCCTCAAGGTGGTTTCTTTTATTATATAGTATAGATATAGATTTTATAATGACATTGTAATTTAATAGGTAATCTTAAATGGCATTGTATTTATTTATGTGACTCAGTCTGAAATGAATCGGACTGACGATTCAGATGTCGAGTTGGAAGTATTATTCTAGCAAGCTGGATATATTTTTTTTAAAGAAAAAGCCTAGAGGGTTGCAGAATGATCATTAAGTTATAACGTAACGGATCAAGACAATTATCTTATATTCTTACTAGGTTATAACCCCGTGTATTACACGGGTTGAAAAAATATAATTTTATATACTAAATGATAAAACAATGTCTTTAAAAAACATCGTTTATTATATGGGTTGAATAAATGTAAATTATATCTCTAAGAACCCCGTGTATTGTACGGGTTGAATAAATACAATTTTATATATTTAATAATAAAAAAATTATATCCTTAAGAAAACCACGCGCATTGCATAGGTTTAATAAATGTAATTTTACACATTAAATAATAAAAAAAAGTTATATCTTTAAAAAACTCGTGTATTGTACGGATTGAATAAATATAATTTTGTATGGTAAAAAATAAAAAAAGCTATTTCTATAGAAAACCCGTGAATTACACCGGTTGAATAAATCTGATTTTACATACCAAATAGTAAAAAAAAAGTTGTCTTTAAAAAAACTAACGGTTATACTGGATACACGATGGGTAGAGTGATTGCGGAGATGGTTTTTGAAAAGAAAATACATTATTGAATAAGCAAATCAACAACCATTTGAGTAATAAAATGCTGGTACCAATTTCAACAGTTTGATTTATAAATATTTAATAAAATCGATATAATATTTTTTAGTAACGAAAATAAAAATATATTAACACAAAGTTTGATTTTCGTGATAAATAATTTAATTTATTTAAAAATAATCATAAATTAACATTTTTTACTCAATTTTGGCTTGAACATTCTTTTAACCAAGTTGGTGTTTGTGTAATATCCATATAACATCAAAATTTCGACTTATCAAACCTTCTAGTTATTTACTTCATTTTTAATGGAATTGTTGCTAAAGTAGATGACGGCAGAGCAAAGCAAAAAGAATAGGTTTTAAAAATGGATAGGGGTAATATGGTTATAAATTAAAAATCCATAATATAATAATTATCTTTATTTAAAAACAAAGTATATCTATAAATAAGTTGGAGAGATAGATTAATATGATGACAAGTGTCCTCTAGATGGTTTCTTTTATTATATAATACTAGCGGTAAGACTCGTGTGCAAACACGGGTCGTTTTTTAGAAACAATGCATAAGATATATTGACAGAGAGTAAAAAAAAAAAAAGAATTAGTGCAGACTTATAAAATTGATATGCACTAATGGTCAATAGGTTTATTCAATAGCAATTCCATTATGTTGATAGCAAACCACTGTTGTTTCTTAGAAAACCATGCATAACACATATTGACAGAAAGTAAAAAAATAATTACTGCAGACTTACAAAATTGATATAAATTAATGATCAATAAGTTTATTCAACAGCAATTTCATTATGTTGATAGGAAACCACTGTTGTTTATTAACTGTTAAAAACTTCTGTTGCTTTCTAACAGACTTTACTAAGAACTGTCATCCATTATCTCCAACAGAGCTTGCCAGATGGATAGATAGTAACTATCAGATGTTAGTCGACCCATGTTAAAAAGGTCAGTCAACAGAAATTACAAAGGTTAGTAAACAGATGTTAAGAAAATAATGTTATTAACAACATGTGTTCTCAGGATAAGCTTAATGCAGAGCAAGTATCAGATGCTTTCAAAAAGGTGTATTGCTTTCCAACAAACATTTCCTAACTTCCTCCATTATACCCAACAGACGTTACCAGGTTGACAGATGTTTAGTATCATCATAGATTTTGTAAAACTTCTTTGTAAACCACATTAGTAGTGGTTGTACAGACTCGTTTCTCTTTATCACAAATCAAAATTTTCAACCCCTTCCTACTTTTTACTCTAGATACAGCAACATAGAGCTGGCCATGACTAAACACTGGACGTGGAAGATATAAACCAACACGCTCCAATGATTGTCCTTGACTTTTATTTATTGTCATAGCAAAACACACTGAAAGTGGGAATTGTCTTCGAGAAATCTTCACTGGTATTCTTTTATCTGAAGGTATCATCTTCAGTCTTGAAATCAAAGTATGATGACCTATATTAGTCCATGTGATAATTTTTGTTTCAATCACAACTTTTCCGAGCTTCGTGACTTGAAAACGTGTACCATTACACAATCCATTTTCCTGATCAATGTTTCTGAGTAACATCACCGGAGCACCAAGTTTCAGTACTAATTTATGGTTAGGTAAACCAGATAAACGAAGATTGTTTAACACATCAGGAGGAAACAATGCCATATTAAGCTCTGATTCTTCCTCCGATTGGCATAAACTATCTGAACTAAAATAAACCTTTTCTTCACCTGGCAGACTCTCTAACAACTCTTTATTTATTGAATCCACTACTTCATTGGTTGGAGCAAGAATCGCTCTTTGTTGAAAATACGTTAAATCCCACAAAAACTTATTCATGTCCGGATATATAAATGAAATGAGAGAAGAAATAGGATTGACTTGGTCATGAATAAGTAAATCATCTGGTATTTCAATATCAATCTCACCATCATTTTCTTCACCAAGCAGACCATCACCAAGCTTTAAAATCCATTCTCCAAATTCCTTTATTTCTTTCAAATCTGCTTCCTGACAACCAACTCTTAATCTCATATTCTCAGTTAGCTTTAGTACTTGACAGTGCCGCCATATATAAGAAGAATTCAAAGAAGCATTGACTATCATTGTTCTGGTACCTTTAGGGATGACCGGAAGAATTTGTCTAAAATCACCACCAAATAGAATGACCTTTCCCCCAAACGGCTTCGATTGCATGTTCGGTTGACTGGAACGTGATATGTCTCTCACTGTTCTATCAAGAGCCTCGAAACAATGCTTGTGAGTCATAGGTGCTTCATCCCAAATAATCAATGTTGCTCTTTTAATTAAATCACCTAACTCAGTATTAGGCTCTATCGAACATATTGAATTCTCATTAATGTTGATTGGAATTACAAACCTTGAATGAGCAGTTCTACCACCATCCAGCAAAAGTGAAGCAATTCCACTGGATGCAACATTCAATACAACTTCACCTTTTGATCGTAATGCAGCTGCGAATGTCTTCCAAAGAAACGTCTTTCCAGTTCCACCATAACCATATACAAAAAACACACCTCCATGACCTTTTTCAATCGCTTCCATAACAATTTTATATATCCTTTCCTGTTCGGCAGTTAAACACTTTACATAACGATCATGTTCCCTTTGAAGAGCTAGTCTGTCATATGATAATTCTTTCATTATCAATCGATTGTTTGACGATGAAACATAATTGTCCGGAACACTTGGCATATCATCAAAATTTCTCACTGTACTTCCATTGGTAAGTAGCAACTTTTCAATTTCAGATAGACAGATATTTTCAAGTTCTTCTTGTTGAAGATCTAAATCTAAAGCAAATGTTGAAAAAAATATTAGTTTTTTCCCAATAATAGAGCTATTGCATAATTTTAATGTAGTTGTATATAACTTTAATAAAATAATAACATTACCTGCAATACTAGTTATCTTTCGTTGCTGATACAGAATGTCTTCACATAACAGGGACTTCGTTTCCAACCAAAAAAACTAGGACGAGATATCGAATTTGACAGCAACAACATTACAAAAAAGGTCCTCAAGAAATCTCCGGTTGACCATGTGCTAGCTTCTTTGACAGCATTAACATATTCTTTATCATCATCTAACAGCCCCCGTGCAAAACATGCATCTTTAAATGTTTGAAAAACCTGCCCATCAACTGTTTTTATATCTTCAAAACAGGTTGGTCCGTTAATATGATTCTAGTAAAATCCTTAGGTAATAACAATCACCAAGTGATGGTGGGACATAATGTATCCTCCCAATTGATCCATACGGATGCTTTCTTCGATTCCATTTGCGATTTTTAGCATTCCATACATAATATCCCGGAAACTGAACATACCTCAATGTCTTGGTAAATTCATCGACTTTATTACAATTCATCCACTCTGTAAACATTGTCATTTTCACAGTTGGATCAGTAACAATATCACACAAATTATCATGATCGTTATACACAATACTTTGACCATCTTCACAATGAAAAGGTAATACTTCAACAGCTGGATATCTATAATGTATATCATACATGAATATTCTCCAAGCAGCTTCACAAGCAGAGATATATCTACAATCAAGGTATGCTTTTATCTCATCTACAGCTACATTCTGTTCCGTATCATTCTTGGTGCTATTGGCTTGAAAAACAGAAGCAGTGACTCTATCAGGCCCCTTATTAATATATTTAAACAAATATTTGATAGAACCTGACTGGTTGCACCATTCAACGTTAACGTGGCACTGATACTTTCTAAGCAGGAGAGCATTGTAAGGAACTACAAATCTATTATCAAGTGTCACACCATTCTTTACTACTGTATTACTTGTTTGACGGCGAGACAGGATATCCTTCAGAATCAACACAAGTCTCATCTACATATTTTTTGGGAAACTTTTTAGAACATTTTTGCTGAACCATACATGGACAAAGTGGGTTGTCTGTACCACATGGTCCATGAATCATAAATTGCTTGACAAACTCATATAATTCAGGATCTCTTTCTTTATCTGGTATCTCAGCACTAATAACACAATCAATATCAGATGCATTTGGAAATTTGCTTTCAGCACCCAAGAACAAACATATGTGAGCATGCGGGAGACCACGCTTCTGAAATTCCACTGTATACATAACTGAAATTTTTGAACAGTGGGCTGTTAGATATATATAATTAGATGTTCAAAGTAAAAAATATAACTAAAGGATATCTGCTTGTATATCACCAAAGAATTTATGTTTCTTGAAATCTTTTATAAGATTATCCAATTTACACTTGAATAATCTAGAGATAATATCCGGTTTGTCTTCAGCATTAAGAGCTTTATCGTGCAAACACCTGTAAATCTCAGGCCAGTTTGGATTACAAGTCACCGTTATGAATAAATCGGGATATCCAATAGACTTGCAAATTGCCATAGCATCCAAGTACTTTTGCATCATATATCTAGAACCACCAGTAAATGATGAAGGTAAAAGTATAGGTTTACCACAACTTGAGGCATTATTCTCTCCACTTTCAACAGTAGCATTCAAGTTTTTAAGATTTTGCACTCTAAGTTTAGGTTGTTGTGTCCTTATATAATTCAACCTGGCAGATTCTGTAGGATCGTTTTCAGACCCAAACGAGTCGACCAGAAGAGTTTTTCTCAATACGAAAAGCGGAAACAGACGTATTGAGGTCAATTCAGCTAGAATATCACTTTAAACTGTCGTATTATTAATTTGAATGCAAATTACAGCGAGACGACACTTCGGCAGCACTTCGCTGCACAAACCAGAACAGTTACATCTAATCTCGCTTGAACACCTATATATAGTGTTATGATTCCGCTTGAAAGTAACATAGTGTCAGTTCAAATGAAATTAACCATGTTGATTTCGCTTGAAACTGCACAAGTCTCTTTCAAGCGAAATTACATCATTCAAGCGAAATAACTTGTTTTCTCAAACTACGTGCCCTGATCTAACATTCTACGCACAAGACTCGATACAAGACGAAGTCGACAGACGCATGCACCAACAGACTCCCCCTCGAATGTTGACGAGTCTTCAGTGTCGAGTCTTCACAATCTTCAATCTTTATAAGTCTTCGGGCTTCTCTTTGAAGTATCTTACTCTGTAAAGCATCCTCAAATCTTACTATCCTCTTCTCTTCACCAACATTGATAGTATCAGGATCAGAACCTGGCTCTTATCTCTCTTCATCAATCCATCTCTCCCTCGAATGTTGATCTTTCTTTCAGAATCGCAATCTGACTCTATACCTCTCTTGATCAGATCTCTTGATTCCTTAAGTTCATCAGCATCAGCAGTTCCAGGATCACAACCTGGTCTTCCTGCACACACTCTACTTCACAATAAATTGATGACCACTTGTAGATAAGAAAATAAAAAATGATTTTACAATTTTAAACTCTGATGAACCACTTGAAGAAATATATCATTTTCCAAAACTTTTCTCATTTAAACACAAACTCCCCCTCAATGATTGTCATCATGTTTAGCACTTGGAATTTTGAAAATCAGCTCTTCAACATCAGTTGTCGAAAATCTTTTTGTATTTTTCAAAATTTACGCTAAAACACTTGTAGGAACAGAAATGAAATGCAGTAAAGAAATATTTACAAACACTATTTTTATGAGTTTGTGTAAGAGAATCATATCAGTTTATGAGACAAATCACTAGCACCGTTAAGCTTTAAACATTTTAAGTTCTAAACGATTCACATAGATTGACGATATTGTTGTCCACTTAAACTCAATCTAAAAACTTTCGAAATGCTTACCGATACGTTAAGGTATATTAATTTTGCACTAAAATCTTATGGACCCCACGATCTTAGCATATCCCCTCATCATGCAATACACTAACTCAAGTAATGCCTTTAAACTTTTATCAACTGTGATATGTGCAAAAACAAAGCAGAATGTTTAAACATTAACAATCAGGTCGATCTTTCGATACGCAGAGAAAGTCCAATGTTTAAACAAAATAAGAAAAATAAAACAAGTTGAAATTGTTTAGGCTTTAACCACCAGGTCGATACTCACGTATACGCAGAGGTGATCCAAAGCTTAAACGAAACACCAAAGAAAATAAAGCAGAACGTTTAGGCACTAACATCCAGTTGATACTCACGTATACGCAGAGGATGTCCAATGCTTAAACAAAATAAAGAAATAAAACAAGTTTAAATCTTTGCAAAAGAAATACACAATCACAGTGACTTTTCAGCAAAGTTGTGAAAATTCACAAACTTAACCAGTTTTATGTCTTTCGACCATCAGCGATTACCGAGTAGGCACACAATCAAGAAGGACAAAACTAAGTACTATGCTTTCAATCATGTTTCCCACCAGACTTAGGCTTTTTGCTTTAAGTTTGTATCGTTATCGCAAATCTACTAGTCTAGCTGAGCCTATCGTCACATCTTTAGTGAGATCGCTTATTACATTTTAACTTTCCATTTCTTTAGCATGCTGTGATAGTCCACTGATGTACTATCATTTCCTCTTTTTCTTAACAAAACTCATTTTTTTATTTTTTCAATGTTTTTGACATTTTCAAATTTTCTATTTCTTACTCCCCCTAAAATTCAAAACCATTTAAAGAAAAATTTGACAAACTGATGTGAATTGCTTCAAATCTCCATCACTTGGCATAAACAATCAGAACTCCCCCTGACAACAAACTATTTTTCCATTGTGATTTCAAAACACTGAAGTTTGTTTTAATCAAATGGTTTTTCCGGAAAATTAGTTTTGTTGATTTTACCACTTGTAGTATTGGGGATCCATTCATCACTTTGTTTTTTTTTTTTTTTTTTTTTTTTTTCACAATCACTTATATGATCAGGTTCAATCAAGTTCAACTTAATGACCTTGATTAACCACTTGTAAGAACAGGAACCATTTGTAGGTTCTCATCAATTATTACTACTTATAAGTAAACTATGACAGATTTAAAATACCACATGTTGGACGAAATATCACAGTTGTGAATTTCTCAAGAAAGATGCCGATTCCTACTCTCCAATTACCAACCTGGGAGTTCCGGCAAGTCCAGAATTTTACTGTTCATAGTAAGTACCATCCCAGTCACAAACCAGGGATGATACTTTACCTTGCTTCTTTGTTTTCTTCTCGTAAAATTCCTTGACTCCCTTGACTTTCCTGTTAACCATTTTTCCAAAAATATGTTGCACTTTGGAATTAAAGACTTTTTCAACATCAAAATCTTTCTTTTCTGAGAAAAATTGATTTGAAATCTCAACTTTACCAATTTTCTTCTTAAAATTTTCAGCCCGAAGTGGTGGAAAATTCACATCATCCACAGTCGGCACTGATTTTTCACTTTTAATCTCAACTTGTGGCTCCTCTGACTTTGTGGAATCAAATTCATCGCCAGAAGATAACTCCTCTGATTTTGACGAATCAGAATCATTGCTAGACCCATCCTCTGATTTCTTAACAACCCATTTTTGGTTGTCAAGATGTGCCCTTTTCTTGTAAAATCTGTTTGAACATTCACCAATTTCAAAATTTGAATTCTTGAAAAGTTTAGTTCTCTCAATTGGTGATTCAAACTCAATCACTTTTTCTTTTAGTTTACGAGAAACTCCCTGTTTTGATTTTATTGCCTTGAAACAATTCTTGGCAATATGACCAACAGTGTTGCATTGGAAACAGATTCTCGTTTCTTTCATTTGATCAGCAAACTTTATCTCTTCTTGCTTCTTCTCAAGGAATTCTTTGTTAGATTGCTTCCAGAATGGGCTCTTTTGTTCATCTTCTGCACTTGTCCCTGAAACAAATACAGTTTTTGGTTTAAAAGTTTTATCATTTTTATAATTTTCTAGTGAAATAAAACCAACTCCTTTCTTTTTGAAATTACTGTTATGGTTTGGTTTCTTTTGAAAACCTGAACCAGAACTGTAACCCTTTTTCTTGTTTTCCCTCTGTTGAACTCTTGAGGTGTATTTTTTAGGTTTTTTAGTAAGATTTACATCTTTTATTTCAGAAATATTAATATCTGTTAGTTTGAAAACCTTGTTTATCAATTCAGTTTTGACACCTCTTATTGGAAATTCCTCATCAGAATATAATTTGTCAGAATCATTCAAAGTATAGGGCACTTTGAATGTTTCATCATTCAAATTAGATTTTGATAACAAGAATTCTTTATTGTAAACTCTTTTGCCCTGTTTGACTGTTGACTCTGACTTGTCAGACTTTGACTCTGAGTTTGACTCCAACTTTGACTCCTCTGTCTCATCATTATCCAACACCTGATCGACCACTTTCTTTGTTAACTCAGACTCATGATCAGTATCGGACGATGTGAAAGTGACATCAATGTTTTCTGGCAAATTTTCTGAAGACTCTGACTCCCACTGTAAATTGGTTGCCTTTTTTACTCTTTCTGAATTTGGATTTCTAGGAGAATATCCATTTTCAAGCGGGGGTGGACACTTGTTGTAACTGACACCTTGTTTCTTACCAGATGTCTTTTCTTTAGTATCCTTCTTCTTTTCTTTCTTCTTGTCAGGAGTCTTTTCTTCAGAAACTTTTTGTTCTTCAGTTACTTCATTGTCTTCAAAAGCCTTCATGCCTTCAACAGTTGGATAAATCCTGTCAATGACATAAGAGGTACGTGAGTAACTTTTCAACAAACGGTTTACTCTTTCTGTTTCAATTCTTTGAGTTTCCAATTTTTGTTCAAGCACAGCACACTTCTCAATGTAATTGTTGACGACTCTCTGCTTTGTCATGAAAGCTCCTTGAAGTGTCTTCATTGCTGTTGCATGTTCTTCACTTGATTGATTGTACTGATTCATGGCTTTGTTCAGAACATCATAAGACTCTTTCAGTCTATTCATGTTGTTCATCAACTCACTGTTTTTCTTTTTTATAATCTCACAGTTTTCACAAATCACTGGAACATTTTTTGCGTTAGCTTCAGCATCAACTTCGAACTTTGGAACTTCCTTTACCTTCTTCCTTATCACTGGAACATCTTCATCATCACTACTAACTGGTGTTTTGACCTTTTTCTTTTTCTTTTTAGCTTTTTCATCTTCACTATCACTTTCTGCCAACATTTTAAAATAATCTGCCATTCGTTTTGCATAATACTTGTCGCAACCCCCGATCCCTTATCTGTTCCGGGAACGGGCGGACGCGAACTCAGAGTTTGGTGGTATCAGGTTATTAAATCTTGCAGCGGAATTTACATCAGGACCGTAGTTAGGAAATGTTTATCAGAGTAAAACCACCATATTTGATATTAATCAACTCATGGGAAAAACCCAAGTTTCTTATTACAATTTATAGGGACAAACCCTATTTTATTTAATTTAAAACATCGTTTCTTAGATAACTTTTATAGCCACTTATTTTCCAAGCCGTCAGTGCTCTCGAGCTGGCTTTTTCCCAGTTGGCTTTCACATTGTGTTACCTGAAACATGTTTTAAAAATATTTTATCAGCGGAAAATACTGGTGAGTGAATCCCAGTTTAATCAAGAAACATTTTATTAATTAACACAGTATTGAGAGCGATCACATTGTTTATGTCTACACAATTACTCATTCAGTACTTGCCACTCGACCGGATCTATGGCTAAGGTCAAATTACCCATTGGCTAACTCGTTGTCCAATGGTAATGTACTGTCGTTCCCGACTTACTACTCGCAAGCAGTAATAAATTTTGTATACAAAACCCCATAATACCGGCAGTAATTGAAGAACTACAAAGACTCAATCACCGCATAATCATATTATAAAACAATTAAGGTTTTGTAAAATATTCCAAAAACATTAACAAAAAGAGGATAAACTCACTTTGCTATCTTAGGCTTCTCGTAAGGGTTTCCTGGATATAATCTATAATTTATACAAATGTACATCGGTTAGTATCATAACCCTTTGAAAATATTAATGATACCCTCCCCGAGACGGCATTCCAACAACTACGTCGGGCAGAACCACGACAGTTGTTACGGAACCCTAAATCAATCGGGCAGCGTAACTATTACGAAACTGGGGTTATAATACTTACAACGGAGCAGAACCTCGCTAATTAGGGGTATAATACCCAACTATTATGCTTATAACTTCAGAAATTCGAGATTGAGAACTGAGAATGAGCGACGGAAAACGAAAACTGATGCCTGCTATTTATATTGTTGAAATACGAGTCTCACGCGGCCCGCGTAAAACACAGGCCAGGGTTACGTGGCCCGCGTCAACCCTGGTCAACACTATAGCTTAGCCCGGTCACCAAGTAGACCCGACACGATGTCGACACGTGTCATCACCGGATGTCTCCGCATTTCATGATCTCTCACGGCCCGTGTTAACTATCTAGAACTCTTACGCGGCCCGCTTGAACTAAAGGATTTAACGATATCAGGTTTAGACCGTGATACCGCCCGCGTGAAAGGTTGGGGTGGGTCTACGCGGCCCGCCTCAACTCAATATTTTATGTTTTTAATTTATTTTATAAACTATAACTTATTTCGGGCTCGGTTTTCACATACGGGGTGTAATATAAGACATATTGGGACATTTTACAATATACTAGAGTGTCAGAATATTATGAGGGTGTTGGTTTTACCGAGGGTTGTTACATTCTCCCCACCTTGTTTTAGAACTCGTCCTCGAGATCTACTGGAACAAATGTGGATATTTTCTTTTCATTTCAGATTCAAGCTCCGATGTATACTCAGGTCCTCTTTTGGAGTCCCACTTCACTTTGACTAGAACTAGTCTTTTATGCTTGAGATTCTTGATTTTCCTGTCTTCAATCTGTAGAGGTCTTTCTACAAACCTGAGTTGTTCATTTACCTCTATATCCTTAAGAGGCACTATCAATGATTCATCAGCTAAACACTTTTTGAGATTTGATACATGAAACACATCATGTATTCCTGCCATTTCCTCTGGCAGTTGTAGCTGATAGGCTACTGGTCCTATTTTTCTAATAATCTCAAAAGGTCCAACATACCTGGGACTTAGCTTTCCCCGTTTGATGAATCTTACCACTCCTTTCCAAGGAGAGACTTTTAACAATACTTTATCTCCTACTTGAAACTCCAATGGCTTGCGTCGGTTATTGGCATAACTCTTTTGTCGATCACGTACTGCTTTCAGTCGTTCCTTGACTTGAATAATCTTGTCAGTTGTTTCTTGTACTATCTCAGGTCCAGATAGTTGCTTTTCCCCAATTTTTGCCCAACAGACTGGGGTTCGACACTTTCTTCCATAAAGTGCTTCGAATGGTGCAGCATTGATACTTGTGTGATAACTATTATTGTAAGAAAATTCTATTAAAGGTAAATGATCGTCCCAATTACCTCCGAAATCGTTTACACAAGCTCTAAGCATGTCCTCCATTGTTTGAATTGTCCTTTCGCTTTGTCCATCCGTTTGTGGATGATAAGTTGTGCTTAACTTTAACTTGGTTCCCATTGCCTTTTGGAAACTTGACCAAAAATGAGATGTAAATCGACTATCTCTATCAGAAACAATTGATAAAGGAATGCCATGTAAAGAAACAATTTCATTTACATACAATTTAGATAATTGTTCCATACTAATTGTTTCCTTCATTGGTAGAAAATGAGCTGACTTAGTTAGCCTATCTACAATCACCCAGATTGTATCATTTCCTTTCCTAGTTTTGGGTAATTTAGTAACAAAATCCATTGTTATCAATTCCCATTTCCACACCGGCATTTCTAATTGTTGTAACAAACCTGAGGGTTTCTGGTGTTCAGCTTTAACTTGTGAACAAGTTAAACATTTAGAAACATAGGCTGCTATGTCTTTCTTCATTCCTATCCACCAGAAATTTTTCCTTAAATCCTGGTACATTTTATCACTTCCTGGATGCATCGTATACTTAGACTTATGGGCTTCTTCTAATATACGATGACGTAGGTTTCCTAATTTAGGTATCCACATTCTATTTTCATGAAATCTCCAAATTCCATCTGTTCCTTGTTTTAATTCTTTCGACATACCTTTTAATTTTTCAGAATCATCCTTGATTACTGATTCTTGTGCTTCTCTTATCAGATCATTTAAATCTACTTGCAGATTTAATTTAAGAGAACGTACCCTTTTTGGCTTTTCATGATACTTTCGACTTAAAGCATCTGCTACTACATTTGCTTTTCCTTCATGATACTGGATATCACAATCATAGTCACTAAGAAATTCCATCCAGCGTCTTTGCCTCATATTCAACTCTTTTTGCTTGAAAATATACCTTAAACTCTTATGATCAGTGAATATGGTAAACTTACTACCATAAAGGTAATGTCTCCAAATCTTAAGAGCAAAAATTATAGCTCCTAACTCTAAATCATGTGTTGAATAATTCTTTTCATGATTCTTAAGTTATCTAGATGCGTAAGCTATAACCTTTTGTCGTTGCATCAATACACATCCATAACCTAATCTAGAAGCATCACAATAGACTACAAAGTCTTCAGTTCCTTCTGGTAATGCTAATATAGGTGTATGGGTTAATCTTTGCTTAAGAATTCTAAAGGCTTCTTCTTGTTTTACTCCCCATTCAAAGTTAACAGATTTACAAGTTAACTTAGTTAAAGGAATGGCTATTCTAGAGAAATCTTGAATAAATCTTCTATAATAACCGGCTAATCCTAAGAAACTTCTAACCTCAGTTGGTGACTCAGGGGTTTTCCATTTAGTAATTGCCTCGATTTTTGTTGGATCTACATGAATTCCTTCATGATTGACTAGGTGTCCAAGGAATTGTACCTGTTCTAACCAAAATTCGCACTTTGAAAATTTAGCATAAAGCTTTTCCTTTCTTAGTAAACTTAAAAGTGCGTGCAAATGTTTTGCATGATCCTCTTTACTCTTAGAGTAAATTAGAATATCATCTATAAATACAATTATGAATTTATCCAAATATGGCTTACATATTCGGTTCATTATGTCCATAAATGCAGCTGGGGCATTGGTTAAACCAAATGGCATGACAGTAAATTCATAATGACCATACCTTGTTCTAAAAGCGGTTTTAGGAATGTCCTCTTCCTGTACCTTTAATTGATGATATCCTGACCTTAAATCGATTTTAGAGAAAAATCGAGCTCCTTGTAGTTGATCAAACAGATCATCGATTCTCGGTAATGGGTACCGATTCTTAATCGTGACTTTGTTTAATTCACGGTAATCAATACACATACGCATTGATCCATCCTTCTTTTTAACAAACAATATCGGCGCTCCCCATGGCGACGAACTTGGTTGTATAAATCCTTTCTCCAACAATTCATTTAATCGTTTCTTTAATTCTTGCATTTCTGCAGGTGCCAAACGGTAAGGTGCTTTGGCAATTGGTGATGTTCCTGGTAGCAGGTGAATTCTGAATTCAACTTCTCTGTCTGGAGGTAGTCCTGGTAATTCTTCTGGAAAGACATCTGAAAACTGAGACACTACTGGAATGTTTTTTAGTTCTTTTCCTTTAGTGTTAGTGATTATAGAAATCAAATACACTATGGAACCTTTTCTTATATAACTTGCAGTTTTCATCACAGATATGAAGTTTGTGGATCTAGAGGGCTTATCTCCTTTAATTGTGATCGTTTTACCTTTTGGTGAATTTACTTGAATTAACTTTTGATCACATAAAATATTGGCTTTATTGGCTATTAACCAAGCCATTCCTAAAACAACATCGAATCCTACCAGATTCATGGGATATAGGTTTGCTATAAATTTCTGATTAAAAATTTATATGCTTGCTCCCAGCAAGATTTCAGAAATCTTAATAGTTTCTCCATTGGCTGTCTCTACTAGGCATTCTTGTGGTAGTTTAGTTAATGACTGATTTAGAATTTTGCAAAACGAAGTATTGATAAAACTTTGGTTTGCACCAGAGTCAAATAATACCTTAGCAAAAATATCATTAACTAAAAACGTACCAGCTATGACATCTAGGATCATTTTGGCTTCTTCTGCAGTCAGAACAAATGCTCTAACATTTTTGGCATTCTTGTTGTCTGTGGCTGGAGCTAATTTCGGACAATTAGGCTTGATGTGACCTTGTTCTCCGTAGTTGTAACATATTCGGATGTTCGCTTTCTTCCTGCAATTTTCTTCCTTGTGTTCCGATATTTTGCAAAAGTTACAGTATAAGGAGCATCTTCCTGAATGCTTTCTTTTGCAATGTTTACAGTAGGGTGAAGAGGTAGAACCTACATTTCTTCCACGGTTAGAATTTCCAGAACGAAATTCTTGAGTCAATTTCTGAGTTAGGTTCCTCCTTTGATCCTCTTCTCGGGTACGGACTAATTCATCAGTCAAGGTATTGGCTAGTTCTACAACTTCCTCTATAGTTTGAGGCCTAGCTGCCTTGACTACATGTCTTATCTCTCCAATTAATCCCCAAATATAACGGGAAATTAACACTGGTTCTGGTGAAGCAAGGGTTGGCACTATTCTAGCATATTCAAAGAATATTTTAGTGTATCCCTTACTATCCACACCAGTCATCCTAAGGTTCAGGAATTTGTTTGCTAGCTGTTCCTTTTCATTAGGAGGGTAGAATTTCCTTTCTACCTTGTCCTTAAATTCTTCCCATTCCATGTTATAGGTTCTATCACTTCCTTTTGTTTGGAGGATAGTGTTCCACCATTCTAGTGCTGCATTTTTAAACAGATTAGAAGCAAACAATATTTTATCTTCTTCAGCACACTTGCTTATCCTTAATACTGCCTCAGTTTTCTCTATCCAGCGTAGGGTTGCAATGGCCCCTTCACTGCCTGAGAATTCCATTGGTTTACAAGACCAGAATTCTTTATAAGAACAACCATAAGGCATGGTTCTTCTTCTTTTGGGAATAGGCAATTGAAGTACAGGTCCATTGTTCACGCTGTTTTCTGGTTCAACTGGTCGCTTACTGCTATGCTTACTTTTATTATCAGCATCTTTAACAGTTTGAAGAATAAATGGCATTGCATCTATAATTCCCTGTGCTACTATGTGTTGGATAGCACTATTATCCACTTGATTGTTATTGTTATTGATGCTTGGATTTTCATTAACCACGTTAATGTTACTCTGGTTATCATTATTCAGATTTCCTTCGTCGGCCATCTGGATTTTAAACATTTACCCCATATTAATATCACAACATAATATCTTAATATAGTAAATCACATGACACGCATTCTAGCCAAAAACGTCGATCATTGCGACTTGTACTCTATTTTCATATACTATGCGTCTATTACACACTAGTACAGAAATAAAGATTACAATACCAACAGAAAGAAAATTACACTAATAGTAATATGCATCCGTACACACATATTTTATTTTATTTTATTATATTTTATTATTATTACTACCGTTTCCTCCATTCTCACATTTACGGATATGGATTTATCCAAAATCCATATTGCGCTCATCGTATTTCCATACGAGACGCTCTCCCACCTGACGCATTCTCTCACTGTTTTCTAAAATTTCCTCCCCAAAAGTCCTAAGTTCTTGAACGTTTTCTGCACTCATTGGGGTTGCAGATTCTCGGACTGGGTTTGGAATCTGGGGTGCGGGTTCCTGATATGGGGGTGACAGTTCCTGAAATTGGTAAGGATCCTCTAAAATCTCCCTAATATAGTTATCATGGTAATAGGGATCTAAAGGGTCCATACCTGGATAGGCTTCTATGTTCTGTATGGGTGGATATTCCTGGATAGGGTAACGTTGCACAAAGTCCCTATTGTCGTCCCACCAGGGGTCGTAATTCGGGTCTAGGGGGTTTGGTGCAGGTATCCTAGGGATTTCTTCTGGATTAAAGTCATGCATCTCCACTTGGTTTTCAGGATTTTCTATCTCCATGGGTTGTTCTGGGTGTTGTGGTTGTGGGGCTACTACTTGTTCCAGACTTGGGTCAGCAGCAGTTGTAGCTAGGATATGGAAATTAGCTAGGCTTTTATTTAGCATATCTTGAGTATGGGAATCTGTTTCTCGCTTAATAGCTGCTAAGGCTCTCTGCTGTTGCAATTTTCGCATTCTTTTTCTACGAGAAAAAGCTTCCTTACTGAACCATCCTCGTTTCTTATGAGGGAATGGCTCTTCTGACTAAGCTCTAAAAGCAAACACTCCTTCTTCCTGATCAGCAGAATACCCAGAAAGGGCAGGCTGTGATGATGTACCTTCACTCCTAGGTGAATCAGATAACTGTCGATTCATGTCTGAGGTTTCTTGATCACTCATACTGTAAACTAACATATAGTCAAATAACACATAACAAATAAATACAGTTATGCATATATTTCTATAATTTATTTCCTAACACAAAATTTAGAATTTTAAGTGTCAGCAGAACACTTCTTTGGCTTAGACCAGTGGCTAGGCTCTGATACCACCTTCTGTCGCAACCCCCAATCCCTTATCTGTCCCGGGAACGGGCGGACGCGAACTCAGAGTTTGGTGGTATCAGGTTATTAAATCTTGCAGCGGAATTTACATCAGGACCGTAGTTAGGAAATGTTTATCAGAGTAAAACCACCATATTTGATATTAATCAACTCATGGGAAAAACCCAAGTTTCTTATTACAATTTATAGGGACAAACCCTATTTTATTTAATTTAAAACATTGTTTCTTAGATAACTTTTATAGCCACTTATTTTCCAAGCCGTCAGTGCTCTCGAGCTGGCTTTTTCCCAGTTGGCTTTCACATTGTGTTACCTGAAACATGTTTTAAAAATATTTTGTCAGCGGAAAATTCTGGTGAGTGAATCCCAGTTTAATCAAGAAACATTTTATTAATTAACACAGTATTGAGAGCGATCACATTGTTTATGTCTACACAATTACTCATTCAGTACTTGCCACTCGACCGGATCTATGGCTAAGGTCAAATTACCCATTGGCTAACTCGTTGTCCAATGGTAATGTACTGTCGTTCCCGACTTACTACTCGCAAGTAGTAATAAATTTTGTATACAAAACCCCATAATACCGGCAGTAATTGAAGAACTACAAAGACTCAATCACCGCATAATCATATTATAAAACAATTAAGGTTTTGTAAAATATTCCAAAAACATTAACAAAAAGAGGATAAACTCACTTTGCTATCTTAGGCTTCTCGTAAGGGTTTCCTGGATATAATCTATAATTTATACAAATGTACATCGGTTAGTATCATAACCCTTTGAAAATATTAATGATACCCTCCCCGAGACGGCATTCCAACAACTACGTCGGGCAGAACCACGACAGTTGTTACGGAACCCTAAATCAATCGGGCAGCGTAACTATTACGAAACTGGGGTTATAATACTTACAACGGAGCAGAACCTCGCTAATTAGGGGTATAATACCCAACTATTATGCTTATAACTTCAGAAATTCGAGATTGAGAACTGAGAATGAGCGACGGAAAACGAAAACTGATGCCTGCTATTTATATTGCTGAAATACGAGTCTCACGCGGCCCGCGTAAAACACAGGCCAGGGTTACGTGGCCCGCGTCAACCCTGGTCAACACTATAGCTTAGCCCGGTCACCAAGTAGACCCGACACGATGTCGACACGTGTCATCACCGGATGTCTCCGCGTTTCATGATCTCTCGCGGCCCACGTTAACTATCTAGAACTCTTACGCGGCCCGCTTGAACTAAGGATTCAACGATATCAGGTTTAGACCCTGATACCGCCCGCATGAAAGGTTGGGGTGGGTCTACGCGGCCCGCCTCAACTCAATATTTTATGTTTTTAATTTATTTTATAAACTCTAACTTATTTCGGGCTCGGTTTTCACATACGGGGTGTAATATAAGACATATTGGGACATTTTACAATATACTAGAGTGTCATAATATTATGAGGGTGTTGGTTTTACCGAGGGTTGTTACAATACTCTCTATCATCATCACTATCTTCTTCAATTCGAGCAACAAAAGCTTTGTGATGTGAAGTTTTGTTTGGATCATAATCATCCCAACTGAAACCTTCCCAATTAAAACCTTCGGGTAACTTTTCATCATCTTGATTTATCAAACATGCTTTGTTGTCATCTGAAATATATTTGTCCCAATTGAAATCTTTTGTTGGCTTTTGATCATCCTGATTCACCATACAAGCTCTCTTTGAAGATTCTTCAATCACTTTTCTTCCATGTGCTGCTTGTGGTTCTTGTTGTTGTTGAGCAACTTGATGATAAATGGCTTTCCGGTAGTAATCATTGTTGCTGTTGAACGGATTTTGAGCTCCACTTGCTTCGCGGTTTTTGCACTCCCTCTTGAAGTGTCCGTTTTCCCTGCAACGAAAACAAGTGACTTTAGATTTATCAAAACCTAAAGTAGAAACATTAGCTTCACGTAAGTCATCTCTTCCTGTGATCTGCTTAAATTTCTCAGCTCGTCTCAACACACTTGCCAAACACCACTTTATGTCCATTAACTCCATCTCTTCAGCATCTATTTGATCGTAATCCCCTTTTGTCAACATTGGATTCCCGATCCGACCTGCAACAAAACTTCCATAAGACTCCAACACAGTTCCTAACAAAGACGTGTGACTCTTAGCAACTTCTGCTGAATAATCCTCATCATTCTCAAGATTTAAAACAATGTTGCATTGTAGCTTTTTGCCAATTTTGGTTGTTGAAATGTTCGGATCAAATGACGGATATGATGAAAAACTTGTGTTGCTGCTTGATCCTTTTGATGAACTTTCAGATGAACTCTTTGCATTGAAAGCTGTCTCAATCTTTGGTGACATGTTGGTGGTTTTATCAATGACACCACCTTTGTAATAAAGACCAATGTCTTGTTCTCCATCAAAATCTTTTATTCTTAACACTTTTCTCTGTTCCATCTCCTGAGCCTCAATCTTTTCAATGAACTTGCTCAGTGTCAGATTGCTAAAACCTTTCTTGTTCCTCAACATCATGAGATATGTACCCCAAATCTCATATGGTAATGCATCAGCAAGTTTCTCAATCAACTCCTCATTATCTTTCTCGATGCTCAACCTCTTCATGTTAGCTAGCAAATTGCAGTATCTTTCAATGATTTGTTTAGTGCTCTCATTTTTCAACCCTCGAAACAGATCAAACTCTTTCTTTAAAAGTGACTTTTTGTTCTTAACCATCTCTTGGCTTCCATGAAACTTCGATTTTAAAGCTTTCCAAATCGAATAAGAAGTTCCATTGTGTTGCAATAAAACCAAGATATCTTCTTTCACAGCTTGTTGTAGTAAACTAAGCATCATTTTCTCATCTTTGTATTTCTTTCTATTTTCAGCACTTAAATCTTTAATTGCAATAATCTCTTCGTCATCATTCATCGGTCTAACGTATTTCGTCTCAACACATTCCCAAGCATCCAAATAATTTGCTTGTACCTAGTTCTCAAAACGTCCTTCCCAACCCTTATACTCCTCGATGTTCATGAGCTTAGGTGGTTTTTGCATAGTCCCCGTTTCATTTTCCAACATCGTGTTCTGTGCAAGAGTAATCGGGGTAACCGGGGTAGCGAATGCATTGTAGAATTCCTCTTCCATGTTTCGGTTAAAAGGTTTTTAGCGAGACGACACTTCGGCAGCACTTCGTTGCACAAACCGGAACAGTTACATCTAATTTCGCTTGAACACCTATATATAGTGTTATGATTCTGCTTGAAAGTAACATAGTGTCAGTTCAAACGAAATTAACTGTAACACCTCAAAAATTCACATCCTATAATGTATTGACACGTGTCATAAGCTTGAACGTGCGAATTAATATTCTAGAAGGACTAAAGTTGACAAACACGAAAAGTATGTGAATATACGGGTTCAAAATGTCAACAGTAAATAAATATACTTTACAGTAACCCTACATGATGCTCATACCTTCAAACGAATAAATCATGGATCATACGAAGCTAAATATGAAAGAAAGTAAGAGATTACAAACTACAGGGGTTAAATGTGTCAACATGTTTAAAGTATACCTCTGAGTGACCTTTTAGCAAACCCGAAGCTTTGTAACGGTTAATCATGCTCACTAGAATGCATGATATAAATTTCATAAAGTTTCGTCATCATATGAGAAAGTTATGATCAAATTTGTATACAAGGGGGTTAAAGCGTTAACGTTGAAAATTATGACCTTACGGGTAAACATGAAGTGACCGAGGACTTAACAGAGTGGGTATAAGTCTTGAAGCCCTTATAGGTAAATTTGGAAGGCCCATAATGCAAGAAACAAAGGTAAATTGACCTTTGGAAGGGCCAAGGGACAAGTTGCAAAAGCTAAAAACCTTTTAACCTGAAAACGAGGCTTAGGCGGGCCGCGTAAGAGTTGTTATGATCTTACGCGGGCCGCGTGCGACGGCCAGTATCAGAAAGACAGGCAGCAGCCTGTTATGCACTTGTAACCGACCTAAAACCGATTTTTCACATCTTTGGTTGACCCCTACATGCTTTTTAGACCTAGGAGACATGTGTGGATGATCCATGGCCATTGCTAGACTTGTTTGTCAAAGATCTAATGAGATTGAAGCACTATATAAAGGTCCATGAGTTGCAACTTTTGATCATACCTTCACCACTCAACTGATCATTTGTCGAGTCAAAGTTGATTAGAAAAAGTCAACAGAATGCTAATCTTTGATTTAACGCATAATTAACAATGTAGAAGGCGTGTAACCTATTTCTTCATTCATATAACTTGGTAATAAGTATAAGAACTGGTCTAAGCTTGTTTGATTCGACAATTTTCTGTTTAGACCCGGTTCGGAACCGAAAGTCGCAAAACTTTGACTTTTGCTTTGACTTCAGTTCTGACCCGTTTTAGTATGATTTGGAAATGCCTTAAAGTCCCATTAGGACCTGGTTACATGTTAGTATAACCCTCTGGGGTTGGTTCGTTGATTGCACGGTTCGTTTGCACGTTTCCGTTAATTGCCTAATGATTGACCATAATGCCCTTTTAACCATAGAACGAGAATTTTGAAAATGTGAAAGGACAATAATCTTTGTTACTGATTATTAAACATGTCCCTAAAATTTCACATCAATCGGAGGTCTAGATTAGGAGTTATGCTCAATGGCGTAATTAGAACGCTTTTATTAATTAAACGGCGTCATTAGCGTAAAGCCTATCTAAACCCAATGTTTGACACCAAACCTTTTACCCACTAGTGTAATATAATATTTTAGGATTTTTAAATATTTTTAATTATTTTTAACCTGCTCATAACCTAAGGTTATGGCATTATTTCGGTAAATACCGAATATACCCTTTTCGGTTATAAAATGAGTTCTACAAGGTATTTTGACGCCAATCCAATTGCTACTGATTTTAAATAATAAATGAAGTATTTTGAACATTATTATCTGACCTGAAAACTCAGATTCCTATTTTGACCCGTAAATCGCTTAAAACGACCTTATACGCGTATTAAACGCATAGTAAGGGTTTAAAACCATTTTGCCATATAAGACTTATCGCCAACTGTTATAATCTGTTAAAATAAGTTATTTGACTGATTAATTCAGACCCGAATCACAGGAGTTTAATTAATCCCTTTTATAATCTTTAAAATGACCAAAATACCCCTACGGGGCTTAAATTGAGATTAAACTCGTTTTGGGCATAATGGAAGGTATCCTACTGATATCACAACATATTTAAGGCATATTAACTTAGGAAACCTGTAAACGACTCTTTTGGTTACCCGTTACGCCTCTTGCGCGTTCGGTTCGGTTTATGTAACTAGTTTGCATAAACTAGCCGAAACGGGTCAAACCTTATCGTTTTTATCTCAAAATCCAGAATGTGTTTAGATTACCCATATAAGACAAGTCTTCAAACTTGTCGGCTCTAAATCACATTCTATTCCGGTCTTCGCTTAATCACGCGTTCGAACCGTATCATTCCTTAAAACTAATCGGTCTAAGCTTAAGCTTAACTAAAGACCGTTAGGATTCTAATAGGTTATTATAAACCTTTGTTCCAGAATAGGAGAACCGGTAAAAGCTACCCGTATTTGCTAATTGTGAATTATACTTGCAAAGGTAAATACTTTTAACTTATTTTCCCTTATACGGGCTTGGGGTACGGTATATAAAATACCGTTTGGTTGGGCATTCGACCTTAATCGATTGGTGGTTAAGTATTATCGAGATGACCCGTTTAAATTGTTTTGTTTGCTTAAAGCCTTTGGGAGGTTAATGACCATGTCCCGGATATCCTTGGCATCATTTTACGAAATGGCCACGACCTAAGCGCGGGGTGTAGGCGTACACCCGTCAGTGCAAAATAACTAATGTGGTGTGTCTATTGATCTTTAACCCGGCACGATCCGGGCTACTGAACGCATAAGGAACATGTAATTCTTTTACAAGTTTATATATTTAAATAATTATCCCAAGTTATAAAAGTTTGTGCCACGTGCATTCAAACCAATTTTATTTGTGACACCCCGTTGAAATGTTCTCACTTCCACTAGCTTGACAGTGACTGCCTTAACTTTCGGGACGAAAGTTCTTAAAACTTGGGGATAATGTGACACTTTGGGTTTTCCTGAGCAACCTCTTTGTTTAGCTTTATGTGTACATATACTATTAAATGAAGATTTGCGAGTTATCTTGAAGTATTACGTGATGCTTGTGTTAAACTATGTGTATGTAATATATATATATATATATATATATATATGTACGTATAAGTGAACCGAGATCATGAACCCGACTCGAGACCACTCGGTCTCGAGTGAACGACTGGGCCGGTTGGGCCGTACACCCCTAAAGCCCATTCGGAACCCATTAGAGTGTACCGACCTTAGAATGGGTATAAAACCCATGCCCAAGCCAACCTTCTCTCATTTTTTTTGATCATCCTCCCCACACTCTCCTACACACACACTCTCCCTCTCTCTCACTAAAACCCTAAACCCCAACACTCCTCCTCCTCTCGGATTCAAACGAAAAAGCATCAAAGGCCCTTGGATCGGTTCGTGTTCTTTACTTAAGGAATCCCTTTCATCAAACCTACACGCCTTCAAACTCGAAATCTCTAACCGGTTAGTGTTCCTCCTTTGTAGATGATGATGTATGTGTTTGATGAACATTACTCATGCCTAGTTTAAATGTTTTCATGCATGATATGAATGGCTTAGTGGCTGAAAATGATTAAATAGTAAGATGATTCTTTAATAATGATAAACATGTTTGAACAAAAATAGTGTACACATTTGAATGATAATATGAGGTTTTGCTCATATCCGTGTAGGGTAATAATGTGAAAAGGGGATAACTAGGATCTCGCATGATTAGAGTTAAACACTTGTTTGATAACATTGCCTATATGAGGATTAAACATGGATGATGAAATAGGTTGCATAAGATGAATGATAAAAACCCAAAAAGATGAACATATGATGAATATGTGTTGAATGTGTATGAATATTTGATGAACTGTTTGAATATTTAAAAAATTGTATGTTTGTGTAATTTAATTGGTTAGTACATGAAATCATGCACATGAAATTCTATTGGATAGTACGATCGGACAGGTTCTAGAAGGTCTTGGTCATCAGGTGTGCGAGTCGAGACCTCCTGTCTCGACTTGAGACCATCAAACTACAACTCGAGACCGCGTGATTTCGACTCGAGACCAGACAAAGCAGACATCAGGAACTTGAAATCAGCAAGGTCTCGACTCGAGATCTCATGATCCCGACTCGAGACCGGACTCGAGACCTCCGAGATTGCGACTCATACCGGCATTACTCGAGATCTCTTGGTTGCGACTCGAGACCTCCCTGTCTCGACTCGAGACCACCTTGTCTCGAGTGGGCTACTGGTCTTCATTATTGGGCCTTAGTGTATGGACTGTTCGTGTACGATTACTGATTGACTGGACTACGTGCTAATTGTTACTGTTTGACTGAATCATTATTAGAGCAGGCCCAATACCCGTCTATGTTTTGAATGCTATGTGTTAAATACGTGCACCATATATGTGACTACTTGTGTCCGAACCTGACCTATACTGGTAACCATATTAGGACGTGGTGACCAGCATACTTGACCAAGTAAACTGTCTACCGAGCAACCCAAGGTGAGTTCACACACTAAAAGCATGCGTCCCAGGGAGGGACACGTACAAACTGCCATCTTTAAAGATTACTTTCAATTAATATTTCCGGGGGAAAATGCAAACGGGTATTTTAAATTACTATCTCCGGGGGAGATACGTTTGGATATTATTTATAAATCACAACTAGCAAAACTAAACGAATCTCTATCATGTAAAGTCCCTGCTTATTGTACCGATTAATCGCCGGGGGCGAACGGGTTATTAGTTGATAGCGCTATTAGGTTTGACAACCTCACACCGTGACCGGGGGAGATCGGGCGTGAACTAGTAGACCTTGCATCTTGGTCAATGACGATAGACATTGACCTGGGGCACAAAAATCTTCTCGTCAACAGTTTCGGTAACATCAGTTTAGTAGCTTTCATATGGGGTAGCTCCCCATGACGTGATTATAAATGCTCTATCTAAACAACCTACGTTTTCGAAAAGTTAAAACTGGACACCTCGTGAACTCGCCAACATTTTTGTTGACACCCTACTGCATGCTTTGCAGGTACCCAGTAACTCAGGAGCTTGCGGCTTGAGGAAGTGTAGTGGTCGTCTAAGCCTGTGTGTTGGGTTCTAAATAACTTGAACTATGAACTTTGTTTAAACTGTTTTGCCTATGCTTCCGCGACTTACTTAAACTGTAATTTGAAGTTAAACTTTTGAACTTAAAACTATTATGTATTACTAACTATTATGGTTGGTGATCATTCTCACTATTTACTAATGTTCGGTGTAATTGGTGGCTGGATCCTGGTCAGTCTCGCCTCCAAGCGGTGGTACTCCGCATGTTGATTTTGGGGGTGTGACATTATTAAACTTTTCAAAATGAGTCGGTTGAATGTATTTACCAGTGTAAACTGACGTATTTTCCCAAAAAGATTAAGTGCAGGTACTACTCGTAATAGGCTGGATTTCTCCTTAGCATCAAAAGAGTCTCGCAAGCTTAAGATGCCTAAAGTCTGTTGAACTACTGTTTCCTAATTATTTTAATCCACCTGTGGATAAACTTTCGACCGTTGTGATACTTGATATTACAATATTTTATTCGGTTGAAATATATCTTTCTTTTGCTTCCGCTGTGCACATTTAAATATTGTGTTGTTTGACTGTTATGTTGCCAACCACGTCACGATACTCCCCCACCGGGCCCACCGGTCAAACGTGGAAATATCGGGGTGTGACATTAACCATGTTGATTTCGCTTGAAACTGCACAAGTCTCTTTCAAGCGAAATTACATCATTCAAGCGAAATAACTTGTTTTCTCAAACTACGTGCCCTGATCTAACATTCTACGTACAAGACTCGATACAAGACGAAGTCGACAGACGCATGCACCAACAGATTCTATCATCGTGTTTCCATCAACCAAAAACTGCTGAAATAGTTTTTTTGCATTAACTAACAATGAAAACTGATTCTGTCTATCTTGAATTTTGTAACAAAAGAATTCTCTAATTGTAAGATTGGTTCTAAGTACCTCATCATCAATCGCAATCCCTCTATGTTTAATACCAACTCTATAACCATCTTCCGCATATGGGAAAATAAGTGGATATTGCAAAGAAAGGTAAGAGGGATGAAGCTCATTAATTCTTTGAAGACCACCAGACTTCTTTCTAACAACAATGTCCCGTCTATCAAATGCTCCATCAAAATCACCATGTATTAACGCAACAATTTCTGATGTTGTTGGCAAATTGTGAAGTCTTCCATCCTTATCTCTTGTTCCAATAAGTAGGGGTGAGCAAAATCAGTTACCCGACCCGACCCGACCCGACCCGATACCCGAGAAGCATGTAAATAAATACCCGAAATAATACCCTATATGTAAAATCGGTTCCGGTTCTTTTATTAATCAGGTACATCGGTCTTCGGGTAAAAAACCGACCCGGATACTATGATATCAGCTTGACCCAAAATTCCAAAACTCCTAAATCAATTCAATTCCCACACACATCTACAAAGCTAAACATGGGGGAAAAAGAGCAAGTTAGACCATTGGCTCCAGCTGCTGTAGATCACCACCTGACCATACATTCTGTAGTGCACTCGAGTCTCGACATCCCTTCAAGCCGTTTGACAATGGAGAAGTGAATAAGTATCAGCATTCACTTTGATTTCAGCTTGAAACCTTTGAATCCTAGTTCCATTTCAGCAATTTAGCCGATTATTGGTGAGTTCCATTTCAATCCTAGTTCCATAACTGTTATTGGCTGAAACAAATTTTGTTGGTTAATGTTATTGCAAATGTTAAACTTTTTATCATCTAAACTGAAAAAATTATAGGAATTTGCAGTTTTTTGATGTTTTATAGTTGATGTTGTGTTTATGCTTCTATCTAAGGTCTAGTAACACTTATTAATACCTATGCACACCAAGTGTTCGATATAATGTCCGAGTGAAAAATTTGATGAAAAGATGAAACCAAAAGTTGTTTCATTGCTAAACATAGAATAAATAAACCTTGTAACCCAAAATTCATAACTTGAACATCAAAAAAAAAAAAAGTATTAAGAACTTCAAATGTAAGAAATCAAAACAAAATCCAACAAATCCAAAGCAAACGAACTGAAACCGATACTACTTTAAGAAGTTTAAGCCCTTTCTCGTTTTTCCGTATCCATCTCCAGTTATCCGTTAATCGACATCGATGTTCATGTGATCCGGTTCCACTTTATCATAAATTTCTACATGAAAAATATATATATATAATGATAAATACAACGTAAACAACAAACTAAGGATGTGTATTGGTGTATGTGAAAATTACCTTTTCCAATATCATCAAACTCTACCGAATCTTCGATGTAGATTTTCTTTTTAATTGATGCACAAATCCAATCCCTAGTACATATTAATGCCTCGACAATCAAAGTTGATAAAGAAGTTCGATAAGTGTCGATAACTCTTCCGCCTGTACTAAACGCCTCCTCAGAAGCAACACTAGATACCGAGATAGCCAATATGTCTATAGTGATAGGAAGAAAATCTAATTAACACTATCGTATTATTATAAGTAATATAAATAAACTACTAATTAGTAAATATACCTTTCGCCATTTTCGCTAATATAGGGTATTTTGAAGATGCAGCCTTTCACCAACCCAGAATATCAAATCCCTTGTAATGGGCCTCCTCTCCGTCGTCTAGGTACCTTTCAAGTTTTGACTTGGTTACATAAGATGTAGAACCGCCATCCGCTTTAAATTCTGCAAAAAAAATCACTCTCTCCTTGTGCTGATGGTTCAAAGTTCACCTGACTTCGTGAAACTTTATCTGAACCTTGTTTTTCACTGCTTGATGCATAATGCTCGTACAAAAGCTTCAATTCGTCCTTTATACTTGTAACTACAATTTTAACTCGTTTCTTCAAATTATCTTCTGTCTCTTCATCTTTTTTTTTCAGCCCTGAATATTCTCTCAAATCCAAACTGAATAACACGAACCTTTAACCTCGGATCTAAAATTGCAGCAAAATACAGAATGTAATTAAAGGATTTGCCAGTTGGTAGATTTCTCCAGTACTTGTCGAACTTCTGGTGCATCTTAGCACCCATAAGTTTACCTTCCAAGTCAGCTCCGTCTTTCATGTTCCTTAAATGCTTGTCTATATCCATAACCTCGCTAAAAAATAAATTAACGGTAACCGTTTTTGTAGCAGAAGCGTTGTCAGTTTTACGCTGAAACAAGTCTAACACCCTTGCCAATTGTCTCGCGTAGCACCAGTCACTAACTCTAGGAGCATCATCACCCAAATCATTTTTATAATTTGGGTCATCCAGATCATATCTGTTAAACGCCTTCTCAAATTTTTCTGCCTTGTCTAACATCTCCCAAGTCGAGTTCCATCTTGTAGCCACATCTATACCTATTAATGCTTTGCTTTCGATCTTTTCTGCCTTAACACATTTTTAAAAGTGTCTAATCGCTGAGGATACATTCTAATATAGCGAATTGCATCTCTGATACGATCTATGCATGTTGACCCATCACGTAAGCCGTCTTTCACAATCAGATTGATTATGTGTGCCATACATCGGATGTGCAAGTATCTCCCGTCGAACAAGAGGTTGTTTAACCTACTTTTTAGAAACTGTATGGCAACATCATTAGCTGACGCATTATCTAATGTAATGGTCAGCACATTTTCAATGTCTCATTCTTTTAAACATTGAATAAGGGACCTACCTATCTCGTCTCCCTAGTGGCTGAATATTTGCTTGAAGTTGATGATCCTTTTGTGTAACACCCAGTTGTCATCCATAAAATGAGCTGTAACACACATATAGTTAACCCGCTGAGTTGAAGTCCATGTGTCTGTGGTTAGACACACCCGTGTGCTATTCTTTGCAAAAAATGACTTCAACTTCCCCTTTTCCTCTAAGAATATTTCCCCTATATCTCTCGTAATCGTAAACCTGCTAGGCATCTTAAAATTCGGATTAAAACTTTCTATAACCCTTCTAAATCCCTGATGCTCAACGGTTGAAAACGGGACCTCGTTTATTAACACCATCTCTGCTTGCATCTTGCCCGTTGGTTTCCGTCCTCATCTTGATACTTCTCAAAATCAATCCAAACAGTAGATTTTCCCGATGTTTTAGAACCTGTCGTTTTCTTCGTTGTTGTGGTTTTAATTTTCTTTTTTGCAGTTTGTTTTTCGACATTTTGTGACTTCCTCTTCCCTCTTCCGTCCACGTGAGAATCGTCGCTTGACACATTCTCGATGTCGACATTTGATGAATCCATCTACAATTTATCATAAAACATAAAATCAATTACGTAATCATTAAAGGGGTTATTGTATCAAAGATTTCATTCAAATGGGTCACTTAGTTTAAATAGTTAGATGTCATTAGTTTACATACTAATCAACTGTCATCAAATTTAGTTATGAGGCTGTGATAAGTTAACTTGTAAGTTAAGTCTAGAAGATATATGATTATTGAACTCTAATATTTACAAAAATATGAGGCTGCTTAATGAATGACTTTTAAATTTGAATGAAAGTCGGAAAACTGGATAAAAAAAACTAACTAATGTTTAACAATTGGTTCTTAGACCCATGTTAATTGGCCAAATTATACACAATATCCGTTCTGATAATGATATTAGGTGACTAATCGCTGAATAATAATTAATCTGTTTACAGGAACTGGACTTGAAGCTGCTATTCATGCTGCATGTAGGAAGCAGAGTAGCAGGCTGTTCGCAGCCGAACCGACAGCTGCATGTTCGCAGCTGGTCTGCAGCATGTTCGCAGCGAAATAATACACGAATTAACATGCCTCAAAAGGGATACGAGTAGCAGCGAAATAATACACGAATTAACGTACCTTGACGGCTCGGCTGGACGATTTCTTTTGCTCAGTCAATCTGCAGGTGCTGTTTAATGTTTATAACTTTTCTGTATTCACGTTTTTTATGCAGCCCCACCCCCAACCTTTTATAGTTTTTTGTAAAATTGTGTTTAGGTTAATTTCAAAGATAATTGAATAAAAATAAATGATAATCCTATCTTTTAGTAGGTCGTAGGGATTGTATTTGTTTTAGAATAGGAATTAGGAAACCAATTTTTGCATGATATCTTTTATTTTCAAAAAAAAAATTCGTGAAAATCTTGCTGCTTGCATGGGTATAGGACAAATTTTGCATGAGTATATCTTTTATTTTCAAAGGGGGTATCAGAATATGCAATAGTTTTAATATATCTTTTATTTTCGAAAATTTTTCACTTGGTTTTATTATATCTTTTAAAAGCCTAATTATTATCACAATCAAAATTGTTATATACGGTTTAAGTTTTTTTTATTTATCACTTTATCCAATAGCATTATGTTATCTAATATCGATTCGTATTTAAATTTGTTATACGGTTTAATTTGTTACGAACTTCTTACTTTTTTTACTCGAAATTATCTAATATCGATTCGTCATTCGTATTTAAATTTGTTATACGATTTCAATGTTTTAAAATTAGGAAGGAAACAATTGAAATGCGATGTCACATAATTCAAAACTTAATCGAAATCGAATCAAATGTATTGAATTCAAGAACACAATAAAACAATATCAAACAAAAAATAAAGCCTTCGTCTTTGGATTCTTTTCCATCTTCAGCCATAACCGCACACGCTAATTGTCATTATGTTGGCTTGAACATGTACCAGGTCGTTCTCGACATCTTTTAATATATTTTAGCATTGCCACTTTTCCGTTTTTAACCTTGTCTGCATCGACAACCATCGCGCAGTGCTTGCATCTTGCCTTAGCATTACCATCCTCATCAACAAGCTTATCAAACTCGTCCCAAACATTAGTATTAACTGTATTTCGATTTCGAACCATCTATATATAAACAACAATATGACATGTGTATTAAATATAAACAACAAATTCATGGAATTAAAAATGATATGTGTATCCTCTATTGATTTAGGATTTGTATTGCTTACCTTGTCAAGGAACAACCCTAGCTTGATGAATGAAAAAGATGCAGCACAACAGATCGTCTAATACTGTTAATTGTTATGCATATGTTTATATAAGTTGTTAATAAGATTAGATATATAAAGTAAAAGTGTGCTGCATATATGTTTCATTCGGTATTGGGCCTAAGCCCAATGAATAACCTGCATGTTATTAGGAGATGTATAAAGTAAATCGGTTCCCATTTCCAGTTCGGGTTTTCAAGGAAAATCTACCCGGAACCGACCCGACCCAATTACACAATGAATAACAGAACCGACTAAGTAACCGACCTACCTAGGTTCGGGTCGGGTTAGGTACAATATCGGTTCGGTTCTCGGTTCTTTTAGGTCCGGACCTAAATTTACTCACCCCTACAAATAAGCTTCAAGCTTACATCTTGAAACTCATTTTCTTAAAAACAATCTCTTACCATTCTGAAGGACTGGACAAGAGGATTGCAAGAATCCAACATATCTTTAAGACCCTCTATGGTTGTACTATCAAGCTGGTTGTTTCTTGTAGTTTTGTATTCTATCTGAGAATTGTCATAAATATAAAATGTTAAAATTTACATTCATTTCAAATGATAATGAATGTAAATATACTGAAAAGTAAAATATATATTCATAAATGCCACAATTATCATAAAGAAATTACCTTACTGCTTTTTGACGATTTACAACTTCGTTTTGTGAATCATATATGTAAAGCTGGGAGAATTTAGGTTCTTCCCCATCGTCCGGAAGTAGACTACCCATTCGATGATAATTTTGACCTTGTAGTCTAAATACATAAGGACCTTTACCTCTTTCATAACTTTTGTCAACATTCCCACTAAGAGATGTGAAGGAAAACATCATGTTATATGCTCGAATATTATCCATGAAATTGCGAGACTGTGAGGTATGACTTTTATATAAATGACGTAGTAATAGAGGAGGTGTAGGCGGTCGTGGTAGCTAAACATCTCCATTTGAACAACAAAGAGAATAGGATGTTTTCTTACATTTTGGATTTCCCCTAAGCATTTCATCTTCCCATAACATTGCATCACATTTAGAACACACAAAGATGGCATCTTCATGATCAATATAATCTACAGACTTAGTAAATTTATAAGTCAACATAAGTTTTCTACATATTGAAAACTTAACAGGAATTTACATTCGTATCTTATACCTTTAGAAATTCCATGAATCTTCTTAACCACAGAATCTGGTAACATCTCATCACTCATTTGTAATTCAATTTTAGATATTCCACCTATATTGAAGCTTGTAAAATAAGATATATATAACAATTCATAAAACCTAAGATTAAACAAATATTTTATTTCATTAAATTTAAAACATACAATTTGTAATATCTGATAATGGAGTCCTCTCAACAAAATTGAATATTTGCTTAGTACTTCCAAAAGGAGTGTGATGGGCATTCCTTCTTTCGACATTGTTGGTTGAACCTTGTAAAATAGAACATATGTGGATTCCAAAAACATAACATATACATACATATTTCTTTTAAATTTTGTTTGCAAAACTGTAACACATACCACTTGAAGTATTTGAAAATGGAATCCTTTCAACAGAATCAGATGTTGATGCAGGATGACAACCTCTGTTGTTTCTCTTTTGTTGAAGAACATACTTCCTTTTTTCTCTTTCTTCAGCACACATTTGACGTTGAATTGCTTGAAGGTCAGCTTTATACCTACTTGAAATTGTGTTATCTGTATCCATATTTTAAAATACTTGAATGAAAAAGATTGTTGACAACTCGAGAAAAGAACTTTGAAAGTATTGTGAAAATTATTTGAAATTACCAAAAAATATCTGCAGTAAGTATACCTTTTACTTGTGTAGATGAGTGAAACAAATTACTACTAATATTTGGAGTAGCATAAGCAGGAAGATGATACACATTCCTTCTCTCAACATTGGTGGTTGAAACTTGTAAAATAGAACATATGTAAGGATTCCAAAAACATAACATATACATACATATTTCTTTTAAATTTTGTTTGTAAAACTATAACACATACCACTTGAAGTATTTGAAAATGGAATCCTTTCAACAGAATCAGATGTTGATGCAGGATGACAACCTCTGTTGTTTCTCTTTTGTTGAAGAACATACTTCCTTTTTTTCTCTTTCTTCAGCACAGCTTTGACGTTGACTTGCTTGAAGGTCAACTTCATACTTACTTGAAATTGGGATATCTGTATCCATAATTTAAAATACTTGAATAAAGAAGATTGTTGACAACTCAAGGAAAGAACTTTAAACATATTGTGAAAATTTTTTGAAATTACCAAAAAATATCTGCAGTAAGTATACCTTTTACTTCTGTAGATGAGTGAAACAACTTACTGCTAATATTTAGAATAGCATAAGCAGGAAGATGATACACATTCCTTCTCTCAACATTGGTTGTTGAAACTTGTAAAATACGAAACATGTGTAAGGATTCCCAAAATATAACATATAAATATATATTTCTTGTAAAATTTTGTTTACAAACCTATAAGACATACCACTTCGAGTGTTTAATAATGGAATCCTTTTAACAGAATCGGATGTCGATGTACGATGAAAACCACTCTTCTTTCGCTTTTGTCGCAGAACACGCTTCCTTTTTTTCCTTGCTTCAGCACAGACTTGACTTTGACTTGGTTGAAAGAACAGTTCATACTTACTTGAAATTCTATTATTTGTAGCCATAATTTCAAATATCTAAATGAAGAAGATTGTTGAGCACTCAAGAAAAAGACTTTCAAAGTATTTTGAAAATGGTTTGAATTATTTGAAAATGATTTGAATTATTTGAAAAAGAAAGCTATATTATTAGGGGGTAAAATGTAAGTTCCTTATCTCAATGGCGGTAAAATGTAATTTATTATTCCAATGGCGGTTTACCTTTTTACATAGAGGCAGATAGAAACATACTTTACCTTTTTAACGACTCTCCAAATCCCCTTTACAAAATTGTTTGTCTGATCTCATAAAAAGTGCTTCAAGTTTTAATCACCGACGTCCATTTCAATATTGAATCACTCCACTTGAATTCTTCTTACTTTTGACATCATCAACAACTTCGATCAAGGTATAATAATATTTATTAAAATTTGTATATACATTAGTTTCATTTATACATGATTAACAACTGTTATGAAGACTGTTCTCAATGTATTGCATGTTTTAGATGATATATCAATTTAATTTTACAAGCTTTTTTATTTTTTATAATGTTTCCGATTTGAAGTTTTGTTTGATATGGTGTTACATTTGGACTCTTGAAAGCAATCAATAAGGTATATTTTGTTGGTTTTCTTACTTGATATTAAAGAATATGATTAAATGACAAATCTTTTATTTATAGACTTGCAAAAAAAAAAGTTATTGACAGTGGTACTCGATTCTACAGTTTTTAGAGGAATCTTTATTTATTGTTATACTCTAGATAAATCGATAAATATTAAATGCGTTATCTGAATGACATAGATATGTTAAACATTGTTGGTTCACATTTGTTATCACAGTCTTTATAAATAATGAAGTATCTGATAAAATACATTGTCTCATTTTTTCTTTGATTTTTAACCAGAAACATCATATCTTGGAAGATGTCTTTTTATAAATATTTTGATTCTCTTAATTCCAAAATCTTGGTAAGATTATTACATTAAAACCATTTTCTACAGTTTTATTGTTAACAATTAATTCACATATAACACTTGCCAATAATTAAATACTTGAACTCAACAGATAATACCACAAAACTTTGCAAACAATCATTTACTCAAAGAAGTTCCTGGTAACGTTGGCGTTATAGAGTGTGTAAACGGTATGAAATGGGATTACCGATTCTCAAAACACAATGGAACTTTTGCTCTAAAAGAAGGATGGTCCTCAGTTGTCTCTGACCTTTCATTGAAAGAAGGATGTCTGTTGGTATTTAAAAAAACTGCACCATATACATATCTGCTGACACCTTTTGAAAAAGTTCATCATTATCCAACAAAACTCCCAATGATTTCTATGTTCACATCAATATCATTTGAGAGGAAGTTTGGATGTATGGATTCATTCTCCCATAGTTTTACTGATATTTGTAAGGACGTGTTGGTAAGTTTTGGTATTTTAATCCAATACTTAAATGTTACTATAGTAATTAGTGATATAGTTGTTAATTTTACTGCACCTTTGTTGATTTCATAATTTATACGTTTTTGTTCAGCTAATACCCAAGGAGTTAGTCAAGGTCAGTATTGGAGTTGGTAAACTTAAAGAGACATTTAAGATCTATGTGAATCGGTGGGACTTTTTTGATGTACTACTTCAACGTGATCCTCTTCAGAATTGTTACTTTATAACCGATGGATGGGAAAAGGTTGTACACTATATGGGTATGCAAACAGGAATTGTACTTGTTTTAAGATACGTAGCGGATTACATCTTTCTGCTTACTGCCTTTGATTTGAATGGATGTGAGATTGTTGCACCAAAATCCAATGACAGTCCGATAGACGATACTTCCTCACCCAATTTAGAAGTTCCTCAAATTACCGAGGATCTGCATCACCAGTCGGATGTTGAAGAATCCAATGACACAAATTCTGATAGTGATTATGTTGTATCGAATGAATCATCAGATGATATTGACGACGCAGATTTTGATGCCGCGGTCTCAGATTATGAAGCTGATCCTGATGTATACCCCTTACAAATCGTATGGTACTGCAACAAACATTTTGTAAGTTTATTCTGTTAATATATTATTCCTCATTCTTTGGATGTTAAATGTTTGTTACAATTAAGCTGTTTTTTTTTGTTACTTTACTTAAATACATTATGTATTTCTTATTAATTATTGGTATTTTAGCGTCTTTATCAAGGATTCATAGAATATTGAAGATGATAGTTGAAAATCTGAATGGAGTTGATACTGTAATTGACTTTCGAAGGGAGAAGCATGGCAAGGGATTTAGATACACGGCTTGTCAATTCACCAAGAAGTTCACGAAGCCCAATGGTATCTACAGAAATATGAAATGCAAATTTGTCTACTCTGAAGAAAAAGCCAAGCTGATCTTAAAGAAAGTCTACAGATAGTTGTGGTTGTTGGTATTATCTCATTTGAGATAAATTATGGGATGGTGATGTATCAAACTTCTATATTTTGAAAACTTACGACTTACGAATATTTAAATTATAATCATGTATGCTTATCTTGTTATTTATATTAACTTAAACCTTTGTTGTACATTCTCCATATATTTTATTTGGCTATTCATGATACATTACAACTTCAATTATACTCTGCTGATAAACACAAAGACTGTTATAGCAAATAACCTCTGCTGATAAACACAACCTCTGCTACTGAATATGAATACAAAAGCATCATAAAGCTAACATCTGCTGTTACTTAAAAGGCTTTTCTTAAAAGGCTTCAACAAATTTATAGGCAGTCATCGACACTTAAAAGGCTTCAACAAATTTATGGGTGATCATTGTCATAACCTCTCTGATACAAACCTCTGACTACAAACAAATTTATGCACTCAACCTCTATTCAGATAAAGTCTGCTGATAAACACAAAGACTGTTATAGCAAATAACCTCTGCTGATAAAACAACCTCTGCTGATAAATACAAAGACTATTATAGCAAATAACCTCTGCTAATAAAACAACCTCTACTGATAAACACAAAGACTGTTATAGCAAATAACCTCTGCTGATAAAACAACCTCTGCTTCTGAATATGAATACAAAAGCATCATATAGCACACATCTGCTGTTGAAACAAAGGTCTGCCAAACATAACATCTGCTGATCATTCCACAGTATAGATTGCTAACATCTGCTGTGACTTAACAGATGATGCAGTTCAACAGAGGATTTCAAACATCTGTTTACACACGCCTCATGATGAACATCTGCTGATAAACACCGACACGGTTCAAGCAAAGGTCTACCAAAGAGAACCTCTGCTATGGACTAACAGATGATGCAGTTCAACATAGAATGTTTAACAGCAGTGCTGAACCTCTGCTATGGACTAACAGATGATCCAGTCAATCATGGAAGCAACATAATTTTCATCATAGACACTGAAGTATCATAAAACTATGAACGAATATACCCAATCCAAAATTGTTAGACATTTTCATAAATCTAACAACCATCATCGAAGCTGTAACAAAATCTAAACACTGATACACTAAACACTATTACATAAGAAAAACTGATACATAACTACTGATGTTGAATCCGCTGCAGATACTGAACCACTACTGATACTGAGCAGTGGTTTTCCTTTGGTTGATCAGGCCTTAGGTACATAAGTGCCTGTCTTTAAGAGCTTTGTCTTCAACAGTGGATAGATCTAATCAGTCTTTAAGTCCATCAGTCTTTATTGCGAGCAGTGGTTAGTTATAACAGTCCTTGGCTTTAGGATCAGCTGTTATAACATAATTTTCATCATAGACACTGAAGTATCATAGAACTATGAACGAATATAACCAATCCGAAATTGTTAGACATTTTCATAAATCTAACAACCATCATCGAAGCTGTAACAAAATCTAAACACCGATACACTAAACACTGTTACATAAGAAAAACTGATACATAACTACTGATGTTGAATCCGCTGCAGACACTGAACCACCGCTGATACTGAGCAGTGGTTTTCCTTTGTTTGATCAGGCCTTAGGTACATAAGTGCCTGTCTTTAAGAGCTTTGTCTTCAACAGTGGATAGGTCTAATCAGTCTTTAAGTCCATCAGTCTTTATTGCGAGCAGTGGTTAGTTATAACAGTCCTTGGCTTTAGGATCAGCTGTTATAACCACTCAATAACCCTTTGAGAGGCAGCAAGTGTCCGTCTATTCAATTGAGAGGAATAATTACATTACATCCCTGTTGAAAATCAGAATCAATAAATTTAGGGAAAATGAGTTTGAAAGATGATAACCCAACAGTAGAGGATCTCATTCGACAGCTCCGATAAATTCAATGGTATTCTCAAATAATGCTTCATAGAGATTTGAGAATAACCTTGAATTTATAAAAGATGTAGAATGAGATCCTCAACTGTTGGGTTATCATCTTTCAACCCCATTCTCCATAAATTTATCAATTCTGTTTTTCAGACCTCCCAAAGTCCCATATCCGCCTGCAAAGAAATCGAGACAGCTTGAAGCATAACCTGGACTTGCTGTCATTCCACCAGTTGAGTATTTAATCCCAATATACCAACTGAAAATCAATCTACTCGTAATCACATGGTACACCAATGCAAGCATCTGAATAAACAATAACAAGTCAAAGAAAAAAAATCAAAAGCTACAAACATATTTTTAAACACATATACATCTATTTTTAAACACAAAGAGACATTACCTCTTCATCAATAAAGTTGAGATCCATTTTATAACCTTGATTACATTCGGAAGCTTGGCCAACGAACTCAAGACTTCAACACCAAATAACAAATCCAGCAAGATCTACCTGAAGAACATTTAGCATACAAACCTTCAGTTTGTGATAAAAAGAAAAAATAAAAAAATATCTATTTTTAAACTACCGTTGGTCTGCATAATATTCAAATCGATATTAAACATGATGAATAAATAGACATCACCAGCTTTTCTTATGTCATTGGGATCTCTCCTTTTACTTTCATATCAAAATCAATCTACTCGTAATCACATGGTACACCAATGCAAGCATCTGAATAAACAATAACAAATCAAAGACAAAATCAAAAGCTACAAACATATCAATCAAATTTCATACATTCATGAAAGAAATTAGGTCACGAATTCTTACCAGATTTAGCGAGAGAAGAATCGATGGAAACATTGGAGAAGATGACGATTTGAAGAAACTTCAATCTGTCAACCATGTAACAAAGCTCAAGAAACCACGAAGAAGAAGAAGAACTGATTACAAAGTGTATTAACAATTACCAAAAAAATAACAATTACCTGATTTATTTTAAACACATATACATCTATTTTTAAACACAAAGATACATTACCTCTTCATCAATAAAGTTGAGATCCATTTTATAACCTTGATCACATTCGGAAGCTCGGCCAACGAACACCAAATAACAAATCCAGCAAGATCTACCTGAAGAACATTTAGCATATAAACCTTCAGTTTGTGATAAAAAGAAAAAATCAAAAAATATCTATTTTTAAACTACCGTTGGTCTGCATAATATTCAACTCGATGTTAAATGCAACGCCTCTGTCGTCTTCATCCTCTTCTTTGTATCTACAGTTTTAGAGATAGAGAGTTGAGAGACAGTAGATAGAGAGATTGAAATGGGTTTTTGAAATTATGATCGAGTTTGGATTTGGGTTTGAATTTATATTGAAGCTCTGATGACATTAAATGCAAATTACATATCCCTAGAAAGTTTTAAATTTCAAATTACCCTCCCATTTTAACGAAACGTCAGTGGTTTGAATTTTAAATGAACATCAGTGGTTTCTTAATTGAATGTGGGCTAGACCTTTGAAATTGAAAAGTGGGGCAGCGGTTTGGATGGCAGATCTTTGAATTATGATGTCACTATGCTCCCTCTTTGGCTGCCACCTCATCGGGGATGACATAAGAAAAGCCTTGTTGGACATGCTCTCCTGCTGACACATCAGCTTTTCTTATGTCACTGGGATTTCTCTTTTTATAGAAAGTATAGATAGATTTGTATAAAAGCGGGTCGTTCGGGTTGGACCCGACCAGCCCAGAAAAGGATTAATTTTTACTTACATTTTAAAAAATATGAATATTTTTAAGCTAAATATAGATGTAAAACTATACTTTTATTAAACAATTTTAAATATGTTTCTAATGCCGTTTGAGTACCCTTTCAACGTATTTTCACTATAGTTAAATCCTGTAGATAAGACTTTTTTTTGCCAATTAATATAAATAGGGCTGTAAATGAACCGAATGTTCAGCGAACAATTCGTGAACCGTTTGGCGGGAATTGAAGTTCGATTAGTTAAATGAACGAACATGAACAGAGGTCTCGTTCGTTCAATTGTGTTCGTGAACATTCGGTAAGATGTTCGTGAACATTCGTTCGTTTGTGTTCGTTTATGTTCGTATGTTTGTGTTTTAATTAAAGATTTTTGTACTTTCATATATTTTATCTATACTTTTTATATTATTAAACTTTTATTTATTTTATTACCCTAACAATTAAACTAGGAAACCCTCTTTCACATTGCTTATACATCATTTCTCTTTCCCTTCTCATTATTACATCGGCGAATACGATTGACCTCCGTTCCACAATAAGGGATTCAAGTTCCAGTGCTACTCTCTGGGCCATCTACCTTTATCCTTCGTCGCGTTCGCCAAATTTATTTGTGTTCGTGAACCGTTCGCGAACACGCTTATTTCCTTAATGAACGAACACGAACATAACATCTCGTTCGGTAAGTGTGCATGAACCGTTCGTGAACATATTTATTTCCTTAACGAGCGAACACGAACAAGGACTTGTTCGTAGGGCTGTAAACGAACCGAACGTTCAGCGAACAGTTCGTGAACCGTTCGGCGGGAAGTTCGTTTATGTTCGTTCGTTTAATAAACGAACGAACATGAACAAGAAATTTCGTTCGATTAGTTAAATGAACGAACATGAACAAAAGTCTCGTTCGTTCGATTGTGTTCGTGAACGTTCGGTAAGGTGTTCGTGAACATTCGTTGATTTGTATTCGTTTATATTCGTATGTTTGTGTTTTAATTGAAGAACTTTGTACTTTCTTACATTTTATTTGTACTTTTTATATTATTAAACTTTTATTTATTTTATTACCGTAACAATTAAACTAGGAAACCCACTTTCACCTTGTTTATGCATAATTTCCCTTTCATTTCTCATTATTTACATCGGTGAATACGATAGACCTCCGTTCCACAATAAGGGATTCAAGTTCGAGTCCTACTCTCTGGGCCATCTATCTTTATCCTTCGTTGCGCTCGCCAAATTTATCTGTGTTCGTGAACCGTTCGCAAACACACTCATTTTCTTAATGAACGAACACGAACATAAAATCTCGTTCGGTAAGTGTTCATGAATCGTTCGTGAACAGATTTATTTCCTTAACGAACGGACACGAACAAGGCCTTGTTCGCGTTCGTTCGGTTCGTTTACAGCCCTACTTGTTCGTGTTTGTTCGGTTCATTTACAGCCCTAAATATAAAGATAATAAGTTTTTATTTTTGTTTGGTTCCTTTTTCGCCCATGTAGTCTAATGTTTGTAAATAAATAAGATTTATTAATATTAAAAACAAATATAATAATAAATGTAAACTGTTTGTTACCATCAATTTTCAACGTATACAATTCCCATGGCGGGAATAGTTCTTCACAGCGATTGGCTGAAATGGCGGCCGGCCCTACCCTATTGGACCAACCAGTTTATTATTTTATACACGTTTTAAAATTACATTTTTGCCCTGAAATAGTGTTTCTCTGCCACTGGTTCAAATCGGCGGCGAGCAATACCCATTAGAACAACCAGTTTATTATTTTATACCCACTTTAAATTTACGGTTTTGCCCCCCCCCCCCCCCCCCCCCGGTTAAAAAATGCGGTTTTGCCCCAACTTCAAAATACATTTACCCTTTTGCCCCGAGCTAAAAAATACGATTTCGCCCTCCGTAAAAAAATACGCTTTTACCCTCAGCCAAAATTACGATTTCGCCCCAGTTCAAAATAAAAATTTGTTTTTCCCCCTGGCTCAAAATTACGATTTTATACCAGTTTATTATTTTATACGAACTTTAAAATTACGGTTTTGACCCCAGTTTAAAATTACGTCTTTGCCCCCAGTTCAAAATATAATTTTGCTTTTGCCCCCAGCTAAAATTTACGATTCCCCCCCGGTTGAAAATTACGATATCACCCTCAATTCAAAACGCCGTTTTTGCCCCCAGTGCAAAATAAAAATATTGTTTTCCCCTAGCTAAAAGGTACGATTTTACTAAAAAAAATATGACTTTGCTCACAGCTAAAAATTGTGTTAAGGAGCTGCCTAACACTCGCTCATTAGTCATTACAAATTACTATTTTGCCATGAGCTCAAAATTGCGATCTTGTCATCGTTTTACTTTTTCTTTCTAGCAAAACTATAATATTGTTTTTTTTATTGGTTGAGAATTATTCGGTTATCGCCCCGCAACGCGGACGGGGCATCACCTAGTTTCCAACAAACTGAAATGTTTGTAGATAAATAAGATTTATTTAACCTTTTGCTGTTAAAAAAAAAAAAGATTTATTACTATTTTTTTTTTGTATATTAACATTTCATTCCAATCACCAGAGAAAATTACATAAGGATAACAGGTAGACAAGCAACAAACTGCGCCGTCATCCCCTTCTAAATAAAAAACTCTAATCTACTAAAAACAAAGACTCTTCCCCTGAGGGTTGAAAAGTTGCTGTAAACTGTTTGTTACCATCAATTTCCAACAAATCGAAAGTCAAATGATACGCCGAATGTAAAAGTTAAATATCAAATATTAAACTGTATAGATATAATAATAAAATATTAAATTTAGAGTTTTTTAAAGGAATTATTGAGTTTTATGGGGTGTGGATTGGTCAAAAGGTGATGGCGTATGAAGAATGATTTAGAGTCATGAATAGTGAGATCGACGTAAAGGTTAAATAATGCATGTTTATAAGATAATCAAATAATGATGGTGTATCAAATAAAGGATATGTTTATAATATTACCATTATTATATGCAGTGGCGGAACTAGACCTTCAACTCAGGGGTATCCCAAAATTTTTTAGGGGTGTTCTCGTACTTGTTCAGGGGTGTCCTGTGTATAAAAATCGGAAAAAAAGGGGTGTCCTGTGTATAAAAATCGGAAAAAAAATTTTTTTTTACACTACTGGTCAAAACTTGAACCGTAGCCCGGGCTACGCCCGTTAAGCCTACAGGTCCGCCCCTGATTATATGCAAAATAGTTATATGAATATTGAATAGCCTCACTTAAGCATTTCTTTAATCATTTATGGAATCACTCACACTTGTGTTTAGATTGTTAAATTCAAAGCTTATTATTATTGCTATCATTTGTAGATTAGTGGGCATGCATTTCCCTTGTTGATAATGCATATAGGGTCACCTTTAAATAAGAACCGCATGTTTGTTAAGAATTACGTGAAACTTTAAGCATTGTACATATTTTTCAATTGTGTTCGAAAAATAGAAAGCGTTTTGTAGTGAGCAACTGAGCATAGGGAACACTTACTGAGACGACAAGTGTCCACGCATCTTAACTATGGTGAAAATATTTTCGTGATTTTAATTATACGACTTATTTGTAGTAATCACGGAGTATAATGGTTCTAAATATTTAATGGTTTTCATTTAAACATCGTATATATGTATGTATATATGTGACAATGTTTAATTTACAACCATTAAATGATTAAGAACAAAAAAACTTATTTCTCAGCCTTTGAATAATATTTTAATAAGGTTAGATCACTTGCGCCTACAATATTTTTCTAATCGGATTATACAATTGTGTAAATACATAACTCTTAGTTCCATGCACATGTCTCACACACATGTATATATGATTTATATTTTGTTTTATACACATGTGCATTCATCTCTGTCTTGTTTTATGCATACTTAACATGCCATGTGTATAGTTTTTCTATTGATGCACAATGTAACGTTACTTGCTCAAAATGTTTTTATTGCAAGTACATTTGAGATTTTTTTACTGTCCATTTGATGTGTTTTAGGTTGTTTTGACCTTCATCCACATGTGTACATCATATTATAAAAATGTTTTTGGATATATAGTGCATACCGTACTTTTATGTACGCATAATGCACACATGTTTTATATTGTGTATATGTGCTAAATACTTTTGTAGGTCAACTATGACCGTAATCCAACATATTATACTTTGTAGTAAATTAAGTGGATGGTCCTATGGTGAGTCAAAATTTCAATTTTCATAGTAACTATTAACTTCTTGGAAATTACATATTTGATCACAATTGTTTGCTTAGTTGTCATTGTAACATCCCGAAAATATAAAGCTTTATATTAGAATTATAAAGTGTAAAATAAACAAGAATAAGCTAACTAGGATAAGTAACCCAGTTAGTTAGGAGTCTTGTAGTAACACACGAATGAATAGAAAAGCCTAAATTATAAACTAAATGAAAGTTGAGGGGCTTATGTGTAGAACTTGAAACTTAATTAAATTGAAACAAAAATTAAAACACACCAAACACCCACTTTGGGATGTCTGGTCGATCAAGAAGCAGGGGGGGGGGGGGCGACAAGAGGTTCTCACCCAACCCTAATCCTCACAAAAACCACAAATTGAAGGCATAAATCAAGTCCAAATCGATTTTCAAGCACAAATTAAAGATCACCTAGTTGAGGGGATCATAAGGTATGTAAAATCTTGATGTTTTGATTCATCTCAAGTTCTAGGTTAATTATGAAAAATCGAAATTTAGCTTGATTGTGTCTTGCATAAATGTAATTAGAAGAGATATGGTGTCTAGGGATGAAACCTAGGTGAAATCTTGTTAAAAGATTGCATGATAATTATAGAGTTTATAACCACCATTGTAGGTGATTAATGAACTTGAAGAAAACTTGATAAGCTCTAGAATTATGATCTTGTTCTAACATAAATCTGAATTTAAGAATAAATTTCAGAAATATTGATGTTAAGACATGTGTAGAATTGACTAATTGAAGTTAGTTTAGATGATAATTACAAGTCATGAACTTGGTTTTGTTTATATAAAAATCTGACCCGCTAGGTGTTTGATGGAACGCCTAAGTGAGGGTTAAAATGTTAAAAGTTGGGTAAAAACGCAGATTTGATCATTGTAGAGAATTATGCGTTAAAGCTTATGAAAGAGTTCTAAACTTATTGTGAATTGAACTCTTTAGGCAAAGAATCCGGAACGTCAAGTGGACACGCCGGGGGAGATACGCGTTTGAAGGGTGTGCTCTAAAGGTACGTGACTTTAGTCTCGTTAGATTATGCATACATGTTTGGGTTTAATGTATAAATGGAGTCGTAGTGTAATAGATGCGTTTGATGTGTCTTTGAAGTGGCGAAGTTCACTCGACAATCAAACGGGTCAAAATAAAGGTTGGAAGTGGGTTTGGCTTGTCAATAAAGTGATGGTTTTCACTAGATAGCCAAACGGGTCGAAATGATGCTTTTAAAAGGATCATGTGAGTAGAGACTTGAAAGTCTCATATTTCGTTAAGTGTTGGATTGTACCACACCAATGAATTGGTTATGTTAATTTAAGTTTACGAATCCGGGATATCGGGTCAAACAATAGAAGTCAATTGAAAGTGTCGCTTGAAACGGAATGCTTGAATTCCGAGAAAACAAGTATTTAGTTTTAAGGGGACGCAAAGCCATGGAATGGCGCGAATACGCCAAGGTTATGAGCCCGGGGAATTGGGTAATTATGTCTAAAGGGTCTTAAGAACTGAAAAGTGGTATTATGCACTTATTGCTAATGGGTTGGATAATTGAAATAAGGAAATTGTGAACCGATCGCTGGTAACTCGGTTTCCGTGATGTGAAATTTACATGGTTGGATCCGTAATTTTATTACGGACTCATAGGAAAAAGAATCGATTAAAACGGACTAGCGAGTAAAAAGTTATGATCGTTTAAAGTTAGAATTTTGACAAATTTCGGAGCTGGGTGGAATGCAGGTCCAGAAAATGGACCTGCTGGAAAATCATTTCCCCCGCGCCACGCGAGGGGACCGCTTAAATCGGCGCGACACGCGAGAAGTCCTCGCGCCACGCGAAGACCTGTCGCAACACGCGACAGGAGCAGAACTGAAATTTTATTTTATTTCAATGGTTTGATACTAGAACTTGTTTATATGCATTATAATCATGTCAATACTAACTTTTTAAGTGGTTTTGACCCTAGGTAAAAGTGTGGGCTTTAGGGATTGTGATCAAGCATGCTTTTAAGAACCGAACACTAATTTTTGAAGCTTCCGCGCTAAACTTAACTTTGTCTAGACAATGTTTATGCTGTAAATGATTTGTTATCCATGTTTTGAATGTTTAAAACTAGTCGGTAGTTGACTAGTATATGTTACTTTAAAACTTGTTTTGTACGTATCATGATTATGTAGGTCTACAAACATGAAAAACTCTTTTGTAAATTCAAAGTTAGTATGAAATTCATGTAAATTATTATTAAATCCCGTCCTTTTAACAAGGGTCTTACAGTCATCCTTTTGGCCCTTGAAAGATATGGACGTTAAAAATTATGCTAGGCTTATATAAAAGTATCATTTTCAGACCACCACATATGCATTTTTAAGCTTGAGATGTAGGTTATAAATAGTGGATCTTGATAGAAGGTTTCATTTTAGAGTTGAAGCCATAGTCATTTAACATGTTGAGGTTTTTGAATAGCATAAATTAGGGATTTGCATAAAAATGGAGAAAAGTTATGGGAAAATAGATAGTTTACTTGTTGAAGATGATAAAGAAGATGGGGAGAGAAAGAGAGTCGTTAGAAATGCAAACACGCATTTTTAGAAAATTAGGGTTAGTAATTTTTTTTGTTAGATAAGAGGTAAAATGATCAATCTAAAATTTAAATAGAGAGAATACACGTTCGTCCAATGCAACGTCCAATGCAGGGACTATAATGGTGACGAGTGAGCAAACGATTAAAACTAAATATGTATTTATTTTAAAAGTTAGAATAAAAAGTGAAATATAACTTAACAAATAGCTATGATAAAAAATTGAAATTTTGACTTAACCCATGTAATTTACTATAGATTTTAATTAGAAATGTTTGATATCTTGCAAATTACATGTTTATATGTATGCCATAATCTTTTGTTATGTATGGTCCACTATGTGTTTTTGCTACATGTTTATGTATATACTAAGACTGGAGGGTGTGGTTGGAGCACCTAGGGGCTTTATCAGGCCACGTAAAATCCATGTTAGCTATGGAGCCCCCCTTTAATTTGCAGGGTGTGGATGGAGCCCCCTATTAAACAAAATTAAAAAAAAATTTGATTGGATGACCTGAACACATTAATCTGCTCGTTACCATGCTAGCGCGTCAACCATAGCGCCCCCCCTCTTAAAATGTTGGGTGTGGTGATGGAGCCCCTTGGGCGCTATAGATGGCTAGGGTTGAGGGATGGCGCCTCCCACACCCTCCGGCCTAAGCATATTCCCTTGTAAATCAACTATAAATATCAAGAATAAATTGGATGTAGTGTTTTAAAGGAGAGATTTTGAGATGAATAATTAATTACGATTATTATTTTATTTTCTATTCTAAAAATTAAATTTAGAAACCAAGATGAATTTAATTGGTTATTGCCATTTAAAAAAGTTATAATTCTTTTTTCTGAACGGCGACCGAAAAGTTACGCAAATTGTATGGTTAAGGATGCATATTTTTTTGTATGGTGAGGGATATTTCTGAAAGATATAAGAATGGTGAGGTGTTGGGAACCGACCTAATCCAAAGAATGTAATGATTCAAAAGGTGAAAGATAATACATATAAAGAGAATCTTCAAAAGGAAATAGAAACAACTCAATTTGTCCAACCAAATTCTCCAGCTTTCAATTTTTTTAATATTAAACAATCAACTCTAAATGACCTAATGAGTTTAACTGTGTCAATTAACATGTTAACGTGTTTCGAATGAGTTGTTGGTGGAGTGGTATGAAAGTGACTTGGGTTCAATTCCTGCTTCCCCCATTAATTTCGACGGCATCGGATGATGATGATGGAAGACTAAACGAGTAGGCAACGATTGCTAATTCGATCCCTGAACTGAACAGGATTTACCTCACCACACTGTCGTGTCTTTGGGCGAGTGTTCACGGGCTTCAGCCTTAGGTGAGGGTTTTCCCCTATTCAGAGACGTGTGTATCCTAATGTGGTGAATTTCGCTAATAACTCGTTTGAAAGATTCATTGGCCGTTAAAAAAAACATGTTAACGTGTTGAAGTATTTTAGGTTTACAAATTGATAGGTTCAATAATTGAATTTTCTCTCTATAACTCGCCATATTGTAAAATGGAGTTTAAATAAACTTCAACAATAATTAAATAATTCATTTTAATTTCTAAAAGAAAAGGAAAAACTTATATACATAATTCTAGTATAAAAGAAAATAGAATAAATATGAGTTACAGTTTTGTATTTGTTTTGAGTTATGAATGGTCTTTGTCACATATATTCTATTTTCAATCTTATGTTATTGCATGTCATGTTCACTCTTGAATACAACGTTATGCCTATCCCAACCCCCAAGTCAACTTGCCTTTAGAATGTTAATTATCATTGAAGTTACAGTGAATGTCATATATATAAAATATAGAATTTTAAAGTAAAATAAATGAAGTTAATTAACGAAAAATAAACAAATATAAATATTTAACTTGTTAAAACATAGGTCCAATAGTTTTTCATTTTAAATTTTGTTAAGAAAAAAATGCATAAGACTCTAAAGGGACTGAATAAGTTATATTTAGTTTTTACAAAAACTTAATACTAATGATGTTATCGATGTTTAAATTTAACTTAAAAATCTAAATGTATTTGAATATATGTGATAGATAAGGAAGTGAACTAGAGAAAAAAAGCACTTCTTCTATATGAGACAAACAGTAAACACCACAATTAAACAAACACCAATTAAATTAAATAGGTATCGTTATTCGTTAAGTTAACACATTCATCGTTCTTTAAAAACAAATAAGTATGTTGGTTGTAAACGAATTGAGCGAAAACGGACAAAACCTTGTTCATGTTAGTTCGTTAAGGAAATAATGTGTTCACGAACGGTTCATGAACACTTTCCGGACGAGATTTTCTGTTCGTGTTCTTCTTTAAGGGAACGAGTGTGTTCACGAACACAAATGAAATCGGCGGAGGCTAGAGTTGGATGTGGAGGGAGCATCACTGGAACTTGAATCCCTAATCGTGGGCATATGTCGATAGTATTTGTGATGTGAATAACAGATGGAAAGAGAAACAGTGCATAAACAGGGTGGCAATGAGATTTCTTATTTTATTTGCTAGGGACTTGGGGTAATAAATACATTAAAAATTAATAAATATACGAAGTTTAGATAAAATAAAAAAAATATACAAACATCTTTAGTGAACAACATAAACAAACGGACATGAAAAAACATAAATGAACGAACATTCACGAACAGAATTAAACGAATGAGGCCTATGTTCATGTTCGTTCACTTAACAAATCGAACGAAATTTTGTGTTCATGTACGTTAATTTAATAAACAAACGAACGTAAACAAACTTTCTGCCGAACAGTTCACAACTATGCGTTGAACGTTTGGTTCGTTTACAACCTTATATGTTAGACTATGAACGAGTCACCTCTATAATTCAATGATTTGTGTCGCTAATGGTTAAACCGTATGAATGGTTGATTTTTGTAACATTTTTTGTTTAGTTTCTAATATTTGAATTTCATTTATTTTTTAGATTGCTTTAATATTCATATTTATTTTTTAATTTCTGAATTAATTATAAGGCACATCGTTTTTTAAACCACACGTAGAACATCCATCATGATTCTTGCTTTGCATTAATATCGATCATAGCATGCCAACTTTTATCATCTTTATTTAAAAAAGAATATGAGATGTCCATATCATAACTGTACAACATAAAATAATATGATCATATCATGAAATTCAATTACAATTTTGAAACATACATACTCAATGAGCACTTGTTGCCATGTGTCAACTACACTGATTTGTGAACACAAGTAGAAGAATATATAAATACACTTATAATAATTATTATTAGTTGGAAATTAATAAATACTTGGAAAATAAGTAGAAAGTCCTTACGATTTAACAATGATTTGATCTGGCAAGATTCCTTCATAAAATGGCAACAGGATATTATAAAAATATAATTAAAATTTATTAGGAATTTTTCATTATTGATCAACATTTAATATTAGTAGAAAAAATAGATTTGTTAATATACGTTTATTAGACCATCCATAATGGTCAGTGCCTTATATGGGGCATTACCGGCCCCATCAACATTATAATGTCTATTCAAAAAAATGTGTAATAGTTAACGGCTCTTAATGTTTTTCAATTATTACTTTTCATTTTTTACTCCTCATTTAACATTATACTAGAAATATCTCTTCCTCTTTTTGCGCCTATAACACCCAGGGGATGTCAGGGGCGTTATCAAGTCACTTCACGCTCCTATAACGCTCATTACGCTTGATCTTATTGTTAAGACGTTTCTATATAGGTTTTTTGTTGAAAAAATAATATAAAAAGAATTACTTTATATAATATGCAGTATCATGTGACAAACATGTATTATAGTTATTTAATTTTTTGAGAGAATAATTCTTATAACTAATGTTAATACTTTATTGGTTGAACTTTATTTGAAATATAATCGTTTTGAGAGAATAATTCTTATAACTAATGCTAATACTTTATTGGTTGAACTTTTTATTTGAAATATAGGGTGGGGATCAAATAGAAAGTTTATTTTGGCTAGGAAGGATAGGAAGCAATAGAATTACGACATGTGGCAAAATTTAAAATAAAGAGAAAAAAAAAAAAAAAGAGAAAAAGTATTTTAATCAATCCAATCCTTTCTTCTTCCTTTTTCTCTCCTCAGTAACTTCAAAACCCACCATTTTCAAAACCCACCATCTTCAACCTTTTCTTCACTTACTATCTCAATAATCACTACATTATAGTGCGATTTTCGTCATCAATCAATGATTCAAACACCCGATCAACGTGTTCTTCAGCTTTTTTTTTTAAGAAAACCCAGTTTAATTTCATTCAAAATCTCGTTTTTTCCCGTGATTTTGAAGATAATCACTCGATCCGTTCGATTCAATCGCTAATAAGTGTTTCAATCATTCAAATTTCGTCAATCGTTGAAGAAATCGGCTTCGATCCATGTAAGAAATTCTTTAATTTCATTTTCACGATCTGGGTTTTTGATTTAGTCATTGCGTTTTACGATCTTGGCGGGGTCCGGGGGCGGCAGCCCCTGGTAGCAGGGTTCAGACAAAACTATTGTCCTGGTTCAATGCGTTTTAGAGAGAACACTTTCTTTGGTGTTTTTAGGCCATTGCGTTTTAGAATTAAGACATTTTATGTGTTTTCTGGCCATTGCGTTTTAGAAAAACACATTTTTGAAGTGTTTTTAGTTATTGCGTTTTAGGTAAAACACATTTTTAGGTGTTTTCAGTCCATTGCGTTTTACAGAGAACGCTTTCTTTTGTTTTTTTAGGCAATTGCGTTTTAGAATGAGACATTTTTAAGTGTTTTCTGGCCATTGCGTTTTATAAATAAGACATTTCTTTGTGTTTTTTGTGCATTGCGTTTTAGGTATAACACTTTTTTATGTGTTTTCAGTCCATTGCGTTTTAGGAAACATACATTTCAAGTGTTTTGTGGCCATTGCGTTTTAGGAATAAGACATTTGTTTGTGTTTTTGGTGCATTGCGTTTTAGGTAAAACATATTTTTATGTGTTTTCAGTCCATTGCGTTTTAGAAAACAGACATTTTAATTGTTTTCTGGCCATTGCGTTTTAGAAATAAGACATTTCTTTGTGTTTTTGGTGCATTGCGTTTTAGGTAAAACACATTTTTATGTGTTTTCAGTCCATTGCGTTTTAGAAAGTACACTTTCTTTTGTGTTTTTAGGCAATTGCGTTTTAGAAATAACACATTTCTTTTTGTTTTCTGGCCATTGCGTTTTACAAATAAGACATTTCTTTGTGTTTTTTCGTGCATTGCGTTTTAGAAAAATGTCATTTTTTAGGTTTTTTTTCCATTGGTTTTTACGCAACTAGGTTTTTTCCATTGCGTTTTACGCAACTGGGTTTTCAATTTTTTTTTTCGAAAATATAGCAATAGTATACTCGTTTTAAAGATAAAAAAACGCTCGTTTTTTTTGTGCAATTTTTATAAAAAAACAATGTCGTATGAAAGAGTTATTAACGTTTAAAAAATGAGTGGGGAATTGGAGGAGAGGGAAACTATTGTCTTGGATTGACTAGAATGCCCCTAAACAAACTCACGCCCCTCTTTTCTTCCCTTCAATTTCCAGCATTTAATCTTAGCCCTTGATTAACTAAATGGATGGTCAAGATCACTTCCTAGCCTTCTTAGCCAAATAAACTTCCTATTATATCATAAACCTTGAAATATAATCGTATTTTAATTATACCGAATTGACAGCCACTAAAAACCAACTGTTAAATTTTATGGTTGACTAATAACTTATATAATTGAGAATATGTAAATTGGTTTCAACAATTGTTAATAATGTACGTATAACTAATTAGTTTATGAATTTTGTTGTTGTTGAGCCCTCTTCAACTCCAAATACTAACAACTAGGGGTGCATGGCGGTGGGTGGTTGGGAGGAGACGATTGTAGTTGGTGGAGAAAGCAAGGAGATGGCTAGCAGTTGGGAAACGGTACATTAGTGGTGACCAACATTTATAAAATGGTAATCCCCCACTTGTAGTGGAGTGGTGGAAAGAACTTTGGGTTTTCTTGGAGACCCGGGTTCGATCCCCACCTGTTGCATTTGGGGGTAAGGGCAATGAGGGCAAGGAGACCCGTGGACACAAAGGACCGCGGGCCTGAGCCTGAGCCCGCCCCAGGTTTTCATCCGGCTGTTACTTTAGCGAGGCTTCTCGTGTGGAGGCAGAACGGTTTCCGGGGGAAAGTCGTAACCAAGTCTGATAACCAGCGCGGGCCCCGGTTAAGACAACGTAGTCTGGGCAGACTTGGCTAGGGCCCCCCGGTTTGGGGGGTGTGAGAGTTGCTCTCACAACCAAAGTAGACTCTCACCTTTCAAAAAAACATTTATAAAATGGTGAAGAAGACTCGACGGGCAAAGAATAGCGTGGTCGCGAATATTGCCTAATGACGTCGTGTAGTGGTGACTAACGATATCTTTGATAAAGGAACAAAGAATAATGAGTTAATTAAGACCCCCTCTCTCTCACACACACATGTCTTAGAACCCTAATCAAAAGACAAGGTGAAATTTATGAGAAACTTTTAATACCATGCCATATATCTTTTAGGCTCAAACTATTGGCACACCAAAGGTGTCTATTTGCACACTTTAGGGTTTATATACGTTGCGTATAGGTTTATACGCAACGCATAGGGTTGCATAAAAATCAGTGTCTAACTGATGTCAGTTCTGGTCTGGCTGCTCTTATACGCCGCGTATAGGCGTATATGCGGCGTATATAAGTGTTTTTAGATACATTTATATAATATTAATCGTTTTAGCAAAGTTTTATAAAAAAATATTTTTTCTATTTTAAATAAATAAAAAAGTAAGTATTTCTTACAAACTTTTTTATACAACATCAATCATTTTTATACAATAAATATCGTATCGTATAGGTGTAGTATAGGTCACGTATTGACCTCGTATAAGCTTATAAGTGTGATATCGTATAGTATAGGTCCCGTATAGGTGTAGTATCGTATAGTATAGTATAGGTCTCGTATAAGCCTCGTGTAAAACTATAGATGTATAAAAGACCTATAAGTGACCTATACGAGACTTATACCACATTATACGATATTGTCACACCCCAACCGATGGCGGAATCATCGGGGAGCGACACTGAGCGAAACAGATTGTCCAAGAGAAATCCATAACAACTAAATTACCAGATAATTAACATTATGTCCCATACCATAACTTATCAAAATAAAACAGTTATTACAGACGTAGATATCTCAAGACAAATCATTGTTCCGACAACTCAAACTATTAATTGTTCGTTTCTAGACTCTTCCTAACTTGATTCCATATAGCAAGCATCCTAGCATCTCAAACACCTGTCACATACGTTAAAATAGAGGTCAATACACATAGTGTAAAGGTGAGCATACAAGTTTAATAGTATAATAGATAGCGAAATCGAGTTTACGCATAACCAGCATGTAACGCATAATAATGTGAAGCAAGTAGGTTATCGACAATGAAATATGCACATACGTGACTACGAGATGTGGAGTGAGCAACACAAATCACCACTATGACATGTGAGAAATACCCTTAGCAACCCCCGTCCATGATAGGTGCTGAGTCCAAACTATAGTACTATCGTTGCTAAGGTGTCAGGCAACAATCACTGTGTAAACATAACATACAAGCATTCATCAAGTAACACGTATAACATGCAGTAACGATCAGCGTATAAAAGTGTTTGCGTTGTGTGTCGTTTGTGATTTGAAATAGCTAACGTATGTAACACCCAAAAGTGCGTAAAGCAAAAAGGGATCGAGTATACTCACAGATTGTGTTTAATAAATAAACACTCTCTTGGATTGAAGGGAGCGCTGAGGGATTAGCCTGAACAGTTAACGATAGCATAAGCGAAGAACGGCGTGTTAATCGGTGCAAGTGAACAGTGTGACGGAGGGTCATCCGATCGGATGACAATCCGGACGGATGGCCATTCGGTCGGACTGTCATTCGTTTGGGATGGATGTGTTTGTGTATGATGTGACTTTGAAGTTTTTGTTGTAGCATTTTCAAAATAAAGAAGTGTTTCTATAATTCAGGTCATCCGGCCGGATGGTCATCCGGACGGATGGCCGTCCGATCGGATGGCGGTTCGTTGAAACTGATCTTCTTTACATTTTTGTGAAAATTGTTAAGTGTTTGAAAAGGCACAAGTCATCCGTTCGGATTGTCTTTCGATCGGATGGCAATCCGATCGGACGGAAGTCCATTCAGTAACTTGTTCGTTTTGAAACTTGAAAGATTTGGTGAGTTTTGAAAGTTTTGTGTTTGTACCGAGACAGTATGACCACGTGTTAAACAATGGGAATTCCACCAAGTCCAAGTCGTCCGATCGGATGGGAATCACCCCGTCCGACCAGTTAATTGCTCTTGACGGTTGTTCATGTTCAACCCGTGAATCGGTCGTTGATGTATAAGAATTTATACATCTTTTAAACGTCAAATATGCCCCGTTTATGCGAAAACTCTTTGTATTTTCATTGATTTTGGTACTCAATTGAGTTGTTTGTGAAAATACAGGTCCGAGCTTCGGCCCGGTGATGAAACGAAGGCTTTTGGAGCAAAATGGAGCAAAAACGGAACATTCTAGCAAACTGCCAGATACGGCACGACCGTGCCACCCAGGCGCACGACCGTGCCAGCCTTTCCAGCGTCGGCACTCTTTTCCAGGACGATCACCAGCAGCACATTCCTTCGAAGATCAGCCAAGCACGACCGTGCCACCTAGACGCACGACCTGTTACACCTTGGCTTTTGCGGAAGCGTGGGTTATTTGGTGTGACTTCTTAATACCATAGCAACAATCATAACAATGCTAAATGATAAAAACAGAAGATGTTCATCCATTAACTAAGTCTTAGAAAATATCATACATACTTGTCTTGAAAACGTTGTTACCAAAATAAATTACAAACCATGAAAATGTTTAACCGAGTTCATAAGACTCCACAAAGACTTAAAATAAAAACCTGAGTTTAGAAACATGTATTCCGTCCAGGAAAGGAATACACCCCCTAAACTCCCAACTACCATGGATAACATCCTTTATTCGAACGCAGCTTGACATATATGCAGACACTTGCCAGATCCCTTTAGTTTCCTGAAATACATGTAGTTTGAAAAATCAACAAAAAGTTGAGCGAGTTCATGTGTATGTCTGTGTGTATAAACCTTTGAAATATGACTTGTATGTATAAATGTCCCTGGTATGTAGCAATAAGGAAAAAGAGATCACCAATGGGTTGCAAAGCCACTGGTATGTGTGAAGTGATGCAGGAAAACTCAAACCTAGCGGAGTTGCACCGGGCTTCCGGCTGGAAGACATAGTCACCACTATGGGCCACCCTGGCCTCATGGGTGTGGGCTCGCTACACCCAAATAGATCTATCACTCATGTCCCTCGGTCCTACGACGAGGATTAATGGCCTTAAGTGTTGTACCCACCACTCACATGATTTAAGTAGTATACCCTCCTTAGGCTAACCATACCATGTATAAAAATGTCTGTAATAATTTGTAACATGTATTCCACCCCCGAAGTATAAAACTGAAAACAGTTAAAAGAAAAGGGGGACATGAACTCACTGTAGTGCGTCTCCTGCTCGTAACTCAGACTTTGTCAGCAATACAATGACCTACAACGTACTAATGTCTATTAGACGAACGGGCCGTGCCTTAGTTTAGTATCAATGTTTTTGAGTTACGTTTCTTCGGAATTATTCCAAGTTATAACTTCTTGTTAAAATAATAATAATTATTTTAACTTACATTATATTTTTAGATTTTGAAATAATAGTTAGACAACTATTTCATATTCATACTTCTCAAGTATTTTATATGCGTATTTCCTTCCCAAGGATGGGGGTATTTTGTATATTCTAAATATATATTTACCCATTGTTATGTACAAAACCAACCTCCGATAATTTGTATTTTTGTTACACAACTTATGGCGAAGTTTATTTTTGAAGGACAAAGTTAATAATACACTTGTAACACTTGTTAGAAAAATATTTTCTAAGTGTTGGAATTTTTAGAAAATTTCGCCATAGTTTCCTTTGTAAATGGAGGTGTCCATGCTAATAAGCATATCATTTTCTTTTCAAAATCCATTCAATCAATCAATAACCAATCTACACTTCCCAAGTGCCAAAAATTATTTCATTTACAATATAACATGAACTTGATCTCTTACGAAAACGCGTAGTAACTTGGTGGAGTGTTTAGTGGGTCTAGTTACCCTCCAAAGTGCGTTCACTTTTGTCAAAAACTCATTCTCGGGATTTTTAGATGTTCACAACTTGTGAACTCATTTTACAAAAATATTTATTTACAACATCTTCATGTTTTACTAGCCTTCGTACACCTATTTTATTTAAAAAATAATATAAGTGCAAGAAGAGTTATGATCTTTTAAAAATCGACTCTTGAACTTGGCTTGTTTAGAAAAATTATTTGCAACTCTTGGATTTACAAGTTTACTAGTTCACTTGGTTTGTCATTTTACAAGAAAATCCTTTAACTTTCAATTTCATGTTTGATCAAGAAGGTGATTATTTCATATGAACCCATAAACACCTTCTAACTTGTTAACCCATGTTTTTTTTATCATACTTTAACAAGTTCCATATGGTGATCAACATCATTTTACTAGTAATCAACATGCAATCAACAACATATTCACAACAACATCATACTAACAACATTTCATCATGTTTTAACCCTTTTTCATATTATGTAGAGCTTTATGTTCAAGACTTATATGCATGATCTTTAGTGTTCTTGTAAATTTCAACATACTATATCTTTTAATCTATAAAAAGACAAGTAAACAAGGGTTAATCAAGGAACTTACAACTAGCTCAAAGGCTAGGGAAGAACTCAAGAGAAAAAGATGATGAAATCGTGTGTAAAAGCAAGTGATGAAAGCTCCTTGATGATCCACAAGCTACAAGCTCCTTTAATCACCTTCTAGTGCTTGAAACAAGCTTGAAAATGGAAAGATGAGGGTTGTAGGTGGTGGTGGTGGCGGTTCTAGATGGAGCCGAGAGGGAGAGAGTGAGAATGAGGGAGATGGAGTGTGAACTTGTGAAGAAATGATGAAGTGATCTAGTTAGATACTCACCATACATATAATCGTCATCCTACAATATTTTGTCCATTCAATCAAGTAATATCTAATAAAATATGAAAAGAAATCTAGGAAGTATGGTATGATCTTTGTGGGTCCTCTTTTGGACCGTAACCAAGCATTGGGGGGGGGGGGGTTAATTGTAACATTTGATGGTTAGTAGGTAAATGGTAGTTCAATTTCAAGTGTAAGGTTACGTGTTTTTAGTTAGTAGATATCTAGTGGGTGTTATGGTGTTCGGGGATTATAACTAGCCAAGAAATAATTAAACAATGTTTCTTGCAATATTTTGGGTGTCCCGGGTAATCTCCGGTTGTCCGGTTAGATACCGTTCCGTTACAGTGTCAAGTTATTCCGAATAGTGTCTTTTATGTAACCTTTTGTAACACAATTAATTCCCAACACTTAGGAAAGCATTCAGGACCATTTAGTCAATGTTCTGCATATTACTAGCATTTTAAAATGCTGAATTTTGCTGAAAAATGCAGAATTCTGCACTTAAAGTGAGTTTTAGGCACTTCCCGGCACTTTATCTATCACATAGTGATACAGTCTTATGGTCCTCACTTCCCTACACACCATACTGGTGTAGTACCTTGTCCTGGCCCATACTGGGTCTCAAAACACTGTCTGTCTATGTACTGGCACTGTCAGTATATTTCTGAGTTATCCGCTCATTGTGCTAACTGTGCTTTGTGCATCAAGTATGTCACTAAAGTTTGTATGTAATGAATGGAGTGACAGTATGAAATGTGATGCATATATATGTATGATGCAGAAATCATAAAGCAGTTTAAGTCAACAGTTGTAATCATGCACAGTCATTAAGCACAAATTTAATATTAATTAATTGTACGGATACCTGTAATTATGAGGGTTGTCACATTCTCCCCCCGTTAAGAAAATTTCGTCCCGAAATTTAAGTTCTGCATCTAGTTGCAGGGGTCTTGGGGAACAAATGTGGGTATTTTTCCTTCATTCGATCCTCACGTTCCC